>CAWUFW010013385.1:0-479271 GCA_963921515.1 Calotriton arnoldi | reverse complement strand
ACGCTCGCGTAGTTTGCGAAGTTTGCGCTACTTCGCACTACGCGAATTGCACGTAGCACAGTGCAAACACGCGTAGCGTAGCGGTCATTTTTTGCTTGCTCACGGTCCTCAACGTCAAGTTGGCGACCGCGAGCGACCAAAATGACATCCCGGGGAGACTTTTTCCTCGTTCGCGATCAGCAACATCAAGTTACCGATCGCGAGCGTGGAAAATAAACCTCCCGGTGAGATTCTAAACGCAGGGAGGTCAGGTTTCTCATTGCGAGTGGTCGCGTATGCTCACGACCGCTCGCGATGAGAAACTACCAGTCCGCGTTGAGAAAGCTGCAGCTCGAGTACAAATCTACTCGAGCGGCAGAAAACGACCGCTTGCACTGTGCAAGATGCCGTTTGCAATGATTGCACAGTGCGGACAAGCATCTGGCACTGTGCAATCATCGCGAACAGCATTTCCTACCGCACTACGCAGTTCGCGTAGTGCTACGCGTAGCTCGCGAAGTGCACTTCGCGTAGCTACGCGTAGAGCTACTACGCGAACAACGTCCAGGGTTATTAAATATACACAGCATACACGAAGTATGTGTCTTGCTAGGCCCTCACAGATTTTTTAAATATTAACTAATATACACACATCCTCGAAGCATACACGAAGTATGTATCTAGCTGGGCCTTTGCAGATTTTAAAAAATGGAACAATAACCACACATTCTCTTACCTGCTCCGTTCAAACTCTGTGTCACAGCCGGATCTGATAAACAGCTGAAGGGGTCAGGAAAGGTGAATCAGGATCAACAAACTCCTTTTCTCCAGCGCTGAAAAGAAGGATATATCCACGCAGCAGGACAGTACGCACAGATTACCCGGTGCAAAGAGGATTTCTCCCCTTCACCATGTCCCTGTACCTGCACGAGTGGGCGGGGACACAACCCACCTTTCTAAAAGGAGATGCGTGATTGGGGGTGCCTGTGAGAAAGAGCCCAGGCCCAATCACTCAACTCCTAGAAAAATAACGTTCAGAGGAACGTTTTAAATTGCAGTGGCCATTTTCGGTTGGCCTTCCTGACGTCACTGCGAGGGACAAGGTTCATGTTTGGGTGGGCCAGGCTCATGTTTGGGTGGGCCTGGCACACCCGGCCCACCCGCTAGAACCGGGCCTGCTTTGGGCTCTCTTTTCAGTCAACATCACAGGTTATTTCTCAACTGTCTGCTCGAAGTGGGTGGAAATATTATGTTGATTCATTATGATGCCTTAACCCAGACCATCAAACAATTTCTTCTTAAACTAGCGCGGAAAGATGAGAATGACCCGCGTTGATTTGATGAACACTGTTCGGTGGCAAATCGTCGACTAAGGTTGCAATTGTCCATCTCTCTGAGAGTCATGGTGGCAGTCCGGTCTTCCTGCCTACCTTACAAGCTTGCTCTTAAAGTTAGGAAGGAAGCCCTGCATAAGCTGGACTGGGAAACACTGGAGTTAGCTGCAGAGGGGCAATAAAAGTAAACTTTTTTGGGACACTGTCAACAGAATTAGGTCAAGAAGCGCCCTTGATAGCTCTCTGCTACAATGTAATATTCTAAGTTCCGACTGGGTGGCACACTTCTTGGCTATTTACCATCTAGAGGAAAATATTGAGGTGGTTAAATTGATAAATGTTAGGTTAAAAAACTCCTCACCTGTAACAGTATACACAAGAGTACAGAAGGCAAGGTAGCCATCCCTTATGGGCCCCAATCTACCTTATAAGCGACCCTTGACCTTGTTAGGTAGGTCGCTCCCCCACCACACAGCTCCGCCTGTGTGTCCTGACCCTGCCCCAGCTGCCACTGCTGAAGAAGTTGAGGCCCTCCTCCACCTGCAGGCTACCACCTGCGCCTCATCCCTGGTGGCCAGTGGTAGGCCTTAGGTTTGTATTACTGTCGCTGTCTTTCCCTGTACTGCCCTTACTGTCTTCTGGTGTCTGTGACTGCTGTTGTCTGTCTCCCCCCTGTGCCTGCATTCTTTTCTGTGCCCGTTTTTTGCCTTCTGTTCCCCTCGTTGCCCCTTCATTCTGTGCCCTCTTTTGCCTTCTGTTCCCCTCGTTGCCCCTTCATTCTGTGCCCTCTTTTGCCTTCTGTTCCCCTCGTTGCCCCTTCATTCTGTGCCCTCTTTTGCCTTCTGTTCCCCTTCGTTGCCCTTCATTCTGTGCCTTCTTTTGCCTTCTGTTCCCCCTCGTTGCCCCCTGATTTGTGCCCGTTTTTTGCCTTCTGTTCCCCTCGTTGCCCCCTGATTTGTGCCCGTTTTTTGCTTTCTGTTCCCCTCGTTGCCCCTTGAGTCTGTGCCCTCTTTTTCCCTCTGTTCCCCTCGTTGCCCCTTCATTCTGTGCCCTCTTTTGCCTTCTGTTCCCCCTCGTTGCCCCCTGATTTGTGCCCGGTTGCCTTCGGTGCCCTCGCCGCTCCCGTTCCCGCCGCTGCGTCCCCTGAGGCCCGACCCCCTCACTGCCCATTCGCTGCCTCTGCCCTGCCCCTGCCTCCCGCCTCCCAGCTGCTCCTCCCTCCCACCTCCCCATATATGGTGGCCGCTGCACGGCCGCGTAGTGGGCGTGCCGAAGGCGCGCCTAAGGGAAGCCCGTCTGCGCCGGTCCGCGCCTGGACCGTGCCCAGCACCAGAACCCCTGATCATCGCGCCCCCGCGCCCGCCACGACGACTGCCGCCGATATGATGCCAGCACACTCCACGCTCTCAACTCCGGACGGACCCACACCTGCTTCAAGGCCACCCCGAAACGCACACATGGTCCCTTCACCTGCCGGAACTGCAGCTACACCAGCCTCAGAGCCGCCGAACCACCCGCCAAGAAGGACCTCAACCACCTCCGATGCATCCTACTGAACACCCGCTCCGCACGCAAACACGCCGTCGAGCTCTGGGACCTGCTCGACACATCATCCCCGGACGTCGCCTTCCTGACAGAGACCTGGATGAACGACACCTCCGCACCCGACATTGCCATAGCCAGCCCAGACGGCTACAAGATCACCCGCAGAGACCGCACCAACGGAGTCGGAGGAGGAATCGCCATCGTCCACAAGAAGAGCATCAGGGTCTCGACTAGCACCGACGACACTCTCAGCACCGCCGAACACATGCACTTCCAGATCCACACGGACCCCAACACCACCCTCAGAGGCACCCTCGTCTACAGCACGCACGCCCTGACCTCCACCGACTACATCCTCCTCGGAGACCTGAACTTTCACCTTGAGAACAACAACGACAGCAACTCCACCACCCTGATCGACAACCTCGCCAACCTCGGACTGAGGCAGCTCATCACAACGCCCACCCATTCCGCCGGCCACACGCTCGACCCCGTCTTCTCCTCAAGCTCCCACGTCTCCTTCAGCCACACCACCGAACTCCTCTGGACCGACCACCGCTGCATCCACTTCACCTTCCAGAAACCCACCACACACCACCGCACCCAACAGATCCCCCGAAGCTGCTGGAGCAAAGTCACCGAAGACCAACTACAGGCAAACCTCGCTCTCAGCCCACCCACCGACCCCTCCAACACCGACGACGCTGCCCGCAACCTCAGACGATGGATCGATGACTGTGCCAACACCCTCGCCCCGCTGAAGAAACCCACCTACAGAGACACCAGCAAGAGAGCCAGCTGGTTCACCCCAGAACTCCTAGCCTCCGAGCGAACCTGCCGGAAACTAGAGAAGAAATGGCACAGTGAAAAGACACCGGACAGCCACGCAGCCCACAAAGACGCCATCCGCAACCACCATCACCTCATCAGGTCCGCCAAGAGGGCCTCCTTCAAAGACCGCCTCGACAACAACGCACACAACAGCAAGGAGCTCTTCAACATCGTGAAGGAACTCTCCAACCCCAGCTCCAACACCAACGACATCCCGCCGTCGCAAGCCCTGTGCGATTCCCTCGCCACCTTCTTCCACCGCAAGATCGCCGACATCCACGACAGCTTCAACACCCAGACAGCCCCAACAGACATCGACACACCCGACTCTCCGCACACCATCGACCATGACCCCTTGCCAGCCTGGGCCAACGTGAACATCGATGACACCATCAAGACCATGAGCACAATCCACTCCGGCTCCCCGTCAGACCCTTTCCCGCACCACATCTTCAACAAAGCCAGCAGCTCCATCGCACCCAACCTGCGCAACGTCATCAATCTCTCCTTCGAGACCGTGACCTTCCCGGAGAGCTGGAAACACGCCAAGATCAACGCCCTACTCAAAAAACCCAAGGCGGACCCGAGAGACCTCAAGAACTTCCGGCCCATCTCCCTGCTTCCGTTCCCAGCCAAGGTCATCGAGAAGATTGTCAACAGACAGCTAACCCGATACCTCGAAGAAAACAGCATCCTGGACCCATCCCAGTCAGGGTTCCACAGCAACCACAGCACCGAGACTGCCCTCATCGCCGCCACCGACGACATCAGGACCCTACTGGACAACGGTGAGACCGCGGCCCTCATCCTCCTGGACCTCTCCACTGCCTTCGACACTGTCTGCCATCGCACACTATGCGCACGCCTCCACGACGCAGGGATCCGAGACAAGGCCCTGGAATGGACCACCTCCTTCCTCTCCGGCAGAACCCAGAGCGTCCGCCTCCCCCCATTCCGATCCGAATCCTCCAAGATCATCTGCGGCGTACCCCAGGGATCATCCCTCAGCCCGACACTGTTCAACATCTACATGGCCCCGCTCGCACACATCGCCCGACAGCACGACCTCAACATAATATCCTACGCCGACGACACTCAACTGATCCTCTCCCTCACCAAGGACCCCCTCACCGCCAAATCCAACCTCCACGAAGGAATGAAGGCCGTCGCTGATTGGATGAAGAGCAGCCGACTAAAGCTGAACACGGACAAGACGGAGGTCCTCATCCTCGGCTCCAACCCTTCAGCCTGGGACGACTCCTGGTGGCCAACGACACTGGGGGCAGCCCCGACACCCACAGACCACGCACGCAATCTGGGAGTCATCCTCGACTCAACGCTCTCCATGACCAAGCAAGTCAACGCAGTCTCCTCCTCCTGCTTCAACACCCTCCGCATGCTCCGCAAGATCTACAGGTGGATCCCGACAGATACAAGAAGAACAGTCACCCAGGCCCTCGTCAGTAGCAGACTCGACTATGGAAACGCCCTCTACGCGGGAGCCCCGGCCAAGCTCATCAAACGACTGCAACGCATTCAAAACGCCTCTGCACGCCTGATCCTCAACGTACCACGTCACAGCCACATCACCCCCCACCTGAGAAACCTGCACTGGCTCCCCGTCATCAAGAGGATCTCCTTCAAACTCCTCATCCACGCACACAAGGCACTCCAAAAGACCGGCCCAGCCTACCTCAACAGACGACTCTTCTTCTACATCCCCAACCGCCAGCTCCGCTCCGCCGACCTCGCCCTCGCCACCGTCCCTCGCATCCGAAGAACAACCACCGGCGGCAGATCCTTCTCCCACCTCGCCGCCAAGACCTGGAACACCCTCCCACTCAGCCTACGACAGACCCAAGACCTGTGACCTTCAGGAGGCTACTCAAGACCTGGCTGTTCGACCAGTAGCTCCCCCCCTTTTTCCCCAGCGCCTTGAGACCCTCGCGGGTAAGTAGTGCGCTCTACAAGTTCTTGATTGATTGATTGATTGATTGAATGTCGCTCTCTGTAGCCCCTTGAGCACCAACACTTTCAATAGCTCTCTAAAGATATGCACATCCCACGCTCCTGGAAACTCTCAACCATCGTTCCTGTTTTTAAAAAAAGCTGATCGCATGTCCCCAAAGTGTTATAGACTAATTTATTTAATAGACAGTACAGTTAAAATTATTGGCAGAGTAATCGACAACTGCCTAGCTGCATGGATTCAAGAGCAGGACATCCTCTCTCCCTTTCAATCTGCGTTTCGTCCAGGGCTAGGTACGGTGGAGCACTGCTTGAATCTGAGTTTAACAAGTAGTAAGTACATCTTTGTCAAGCGCTGTCCACTGTACTTGGCCTTCATGGACCTCTCAACAGCATTCAACTCCGTTAATATTGTGGTTGAGGCTGTTGGATATGAGTGTGGAGGATTCTTTGGTAAATTTCATGTATAATTTACATACTGATCTGGCAGTGAAAGCGCGTGTTCCCTGAATTTAGTGTTGAGAACAGGGTGCGGCAAGGCTGCATTTTGGCCCCCTTACTTTTTATCTTATATATTAACGGTCTCTGCTTATATCTGACCTCTACCCTTGTGGACACTCTCAGAATTACTGACACTCAGGTGCCAGCATTGCTCTTTGCTGATGACGCAGTCCTATTGGCCCAGACCCCTAACACTCTGCGGGTACTGGTGGACCGTTTTGTCCAAATTATGGGTAGTCTCGACCTGGTTACTTACTATGGCAAATCTCAGATTATGGCATGTGGGCCAGGCAGAACTGATATTTATAGGCTTGTTGTTAAAGGCCAGTCTTTATCCAGTGTAAAAGATTTTAGTTATTTGAGCATAATTCTTAGCTTTTCGGGCTCATGGCAGCCCCACTTGTCAAGTTAATGTCTGAAACTTAGCAGATCAGCTGGAGCAATTTTTAATCTTTCCTAAGGCGAGGGGGAAATTTTTGCCTCTTTTAAAAGTTTATAATGTGCATTGTGTCCTGGCCTCTACATACCAGGCGGGAATTTGAGGTTGCTAAAGAACTCCCTTCTGCAGTTTGAGGAAAACCGCATATGCCGGAGGCTTTTACAGCTCCCACTGAATGCATCTAGTTACATTATCCACGCAGAGTTAAACCAGTGCCACATCGAAGACAGGGTTCAGCTTGTCCCACTTTTACTTTGGGTTAGCGTGTGGGTCAACCCGCAAACAAAGCTTTGCAGAGATGTCATCTCCGACTGTCTGGATAAAGGGTGTGCTATCCCCTGATTAGTTATATCTCTAAAACATTCCAGGCATTGGGGTTGGGCTCTCTGTTCACGTCACCCAAAAGTATACAGAAAGAAGACAAAGTCCAGGTAAAGAGCCTCTTTCAGGAGTTTTGTGAGGAGAGAAGGTTACAAGCTGAGTTGGCAAAAAGTACAGTGTTGGTTTATTATAGACAACTTGCTAATGCTGACTCTGCCTTTTATCTTTCACTAGATTTGACACAATGGGAGAGGTCTCAACTCTTCCATTTTAGAGCGGGCACGGTTTGATGGCTCTTGAGTACTGGGATCCAAACTGGCACCTGGGAGGGAACCGCTCCGCTTTGCTCCTGTGACGGGGTTTCTGAGAAGTCGTTAATCCATTATGTGTTTTTCTGTATTCATTTTAGTTATCCTCGCAGTCTGTTCCTCAAACCTCTCTTAAACTTACTGGGCCACCATAGATGTAGAGAGGCTTTGTATCATCTGCAACTGTTGAATACATCTGCTATTTGTTTTAGGGTGTGCTCCTTCGCAGTCTGAGCCAGGAAAACAATGGAGGGGTAATCAATGTTCCCTCTAAATATATTTTTCTGTGTGCAGCACCAGTATGTTTGTGAGTGCACTCTTCTCAAGTGTGTGTACAATAAAGAGTAGTGAGGAACCATTATATGAGAAATTATGGTGAATCGGCTTTCACATCTGAAGTGGTTGGAGGTGGGGGGAGGACCTTCAGAGATAAGAGGCTGAAGAGGCTCAGCCAAAATCAAGATTCCTATCAAAAACTGTCCCCAGAAGAGAATCAAACGTCTTCTACCATTTCCAGCATGGGAACAGTTATACAATATGGACTATTTTTTTTGTAAAATGATCTTACTGTGAAAGAGTTAATTTTCGCACAAATATGTTCAGATATGTTGCACATTTTGCTTGTTGGCCAGTGCAAGCTTCACAGACAAACAAACATGCCCGAGCACAAGTACAATTCTAAAAAAAAACACAGCGTATCATACGAACCCCGATAACTTCCGTCTCATCTCCACCATTCCCTCGCTGGCAAAGCTCCTTGAGAAATGCGTACATACCCAGCTATGCAATCACATTGATCAGTTCCCCCTTATTGACCAATTCCAATCTGGTTTCCGTGCGGGTCACAGCACGGAAACAGTCCTTACCCACATGGTTGATGACGCACTTAAAATGCTAGATCAGAACAAATCTTGCCTCCTAATCCTCCGAAACCTATCCTCAGCCTTCGACGCGGACAAACATGACAGCCTCCTTGAATTACTTGAACACAGAATGGGATTATCAGGGGTTGTCCTAAATTGGTTTGCCTCATTTCTACACAACAGAACTCAAAGAATTAAGGTTAACCAATCCTTGTCCATTACCACTCCTGTCACTTTAGGGGTCCCCCAGGGGTCCACCTTATCACCTACTCTCTTTAACCTGTTCATGGAGCCTGTAACCGAAATTCTGAAATTGTCCAATGTACAATACCACATGTATGCAGACGACACCCAACTATACCTTAAAATCTCCTCCCCTGAGGATATCCGTCTACTCAACACAACTCTCCAAAAAACCCAAAACTGGCTAACCAGAAACCACCTTAAACTCAACTCGCTCAAAACTGAATTCCTCTTAATTGCCCCACCAAAAAGATCCCTCGACATCGAAGATTGGATGAAACACCTAACAGTTTTCAACTGCATTCCACGCATTAAAGATTCCACAAGATCACTAGGAATTACACTTGACAAGAATCTCAACGTGCAAGAGCACATCAGCTCAGCCACCAGAGGAGCAAACTCTCAAATGAGTATTCTAAGAAAAATAAAACCCTTCCTCCCCTGCGACGACCTTAAATCAGCGGTGCAAGCGCTAGTTATCCCCAGATTAGAATATGGGAGTGCTACCCTATGTGGTCTGCCAAGATCCAAGTTGGCTCCACTAAGGGCATTCCTTAACTCTGCTGCAAGGCTTATCACTGGATTGAAAAGGTACAGCCACATCACTCCAGATCTGAAGGCACTAAACTGGCTCCCTTATGAGGCAAGGATTCAGATGAAAATTGCTTGCATGACCCACGAAGCCCTACACTTCAATACACCGAAGTACCTAGCTGACAAACTGGAACTGTCCGGCGGTGGCAGATCATCTAAAAGCACCAGCACTTTACTGTTGAAACCTCAAAAATTTCAAAAAAAGAAAACCTAGAACCGGGCCTTCTCCGGATTGGCCCCTAGAATCTGGAACTCCCTGCCCCCTGAAATCAGACTGATCCCTTCAATCACTTCATTCAAAAAAGAAGTCAAACTGCTTTTAATGAACAAATCTCTACCCTGAACCCATGAACTCATTCTCTGGATACTGATCTGACCAGCTGTTCTCCAACCCGGGCTTGCACGCCGTCTAAGTACTGGTTTATAACTCACTGTCCCACTCCTGATTGCAACGGACATCGTCATCGTTTATGTTTCTTGGTTATCTATTTTCTACTTATTTAACTAATCTGTAAAGCGCTCTGATAACCTCTAGGGTCAAGTTCGCGCTATATAAAACTTTATAAATAAATAAATACAAATGTACAACGTGGGACAGTGAATACTAGAGGGCTGCAATAGTGCAAGCCCGCCTCAGACACACAGACTAAGGGCATCATTATGATGCCGTTCGGTTGGACCACCAGCCGCTATTGCGGTGGTCAGGAGACCGCCGGCAATCATTCGTTCGGTCCGACTGCTGTATCACGTCGGGGTATGCTGCAGCCATGGAAAAAGGGCTGCAGCACATGCCGACACCACGCAGCACCTCCTGCATGTCCATGCACTGTGTGCCATGCACCATGTTTGGATGGCACTCAGTGCACAGAGGTGTGTGTCACATAAGGGGGGGCACTCCATGTGCCCCCAGGGACACATTTTCAGGGACCGAGAGCCCTGTTTGGGCCCCCCCAATCCCTTTCCGACAACCTTTTTATGGCGGGGTTCCCACCATGAAAAGGCTGTCAGACAGGGATATCCTAATCCCGACGGTGTTGCTCTCCTCGGCACCACAGCCATTCCGGGACGCTGCTTCTGACTGGCACCCCATTGGGATCTATGATCCTGGCGGAGGCGGTGTGGCATCCGACAGCTGTAGGTTCGACCGTCAGTATCATAATACGGCGGTCGTATCGAAGGGCTGTCGCCTGTCAGACCGCCTACGACAGACAGTTGGTGCTCCAACTGACGCCATCATAATCAGCTGCCCCTATATAACACAGGCAGAAATGTGGTAAGGCCACCCACGCACATAGAACACATAGACCACAGCACAAGCATTGTCAGTGCACATATTTTCTTGCATTATTCTTTGTATAGATTATCTTGAAGAAGTATGTCCGCAGAAATTCTTGGACATAGTGGTGCACAAAGTTTTTCTCCTTACCATATGAAACATGTTTTACACATGCATCAGTTGTCTTTTATGCATAATGTGTACAAAATTGCATGCATGCTTCCAGTGCACATAGGTACGCAAATATTTTCTTGAACCTTTTGTCTAGAATTTTCTTGTACAAGTTCCACCACACATGCCTCGTTGTGCTGTCATTTATTGACTGGTACGTTGTGTAGACCTTGGGCACATATCCTTTAACAATGAAACAAAGAGAAAAAAAAACTATATGTATGTATTTTGCCACTGCCTCCTTGAAGACAATTAACACACATACGGCTATTTATTACATTGCAGTAAGAGGTTAGTGTCTGTGTAGTTCATTGACCTTATGCATTTTACTTCACGAAATTTTACTTCATGATTGCATGAATAATGTTGTGTAGCACAGTGGCCTTGGTTGTTGTTCTGAACTTTTCTTTGATGAATACGTGTATTTTTCCAAGATTCGAATGTTTTTAAATGTAGTTCTTATCAATGACTTGCAGCGTCGTGACTAACTTATTTCTAGTTTCTGTTGAAGGGGCGGATGTTTACACCACACACTCATTTAATTGTTATTATTGCTATAGTTTTGATTAAATGGCAGTAAAGATAATTTCAATTTTGTTACATTCAAGTCTTACTATAGTGTGTGCAGGTGGCCTCCTCTGAGGATTCTGTCAGACAGGGAAAGCAGTGTGAAGTGTAGAAAGTCCTCACTAACACGCATGAGAATTTCACAACAGGTGAAATCAGGCATTATGCCATGTTTGTCAGAAAAATTATTTGGCTAATTCAGTCATCTTTCTTGGGGCTTCCACTGTGGGTCAGGGGATGTTGGAAAGGAGTACGCACTGCTGGTGCGGTTTCCTAGGATACTGTCCCCTTTGTCAGAGTATCATGTGACATCTTCGTGTGTTGTATTGTGGCACGCTATCGGATTCTGCTGGTGTCCTAGTCTTCTGTGTGTGTGGCCTGGTGGTTGGGTTAGGCCATGTGTGCATCTGATGAAAGGATGCTGTATTAATGCAAGTGCACTTCATGTTCAACTCCTGTTGACCTCTTTGTTTGTCTGTCTGCTTTTATCATTTCTTATAGGCATAGTGAATTTCGAATTGGCAGAAAATTTGGTAGGTGGCTTGCAATGCATTTATGGAGCTGGATTGGTGTTCAGGATAAGTTGATTGTATCTGGTTAAGCATGGCATGAGGCTCCTCAGGCTGGCAGGTGGAAACTGTAGACATTTTTGTTATGCCGGGGAAGAGTGGTGTACGGAGTCATAATGCGCCACTCTATTTCCAACTGATGTGATGTCTTTCATTAAAGTCACCTATCTAATTTAACGCTAGTGGGAGTGCAGACAGAGAATTGAATGATTGTGAGTGATTGCAGCTTGAACTTGCACGTTGCCTCCTCATATTTTGAATGGATTCTGACCCATCATGTTCCACTGAAGCTGTAATGTCTTTTATAGGGAAGTGGTCAGGTTCCACTGATATGTCAGTTCCTCCTTTACTCTGTGTCATCCGTGGCCCTGGTGGTGTGTTTTTGTTGTAGACAGAACCCATTCTTGGGAGGTTACAGGTAAGCACAATGATCAGCTGGCATACAGCAGTTGTAACTTGCACATGCATGCAACAATCAAAAGGCCAGGTTATTAAGGCACAGCTGCTATTTTCTATAGGAAAGGCAGCTCAGGTATTGGTTTTAATTCCCCCTGTGGCTAGCAATCGCCTTCTATTTGTTGGTCTGCATGAGTGTGCAGCTTCTGTTAATTCTTTAATATTTGTGCAATGTGCCCTCTTGCTTGTTATCCCCGCGCCCGATTCACAAAAGTAATCTGAGACAAAATCCTAACTTTACGACTTTCGGTATTCACAAAGGGCATTTAGGAGTAGTAAAGTTAGGATTTTATCTCAGTTTTACTTAAGTTAAACTTAAGACTAAAACTTAAGTTTAACCGAGACAAAATCCTAACTTAACTACTCCTAAATGCCCTTTGTGAATACCGAAAGTCGTAAAGTTAGGATTTTGTCTCAGATTACTTTTGTGAATCGGGCTGCCCATTATCAGGTATGCTCCAATAGTGAAATTTCTCATGGTCATCTGTGTGTGTGGGACAAAATGTGTGGTTTGCTGGATTAATGTAATTTCTGCAGTGACTGGTGTACTTTTAGGGCATATGTTGCCCGCCAGCCATTCGATTTGAGTATGTTTTCTGACGTGCACATGCCCACGATTTATGTCTGGCAGTAGGTTTGTGCCACTGTGGACCGTTTCACAAGTTTGTGAACATATGCCTCGTCCTTCACCACAAATAATTTGTTTAGCTAGTGGTATCTAGATTTTGATTTTTTAGTTATGAACACAGCTCATTTTTTCCACGTTTGTAGTCGTAAATACCAATTTGCGGATTATGCCATCACATCTGAAATTATTTTAATCCTCATTAATTCTTTTTCTAGTTTTCATTGGATGCCTGGAGCTTTCAGATAATTTAATATACGTATGTATGTATAGGTTTTTATTTATTTATTTGAGAACAAGCTGCATGACATTTCAAACAGAAATACTTTTGCATAATGTCAAATATGTAGAAAGGTAGTCGGATATACTGAAATACATAAGCCAGAAAGGTGATTGAGGTTAGAAGAAATAGATGGGAAAGAAATGAAGAGACAGCAACATCACAACAACAAACAGAAAACAGTAGTAAAACTTTGCATAGTATAGCAAAGGAGACCTGTTTACAGTTTTAATAATTCTTTTTTTATCAATGAAATATTTTTTATTAGAAATGCAAGTTAAAACAAGGTACAATCCATAGGAATATCATGTAGCTACAACGAACAAAAGCATATAAGCTCCCTAGTGCATAATAAATAGAAGAAAATACTTTTTTGTCTTTTATAAAAAAAGAAGAAAAGGAAACAAAAGAACTGCGAAAAGTAGAAAAGAAAACAGAGAAAATCCCCAAATCAGATAAAACTGTAAATATGATCAAATATTCACAATAATAATGATCAGAAGAAATGTTCACATACCACGTAAATGTAAGTAATACATAAACGTAAACATTTACATTATGAATGTGAGATAAAATTGAGGAGATATGGGAGGACTTAGAGAACTTATAATAAATAAGAAGTAACAGGAGACCACAAACTGTTGTGTTTCATTGTTAAGCAGGTTGCTTGAAAATGATAAGTATCCAGTCTGTGATTTTGACACATTAAATTCCACCATTGTTGCATTGATATATGTTCTTTTGTTTTGTTTTGTTTTAAATATGCAATTACAATAACCTCTAGAGCTATAGCAATGAGCAAATCAATTGATTTTCCAAGAAGTTTATCATGAGACCAAGTGTGATGTACACCTCCTAAAAACAATTTGTGTAAGGGATATGTTGAAACAACCTTTGTAATTTCAAATATTTTAAACCAAACAGAATTCCAAAACTATAACACATTAGGGCAGAGGAAAAAAAAGTCCATATATGAACCTTCTGAACCATTGCATCACCAACAAGTCTGTTGGCCTCCATGCATGAATTTAGAATTTGTGTCCGATGTAAAACATAATCTGTTGTAAAAGAACACTAAGGTTTGTGTTAAAGAGGCTGAGCGAGTAGTGGACTGTATTTAACCATATTTTATCCCATAACTCCAGGTGGCAATTACAAACCAAGTCAGGTTCCCATATAAGTTCAATGTTACTTTTAGATCTGGATAAAGGTGCGGCAACCAAAATTGTATATACAATAGAAGCTTTGCTACACAGTTTGTGTCCAATTAAAGTATCACTGGTGTTAGGTGCATCTGGAGGAGATTGCAAAAGACTTGATAGCAATGAGGAAATGTTTTCATGTAAAATTTGAAATTTGCTAAGTTGTGTGTTTGGTCATTTGAATTTAGAAGAGATGTCAGAAAAGGAGAGTAGACTATCATTGTGAAGAAACTGTGAAATTGTAATTATCCCTTTACCTACCCAATATTTCCAATGAACCACACGGCCATTATGTGTAATATGTTTGCTGTACCAAATAGGAGTGGAACTAATTGAGGGAGCAAGAGAGTGTTGGGCCTCATAAATGGTTTATATAATGAGCAAGTAAGTGAGATAGCAGGAGGTAACCAAGATTTTGGAGGAGATTACCTAAATAAGATATGTGAGCATGTGAATGGGTGTATAAATGCAAGTTCCAAATCCATCCACAATTTGTGTGAAACACGGCTGGAAGAAAGGAAGCATTCTTGGGCTTGTTTAATACCAAAAACCTTATGGTAATGTAAAAAGTAAGGAAATTAGAAACACCTCTCAATTTGGGGAGCTTTATCTGGGCAAGGGAAAAGTGATTTCTTACAATTCCATAATTTTTTTTAAAGTATGTTATCAATACGTGAGAAGACATTATTCGTGATCTTAATTGGGAACATCGTAAGGAAAAAATTAATGAGGGGAAGAAGAATAATTTTAATGTTAGCCAATCTACCCCACCAAGAGAGATGCAAAGGAGACCATTTTTGTGTAAATTCCTTAAGTTTGTACAATCAATTAGTAATATTAACCTTAAGAGTGTCATGAAGTGTATTAGAATAATAAATGCCCAGAACTTTTATTTTGGAAGGATTCCACATCAAACCGGAATGATCATACTGAGCCCTCACACAATATTTGTTTAGGGGCAAAACCTCTGATTTATCAACATTCAGTTTATACTCAGGGACTTGAGAATAAGTCTGTAATTCTTGAAAAAATGCAGGAAGGGGTGATTCTGGGGACAAGAGAAACAGTAAAATATCGTCTGCATAAGTGGTAAATTTAATATGATGATTTTTAAACTGAAAACCGGAATAAGATGGGGAAGAGAAGAGGAAAAAGGGGACAACCCTGCTGAGTACCCCTTTTAAGAGAAAAATAAGAAGATTGCATACCAGTAACATACATAGAGGATTGTGGGAGGAGTACAAAAGGAACACTAAATTGATTGATCTAGGGCCCATACCATGCCATTGTAACGCTTTATGTAAAAATTACCGATTAACTCTATTGTATGCTTTCTCAGCATCCAGGGATAGTGCTGCCAAAGAACGGTGTCATTTATTTGCTTTGTTAATGATATTAAGGAATGTGTGAGAATTGTCAGAAATAGTATGGCCTTTTACAAAACTTGTTTGTTTTGGATCAATAATATCTGGCAAGAATTTCACTAAATGGAGAGCCAGGGCCTTAGCAAAAAGTTTACAGTCAGAGTATATGAGAGAGATTGGCCTATAATTCTGACATATTGTGGGATCCTTTCCTTGTTTTGGGATAAGACAAATCATTGCCTCTGAAAAAGATCCAGGAGTTAGAAGTTGAGAAAGAGGAAAATAACTGATATAATAAGGGAAGGAACAAATCAAAAATTGCAAGTAAAACTCTACTGTGAAACCGTCAGATCCGGATGATTTATTAGTAGGTAATTTCTTTAGTACAGACAAAATTTCTTGTGTTTTGAAGGATCATTCTCACGAGGAGAAATCAGGAAGAATATATTTTTCTTTTTTAGTGTTGAAAAGTAATTGTCTTATGAAATGTCTGAGAGAAGGGGATATAAATTGGTGTAATACTGAACAAAGCATTAAAAAATCTCTGAAGTAAACAGTCAACCTTTGTGTATTGATAATAGATTTTATTTTAGTCTTCTCTTTTGTGAATTTGAGATAATTTACTAGAAGAGTGCCTGATTTGATTCCACTACCATAGAATCTAGCATTAACTTTTAACAAGTAACATGAGGCCTTATATGTGGAGGTTTTAATAAATTGTATTTTGGTTTAATTAGCTCCTCTAAATGAGCTTTATCCTGTTTTGTGGTGTGCTCCTCTAAATGAGCTTTATCCTGTTTTGTGGTGTAGATGTTATATTCTAATGTCTTGATTTTGGACAAAAGTTTTAGAGTTTTTCTTTTCTGCAGAGTTCTTTTTAATAGAGACATAGTTAATAATAAAACCCCTAGAGGCAGCTTTGAATTAATCTCAAACAGTATGAAATGCAATATCATAATTCAGATTAAATTGCAAAAATTCTTGAATAAATTGTATTGTAACAGGAAGGCAGAGTCAATTAATAAGTTATTGTTAAACTTCCATCGTGAAGATTTGGCTTTTTGTGCAAGAGATCAAAATCGGACCATACCGGGGCATGGTCTGAAATAACTGTGGAACCAATCTCTGAATTATGTAAAGCTTGAGTCATCTTCTTACTGATGAATAGATAGTGAATCCTTGATTGAGAGTGATATGTTGGAGAGTGAAAAGTGTATTCTCTAAGACTTGGGTTAATTAATCGCCATGCGAATGTAAGGCCTCTTTGTGATAATGACCTCTGTAAATATTTGTGTGAAGCATTAGGGATATATTTGACTAATGAGCGCCTATCTAAAAAGGGATCAAAGATCTGATTGCAATCACCCCCTAAAATCAAATTATCAATAGGATATTTTAGTATTGTCTGTGATAAGGTGTACCATAATTGGGGATCCGGATTAGTGGGACCATATACATTGACAACACATATTTTTATATTATAAATTTTAAGATGAACTACTATCCATCTAACTTCTAAATAATTATCCTTGAAGATCACATTCACAGTTAAGCCTATATTACACAAGATTGTAACTCCGGACTTATTACCCAGTGCAGGAGAAAAAAAATATTTCAAACTAACTGTGTCCAAAGTTTGCCAATTTCATTTTCCGATAAGTGAGTTTTTTGTAAAAGAACCTATTGGCCCTTCAACCGTGCAAGGTGGGTTAATACTCTCTGCCTCTTAATAGGATTCTTTAGGCCCTTAACATTCCAAGTAATAACTCTAAGGTTTATTTTATGTGTTTATGGAACTAATAATTACATTTACTATTGAGGTAACCAAATAGATTCAGGTAAATAGAAGTGAAAAGGGAAGGATAGAGGAAAGAAAAGAGGAAGATGAACAGGAAAAAGTAAAAAACAAAGAACTCATAGAGGAACGGGAAAACATTTCCCTGGGGAAGAAAACATGAGCAAAAATGCTGACCATACAAAAGGTCAGGTATGGATACCACTAAAACATGAAAACACACACCTTATCAGATGCAAGGGAGTGGGAACTCCTTCAAGAAGACATGCCAAACCCAGCTCCATCTTGTTTGAATACAATATTGGCAACATTTTGAACAAAAGGGAAAAATCTAACATTTAATGAGAACTGGTATACTATATATGATCTAGAGAAAACAGCTCAAAGGAAAGATCGTCACTTACATAAATAAATGGCAAATAATCCAAACACGACTTCAAAGAAACTGAACTACCACATTCCACTAAACACGACGACCAGACAACAAGCAGAGATATAATGAAATAAAAACAAGTATCTGCAAAAGAATAAAGCAAGAGGGATTAAATTGAGACATTCAAAACCATAGTACAAGAGGGATATAAACAATGTACTTAAAAGTAATTCTAATGACAACAAAACCACATTAACCTCTAGCATGGGCATCAATTTCCATTATTTCAATGTGATGACGTTGCAGAAAGACTTTTAGATCACCAGGATCAATAAAAGTAGTAGTTCTATCTTTATATGTCACTTTGAAGAAACAAAGATGTAGCAATCCCCATCTTGCAATGATAGCCTGAAGTTGATGTCGGAGAGCGAGAAATTGCTTTCTCCTGGACTCAATGGCATTTGGAAACATCTTGTGGAAGATGTACAATGTTGTCAGACCGCTGTAGATATTTTTGCAATTTTGCAGCTTTGACTATTTCCAACAGATCAGTATATTGAAGAAACAACATAATGATGCCCCTGGTCTGACTGTGGAAGTTGATGGTGACTTTGGGGTCAATCGATGTGCACACTGTATACTGAGAGGCTGCCCAGAATTTAGATGAACAATCTTTGGTAGAATGGATTGCAGAAAGGCAATCATAATTGAGCCCTCAGCTCCCTCCGGAATACCAGAAAGTCTTAGATTATTTCTCCTGTTTCTATTTTGCAAATCAAGGCATTGTTCCATAATGGAAATCCTTTGGTCGAGTGTACATCACCTTTCTTCCAACCTTTGCAGAGTAGCATTGGTTTCCTGAACAAATGATTAACCCTGGGCAAAGCACTACGCTACGCTCGCGTAGTTTGCGAAGTTTGCGCTACTTCGCACAACGCGAATTGCACGTAGCACAGTGCAAACACGCGTAGCGTAGCGTAGTGCAGCAGTCATTTTTTGCTTGCTCGCGGTCCTCAACGTCAAGTTGGCGACTGCGAGCAAGCAAAATGACATCCCGGCGAGACTTTTTCCTCGTTCGCGATCAGCAACCTCAAGTTGCCGATCGCGGCGTGGAAAATAAACCTCCGGCGAGATTCTCAACGCGGGAGGTCAGGTTTCTCATTGCGAGTGGTCGCGTATGCTCGCGACCGCTCGCGATGAGAAACTACCAGTCCGCGTTGGAAAGCTGCCGCTCGAGTAAAAATCTACTCGAGCGGCAGTAAAAGACAGCTTGCACTGTGCAAGGTGCCGTTTTCAATGATTGCACAGTGCGGACAAGCATCCGGCACTGTGCAATCATTGCGAACAGTGCACTACGCAGTTCGCGTAGTGCTACGCGTAGCTCGCGTAGTGCTATGCGTAGCTCGTGTAGTGCGAACTGCACTTTGCGTAGCTTCGCGTAGCGCTACTTCGCGAACTACGCCCAGGCTTACAAATGATTGCAAAGATTTCAGTTCATTCATTAGATCATCTAATGTCAATGACGATGGTGATTTAGGAGGGGAGTCGACATCCTTTTTAGGTCTTTTAATGGAATTTGAGGCAGATACCTCTTTAGCAATAGCACCAGGGACCGGAGAGAAAGATGCAATATCATGACCATCGGAAGGAGGGAAATCTTTTCCCCTCTTGATGACCACTTTAGATTTGACTGGGGACTGAAAATGTATAACCTTGGAGATAGTTGACTCCTAGCAATTATGCACTTTCTTATTTCTGCCCATACATCAATATGATAAATATATGGAGTCAAATAGGAAACAGCATAATATGAGGCTGATAACAATCCAGAGATATCAAAGAAAAAACCTTATAAGTGAATGGTCCCTTTTGCAACAAATATATAGAAAGCTACAATAGCAACCAAGAACAATGGAAAGTCCAAAAAATGTCATTTAGGAAGAAAAGTAGACTCCTAAGCTTACAAAGATTATTTCTTGAGGCAGATGAAAAAATCTCATAGTCTATAATGTGATACAAAATGGCAGCCTTAATCTCGTTTCAATATTCAGCGACGAGACAATGCCATTCTGAAAGGCCACGCAAGTGAGTCAATTCAGGTTAAAATGCATAAACAAATATTGAACTGAGGCAGCAGGTGTACTCCGGTACACTTACAACCGTAAGCTCTGAAGAAATGCTGACGATGTGAAGAAAAATAAAATTGCGGCCAGAACAGCCCATGAAATGCAGTATGGATATAAATGTTTCCCGAAGGAAACAAGTGTTCATGGCCCCAATTCTGCACACCATACTGCCTGGATAGTGAAGTCATATTAATGCTGCCCAGGTTGTCGTCTCAATGCTGAAAACGTAGTCCCGGTAGCCGTAGGTATGACGCAACCTCACACGGGAGTGGCCATTTTCTTCAGCGCCAAGACCACGTCCCCCAGCTTAGTTAATTCTCAGCTGTAAAGATGATCACAGCTAATGCTTGCGTTGGTCAAGATTGTGAAAGAAACTTACGGTCAGAGCCAATTAAAGCAAAGTCTATATAGTGAAAAATTAATTAATTAAAAGTGAAAAAACTTAATGTTTACTTTTTCAAAAGAAATCCCAATGACCCTTCTCACTATAACCCTATTCCACTCTCATTTGTTATCTAAGTGCTCCTTATTACACATGCACTGTTGAAGTTCCCAGTTTACACGAACAGCAACTACATTCCTGAAAGCTTTACGTAAAGAATAATAGGGATCCCCAATGACCACGTGAGAACTCAACTAAAGGCATGATTTATGCCTAAAAGAATCTATAACTATTGATCCTATAACTTAATTTGCAGTAATAAAATTCAATTTGGGATCCCAGCAAAGCACAACTTTGATGTTATTAAAGATCACGTTTAATTCTTCACAGGCAGCAGGATGTTTAATGTACATTAGTCACATTGTTTGGGTATTTATGCTGTAAAGTGGATGCAGTGCCAATTGACCTAAGGCTGCAGGGTTGTTTACTCATTCATTATCAATAAAATAGAGAATCTAGACGTGTTGGGAAACATGACAGCACTCTAAATCCTGTCCATAAGTGGCCTGGAGAGTGGGGCCGTCACTTTGCTGTTTGAGGATCACAATGTCACTTCCGTCCACACCAGATATTTAGAGGCAAAAGCAGTAGCCAGCAGTAATTTAATAAAGAATACTTTGGCCTGAATGTTTTCAGGTACAGTGATAAAAGGTTTGAAATACACTGAAAAGGAAGCTATGTGGTGTAGAGGATAGGCTGCATCTATTGCAGTGTAAAAAGCCTGGCTTGAATCCTGGTCTCACCCCTTGACCAAAATATGTGTGATTCTGGGCAAATGTGAACAAGGAATTGAGTAACTTTAAGATTTAAAATCCTCCATTTATACACACTGTATAGCTGTCAGCTTCCAACACCTTGTCCCATGACCCCCAACAATGACTAGCACCTGGTTACTTCCTTTTCATGTTTGCACATTGTAAATATCAATACATTCAAGTTAAGATTATAATTACAGATGTTCTTGATGGATAGATATACCTGGAACTTAACACATCAAAGTCCCATTTTTCTTCAACATATTTCAGAGTGAATGTTTTTAACAACATAAGGTTTAACTAAAACATTCTTGAGCTAGCTCACAAAACATTTTTGACAGTAGCTATTTCATATCCTTGATGGTAAGTTGTCAGAGCTTTATGCAAACACTTTTAATGTTGTATTTTGAAAGCAGCATTCTGGTGGTGGTATTGTGTGACAAGAAAGGTTGTGCATATTTGTTGTGGAACAGTTTTCTTGTGGTGGTGATGTGCTGTTTTTATGTTGTTGTGAGCCCATGCTGCTTTATTGCAATGAGACTGCATTATGGCAATGTGAGGTTGTGTTTTACTGTGGTTGCTGCATTGTCTTCACGTTTAAATGTTTTGTTGTATTGTACCTGTTATGTTTTAATTGTGTTATCTTGTTATTGTTGGCTATTGTGTTTTGTTGTTAGTTATGTTAGAGGTGTCAACAAATGCTAGCACATTTCCAGCTAAATGCAGCATATGCCTTTAAAATCCCAGTAGCATTCAACACTAAAGTGGTAAAATAGCACTGCCCCAACTGTTCAACTATTTAAGAATCCAGCCAGTCAAAAAACAGTGGCAGAAACTGTATCTTAAGTTAGCACTTTCAGTGCACACCTTATGTGATACTGCTATTTAACTCTTATGCAAGTGCCAAATGATTACACCAAAGCCTAACACTGAAAGCAAAACAGGTTAAATGATGCTTAAACATAAAGAGGGCCCAGTCCAGCATGTGACCATGTGCATGACTGGTCCACCACAGTCTTGAATTTAGATTTGGAATGAAGAAGTCCATGAAAAAGGGCTGCACACTCGCAGGCTTATTTGTGAGAGGCTTGCACTGCCAGAGCATCACTTTTGTTGACGCTCTGGCAGAGCAAGCCTGTCAATCCTCTGTATGAGGTGATGCAAAGCCACCCTGCATGGCTTTGCATGGCCTCATACATATGGAATAGGACAAAGCAGCGCATGTCACTGCGTTGCCTTACTCTGCGTCAAGGAGGCGTTCCATGAGCGTTGCGGTGGGTGTTCCCACGCAGCATCCATGAATTTTGATCCTGCCCCAGATTTACTTAATCACGTAAACCTGGAGCAACGCCAAAACCTGACGCTTAACTAGAGCTGGGGTAATGAGGAGAAATGTTTTTATTTCCCCTTGTTTTTTTGGAAAATGCCTCTGGGGATTGTATTTTTGCAGGAAGGTGCCCCTTCCTGCACAAAACAACCCTGCCTGCAATGGAGACACCCTTGCACCATGGTGCAAGGGTTCCTACGCTGGCTGTAGGCAGCAAATTATGCACCAGCACAGGGGGAAAGGGCAGGAATGCACCATGTTTGAGAAATATGGTGCAATCCTGTCCTTTCACATTAGCATAGGGCAGCGTAGCAAGAAGATTTGCGGCGCTGCCCTATGCTTATTACTCATAAACGAGGCCCTAGGTCCCTGTGAAATATTTATTATTCTCAAACTTTCATGTTATTCTTGTTTGCTGGAGACTGGTCGGAGCATAACATGTTTCACCAAGAGACATTTTCTGCTTCCAGCAGTCTCTGGCTGGGATGTAGCATGACTTTATTTTTATGCATGGTGTGTTCTTTTGTGAAAATTTAATGTGGCAAACCTGTAAACTACATTTTGAGCCATTCACCTAATTGTGTGTTACTTCAGGTAATATTCTTGAAATTTAGTGAAAGTTATTGAAAAACACGACACGATTTTCCCTGCTATAAAGGCACTGAACCAACACTCCAAAGGCAATTTTTTAAAGGAAGTCAGAAGAAAACTACTAACCACGCGGAAGGTTGATTTACCAGGTTTTAGAAGCATTTTTCTAATGTGAATACCCCATTAAAAAGCACTTAAGGAAATCACAATAGAATGAGGTTTTGCATATTTATAACAAAAGAAATATGTGCATATTTATGTTACTTTTACTATCTTTAGACATGTAAATCATTGGGCACTGTAAATTACACGTTTTGTAGTTGAAATGTACTTTCACTATTGAATGAATTATGAACAAAGCCAGTAAGAACACAATTTACAGACTTTTTTTAACATGATGTAATGGTAATGATGCGCTGTAAAGAGAATAACCCCTTTTAAAAGTATATGTTATATGGCTTCCATGTGACTACAAGTGACAGCAGTCAACCTTTTAGTACAGATTGTTCTCCCTGTAACAATTCTGAACTTCAGCCAATCTTCTCTGCACATGCTCGGTTGTTAACCTTACCACAATATATGTCCCAAAGTGGACCTGATGCACAATACACTTTTATTTGCAGTTTTCTATATAGTGCAGACTCGTCTCAACGGTATTGGCATGCTTTTTAAATAAATAGGGATTCTGCCTCTGCATATATAATATGGGACGCCTATAAAGCACAAACTTAGTGGTGCATTTTGATTTGCTTTATTAGACTCTCAACTTCAGCTGGCTCTTTAATGTTGTGCATTTTATTGTTCCACATTATTCATAGTGTGTCTGGGAATTTCAACTGTGCAGTGGCTCCTAAGGACTTTAGTTCTTGCATATATTTGCCAACTCCCACTGTCGAGTTTGTGTCTCTAGCTATGTCTGAACGGATACGAAAAGACCAATCATCTTTTGTATAGGAGCTTGCTTTCAGGACCTCTGAAAATATCAATTCTTTAATCGAGTAGGTACTAAAATTGATTAGAATATTTCTGGGCTTATCTCTGTTGGGGTTTCTCTTAAAGGGATCCCTATGTACCCTTTGTATATCCTGATGGAGATCTGCTGAACAGACTGCCGGTACATATTCTTTCATTAAACTTATGATGAACTCCTTCAGGTTCCCTCCTTCTTTTCCCTCTGGAATGTTGAGGACCGTTAGATTGTTCCCTCTCGAGTTGTTTTCTAGAGCTTCTATCTTCTCTTTTAGTACCTTCTCCCCATCTTAAGATTTTTAATTTCCTTACTATTACCAACTACCTCTCTTAATACTTCCATAGATCCTTCCATGTTGCTGATTCTTTCAGTCAGATCTGTCAGTTTAAGTTCGAGGCTCCCGCATGTTCCATGTATTTTAGCTTGATTTGCTTCTGATGTTGCAAATTTACTTTTGATCTCCTCTGTAAGCATAAGGAAAAGCCCCCCTATATCTGCCTGATTTGTTGGATGTAGTAATGTCCCCCCTTCCTCTTGATGTGAGGTTGTCGCTGTGTCCATCATGTTTTTAGAACTTAGTATCTCCTCAGACAAAACTTGAAACCGATTTGCCAAAGGGAGACCCTGCCTTGCCCCTACCTGATGCTACTCCATACTGTGAGTGCTTTTTATCTAGGCAAATCCAGAACTTGTTAAGTTAGGTGTTTTTTTGATCTCCCGCACTTTAAAGTATGATCTTAGGGAGCGCATTATCTTAATTCTCCCACCTGATGTTCCTGTTATATTTTTGGGGTTACTACCTTTTTTTGCTTACCAAGAACAGAATGTGTTTGGTCTATGATAGGTGAATTGAGTACAGGCGTTAAATCTTGTACCGTGGGAGTAATAATTGGAGGGGATCTACTCGCCCTTCCTAGCTGCGACCCTATCAGTTCCCCCCCCTTTAACTGTATTGAACCAAAATCCACTTGAGTGTTCCTTAAAGTATATCTATTGTTACCTCTGGGTCTTGTGTCCTCAACTTCAGCATTCAGAACTGCATTCGTGGCTTATATGTTTTTCCTTTGAATCTTCCTTGCTCTGAGAGAAGATTTCCCTTGCTCTTGAAGTTTAGACTTTGCTCCCTGTCTGGCTGCTCTTTTTGGGATCATAAGTCAAAAATCAAGTCTGGAGTCAGGCGTTCTGTGTGGTTCCGCGACTTGCAGCCGCTCGCATGTGTTGACGCTGCCCACTGCACCCCGGAGCTAGATTCGAACTGTCGCCTGCCGAACCCGACTTAATTGCAGAGCGGCCAGAGACCAAGGAGTACCGTGAGCTACTGGCCACGCGTCTTGTGAAAAAGAACAATGCAGCTTGAAGATCGATCCTTGCCTACCACAATGACAAAAGATCCTAAAGTGTTCCAAGCCAGCACTGTCCCGGTGTGTCATACACCCCAGAGAGATAAGTTGCTCACTGCCAACTTATTAGCTGGCCGCCATGTTCCCCAGAGTAGCCGCCAGATCTTTGCAGCCATGCTAGATGTTTCTTACTTCCCTTTAACTTTAACCACTTGCAAGAAAGTAAACCAATCTCTATACTATTGCAATTATCAATCAATAGTTAGCAAAGCCCATATTATCCTCTGCTGCAGGTAACAAATCTTTTCTCTTGGGCCTTCAACTTTTGGATTTTGTATGTTAGAGCATCATATGTTGTACACATGGTTCCACATAAAGTAGTTACCTTTTAAATAAAGTTAGGCCAGGAATGCGATGTATTGCACTGAACAATTTGTGGTTAGTATGAGCAATGCCCGTTGCCGGCTGAGTACTGCTACTACACTTTCTTTGTGGTTAATGTGAATCTGTTTCTGTTCTTCTGTTCAGGTGCAGCAGGATTGGGCTCTTGACTTATAATTGAGAGGTTAATGCCCTGCCAACAAGTGAAGGCGGCAGAAACTACATCTAAGTACTCTGATTCAGGCAAAGGCACAAAGAAGCATATGAGCAATGTCTGTGAAAAACACATTTTTATTCATTATGTTGAAGCATCAGTTCTTCCATTTTGTATTTCCCTGAGATGTTCAATCGCAACCTTTGGTACCTTTCTATTAGTGTTTCAAGTCAGCACAAACAAACTTGTTTTTCTTGTATCTTTACACACTTGGGGGCCGATTCCGATCTCGCTGGGAAAGCCCTACGGCCGACTGGTGCCCGTAGAGCTTTCTGTGTGACTCGGGCTCCTGGGCTCCGAGCGGCAGAGTACGATGCGCTGCAGCGCTGATGGACTCGGGCCACTCGGAGCACCATTGAAGTCAATAGACCAAAAACGCACGTCTCGGACAAGGGTGCCCCCTGTCGCGGGGATGCATCGGTCCCGCCCACACCGTGCAGGCATGTATAGGGGTACCCTTGGGACCCCCCCAGTGATCGAGTCGTAGGGCTGCGGGTGAAGGGGGGTCCGCTACGGACCCCCGAAGTCCGCTTCCCCGAGCTTTTTCGAGTCGGAGGCTCCGACTCGATCTGGCTGCTCGACGCTCGCATCGTACTTGAACGCTCGGAAGTCAGACCCATTGCGCGGTGCGCGTCGATGAAGTCAGAGTCGTCTGGAGGGTGCCGCTGATGAGTACGAGTCGGTCAGAGCGCGAGGCTATCCTCACATCGTACTTGCTCGCTCGTACAGCGGAACGAGTCATCCGGAAACTGGGGCTACGAATCGGACTCGCTCGCTACGGATCCCATTCGGTGCCCTTCCGAGCGAGATCGGAATCAGCCCCTTGGTGTTGACATGCCTGCTCGTTGCCCATCTGAGGCTTAGCAATGATCCACTTGCAATGTTTATACTTGATTGTTCGATTATCTGACAATGTATGAGAAGAAACAAGCAATGTCCACTTCTAATGTTTATGCTAGTTTGTTCAATTGTCTGCCAATGTATGAGAGGAAACAAGCAATGTCCACTTCTAATGTTTATGCTAGTTTGTTCAATTGTCTGCCAATGTATGAGAAGGAACCAGCAATGTCAACTTCTATAGTTTATGCTTGTTTGTTCGATTGTCTGTCAGGATATGTGGAAAGAAACAAGCTTTCCCCTTGTTACCTAAATAGGGATTGTTCCTTCGGTAAATATTTTACACAACACCAGGCCCTGCAGCATGTATAAATAACCTCACAGATCTTTGTACGATGTCCACTCTTGTCATGGCCATCCTAGCACTGTGATTATGTGCACCCGCGCATCAACATTAAATACGAGTTACTTTGGCGGACCTCTGACTACTGGCTTCTTAGTTTGCAAAGTGGAGACTAAAAGAGAGTGATTTCCACATGGCTTATTGTTTTGTTTGTTTTTATCACTTCACAGTCTTTCCTTCCTGCATCTGAGTGATCCCACTTAACTCTGTGAGAGGTGACCATTAGGATACTGTGCAGAGTACTTTATTGTTTGACTTATGAGGTTTGTGTTGTTGTGGCCTCTAGTCTATTCTAGTCAAAATCAAATCAAAACAAGCTTTATTCGGTATGTAAAACAACCATTAAAGCAGTAACAATAGTAAAAAATAAATAAAACACATTACAAGCAAGAGAAGAGACATACTAAACATTGGCTAAAAACTTTCTACCAATTTCCATAAAATAATGTTTCCTCATCCAATGTTACGTGTTGGGATTAAAAAGCAAACCTTTTCCATACATTTATTGCTTTCAGAATAAAAAGTGCAATGTTAATACAGACCCCATTATCATTAAGATCAAGCAAAAATTTCAGAGCAGCTATATGTGATCTAATATTTTGTGTTAAAAAATGACGTCTAAAATTAGAATAAAAATCACAGAATAGCATAAAATGGATTCTAGTCATTATGCTGCAGTATTTGTGTTTCTTCATATACTGATGGGTGAGTTTTTCAGGACAGTAATGAGTCATGGTTGGTAGCCTGAAATCCAGTTCTCATTCTGAATTCTTTATATGCCTGACATTGGTCACTCATATCATTTAACAATGTTTTTTATCAAGCATATTTTTACCAACTTGATATGATATTGTGCTACGAGGTTGTACAGTCTGCCGTATGCATTGTGTGTTCTTCTTTGTGAGGTCGTCAGTGCCAAAGTTGTTATTTTAAAATTAATTTATGATTGTACATGTCATAAAGAATGCTTCAACCCAAGGGGTTATGGTGTTGGAACCTATTTAAGAGGTAAAAGAACTACTTGTGTATATAAGTCAAATTTTCCTATACATCAGGTTAAGAAAAAGCAATAGAATTAATCTGCACACCGTTATAATATGTATAAAGCATCATATTCAGTGATGAACAGAGAATAATGTTATTCATACCACAAAAAGGTTGAAATACTCTTCCCAGGGTAAGAAAACTGGTTTCCCGTCATCAACTGACAAGAAGAACAAGGAAATCATTTCTGCTTTCGGTCTACCTTGGGAAGTATGGAGGCCTGAATTCTGCTTCCATTTCTTCCTAGGTTTTGGGAGTGTTTTCAAGGATACCAAAATCTAACCTCATGTAGTTTCAGGGGCACAAAAGGTTTAAGAAGGATATCATTAAAGAAGAACCAGCAGCAGACAATTTGGAACTGAGAATTGTACTGCAGCACTGGCTGGAGACAAAGACTGAGTCTTTCCCCCATTTCTGAACCATTGCTTGGACCTTCAAAGCCTCCCCAGCTCTTTGTTAGCTATGGAAGTGACTTCATAGAAGTTTCTCAGCATCTTAAATGGGCTGAGTCCTTTTTCTGATCTCATGCAGACAAGTATTAAGACTTCCCAAAAAAGACCTTACCTTAACCACCAATATCGGAAGTATGTTCCATTTAGAACTTTGTGGTGGGAAGTTCAAGGCTGAAATCAGGTATCGAAACTTAGTGAGACCTTAGTGGCTGGAATATACTGCCTTGACCCACTGTTGGATTCAAAACTTCAAAAAGTGGCTAATTTCAAAAGTAAACCTTAAGGAGAGAACAAGGTGGCAAGGTGATTCCGACAAGTAGAAGACTTCAGTGAATATATTTTTTCAGGTTGTCCCGGCCCGAGCTTTTGGTGCAAAATTACAAACCCTCAACAGAAAATTGAGTATCTGCCATTGTGAAAACTGGCAACAGTGTCCAGCTTTGCCCGAGTCACGGAGTTGGTCTTCCATAAAAAGACTAAGGGCCTGATTCACAAATGTAACTTACACTTTGAGGAAGTTTACACTTTGGAGTAAGTTTACTATTTTTAATGCTCACAAACTCCAAACATAAACTTACAACAGAATTGTAAGTTACATGTCTCCACCCGAGTATTGCAATTGGTTTATTCTTGTGTAGGTGGGTGACATCTCTCCCAAAACCTCTCCCTGACCCTCCCTAAACCACTCCTACTCTTCCCTAATACTCCCTAATAATCCCCTGGTAAATGCCTTTTACATACCATAAAAAGACTAATGGCCTGATTCACAAAGGTAACTTACACGTTTGATTGAGTTTGCACTTCAGAGTAAGTTTACTATGTTCATTGTTCACAAACTCCAAACATAAACTTACAACAGAATTGTAAGTTACATGTCTCCACTCCCTAAGTATTGCAATTGGCTTATTCTTGTGTGGGTGGGCGACGTCCCTCCCAAAATCTCACCCTGACCCTCCCTAAGCCCCTCTTAGTCCTCCCTAATGCTCCCTAATAATCACTTTTGTAGTATGTCTGCAGCTTCTTTAAGCCACTTCCCTATCCCCTCCCACATGTACTACTAAAACTTGTATTTTGTCTGCGTAGGCTCCACAGTCGGAGCAGAGAACTCTGTACACATAAGTATTATTGATGCGGAGAAGCAAAACTCTGCAGGTAGTTTATGAACTGCAATTTGTAGTACGTGTTGTAGTACTATGAACGTACTACAAAGTGCAGTTTGTGAATCAGGCCCTCAGTTAGGAGGTTAAACTCTTGGCGGTGTGCGGTGCTAGGGTTACACAACCCCAACTCCTTTGTAATCAGCCTGATATTGTGTCTAGGTGTCAGTACAATGCAAAAATAATCATGTTGCTGATTTTTGGTGCTTTTTAGTATAAAAAAACATTAAAAATTAAGAATTCATATCACCCTTTCCATCCATCTGAATTTTTTCCACTTTCCTTACTAATCTGTGCTACTTTTTGATAATTTAGTGTGCAAATTTGGTGTACTAGTTTCATGATTAATATAGTTTTTATTGGTGCTGTGTAAATACATTACACACAGTTCTCTGGAAAAAAGAATGTAGATTTGTGCCATAGCTATTAGGGTTAAGCCCGGGTTTTTTCATTGAAACTACTTTTTTCACCTAACAAGAGGCTAGATTACTAATTTGGTGGGACCCATTTTTTTAACTACTCTGTGAAGAAAATTGTAGATGCTTTACCCTTTCTGAAGGCTTGATGATGTTCTTTTACTTTTCTGTCCCTAGATGTATCATCAGTGCTGCATAGTTAAACTTTGGGAAAATATCCCAGGCATTTAATGGCACAGGCATATGTTGCAGGACTTGATACCTGAACTGTTTGTATTTACTTCATCTTGCAATGGAACCCTTAAATGCATTGACCTCTGAAGTGGCAGCATGTGTTTTTTTCTGTATTGTTAAGATACCTAAACACGAACAGGGCATCTGGTCACTGTGATGACTTGCTTACACAAATATTTAGAATGGGGCTGTTTTGTTTTGAGAACATGTGTGAGGTTTACACTTTATTCAAAGGTGTTTGGAAAGTAGGTGATTGGCCCATACTTGTATCTTGTGATGCACTCTGGGACATTTTCTAGTTTCTAGCTGATTTTTCCAAAGGACAGCTGTGCATGTCACTCAAGTTTCTCTGCACATCTGAGCGCTAATGATTGAGTGTTTTTGCTGTACTAGTACTGCTTTTATGAAAGAATATTAGGAAGGTATGATAATGTTTTTCAGACCTGCTTGGGTACTGTACATATACTTTGTATGATACTCTGCACATTCCTACATGGCCCACTTTTCAGTGGTTTTTATCTGCAGAGATTGTATTTTACAGCTCCTTATTTTAGCAAGGTAGTTCCATAGCACTTGCTATTTTCTTTTAAGTGACTTTATTTTAAGAGCAGTCCATTTCCAAGACTATCAACATATAGGTTGTTGCTACCTGTTAATTCATGAAGTCCCATTTTCACTATCTCATGGCCCTTGCTTCCATTTTCAGACTGAATTAATTAAGAATGATTCTCACAGTTTTAGTAGCCCCAGAAGACATCATATGTTTGATGCTCAATACATATATCTTGATGAGAAAATGATGATTTTGTTCTTTCATGTCCTTTATTGTTGGTCTGAGATTGATGTATTTTCTTGTTTCTTCTTCAATTATTTCTAAGGTGGTGAGCTAATACTCTAGACAGAGTTCAGCAGAAATTAGATTATCAATTTCGGAGGCAGTCACGCGTCGACCCAAATAAACAAAATCTGGTGAAGTTCCTTTAAAATTCATTGAGAAACTCTGCTTCTGCCATCATAGCTATGGCACAAGCAGCAGACAATTCTCTGGAGAAATACTTGTTAAGTTCAAGCAGGACTAAACCATATTAAAGCTGGGTGCTGTTTGAGGTAAACACAATAAAACTGCAAAAATATTTAGCAAAATAGTGTAAAACATACTAAGAAAACTTACACAAAATGTTTGAACATGTATCAATGAAACAGGAGATATGGATATTAAAAGTTTTAAGGTTTAAGACAAAAAGTGCAAAGAAATGAAAATGCACATTGAAAGTCAATGTTTGAGGAAGACCAATATTAGGATGGCCAAAATGAAGCGTGTTAAGCCTAGTGGGTTGCACTGGTCAATGTTTTACCTTGGGACTTTATTACTATTCTGGCTCAGTGAGGCAAGGCAGGATGCTGCAGCCAGTAAGGATTCCTCAAAGCTGAAAACATTGTTTTCGGGGTCCCACTAAAGCCTACAGTTTTGCAACTAAAAGCTTATAGCGGAGAAAAAGTAAATAATGCTTCACTTCTGGGATGCTTTTTGCCCCTTGGTCCAGTCCCAAGTCCAATGATCAGGATTAGAGGCCAATTTAAACCCTGGTAGGTGGCCCGCCATTAGTCAGGGTGGTGTAGGTCATCTCCTCCGTCAACCTGGCCATACTATCTCCAGTCAAATTAAGAGATCATACCATCCCAGTGGTGATCTCTATGCCTTCACAGGAGTCACCAGCGTGGTGACTCCTGTGAAGGAGAAAAAAGTTTGGTGCGCACCAGCCATTTTTCTGATAGCTACACACCAACCTTTTTTTCCAGAAACAAACTCACAAAGTGGGAATTAGTTTCTAAAGTACACATAAACAATGGTTCTTGTTCTCTGCATTCTGTGTCTCAGTAGCAGTGAAAAGAAAACCTGCTATATAATGCCCTTGGAGAACAGTTCCCATCCCTGGATTTCAGTGGAGAACAGGAGCCCTTGAGACTCTTTTCTCAACAACCACACACAATCAACTTTTCCTCTAGGACCACAAATGTTCTGTGGAGTTGGAGTAGAAATGCTAGGCAGTGATTTATTAATTCTAGATCCACTCCTGGTAGAATGTCCACCAAAGCTCAACCCTCCTTTCCAGCACTTCCTATTTTACTGGACTGTAATTCTTTCCAGAGTCTGTCTTTCAAGATAGCATTAGCCAGGCTTCCTTCTCAGTATAACTGTGTCCCCTCCCTTAACCATCCACATGGAAATGAAGGAACACCCATTATTTCTGTTCTATAAACAGCATCCTTTATTCCTAAGAGATTTTTGAGAGAGCATGGTTGAATATTAACCAGACAGGAGCATTACAGGAGGCTGCATCCCTGGAACAGAAGACAGGTGCATGTCTCAGGTCTTTACACTCAGTATGCAGGAGACGTCTTCTTCCACACTGTCAACACTGTTCCTGTAGGGTCAGCATTTCCAAGGTCACTTTCAATCGGAGAAGAGTGTCATCCCAGGAGAGTGGTGGGCAGGGCATGGAAGCTTGGAGTAGAAAAAGAATGTTAAAGAGATGGGTTTTTCTTCACGTATTAGTCTGATGTTTGAATGGCTAGGGTTACGTTTACTCCTATCCAAGATAAATGCTTTCCAGTGTTTGTTGTTTGAAGTTCCCAAACAATGATGTGGTAATTTACTCCCTGTGTTGTCATCTGTCAGTTTGACAATATTTAAGAAGGCTTGACCCTAATACAGATGGTATTAAAGCATTAGTTTCCCCATTGTTTGCCACATTCATCACCCTCTTGTTTGTTTTTTGTCTATGATTTCTGTTCTCCATTACATCTGGATTTCTAGTTCTGGGAGATCTATCCTTTGCTACTTCCCTTCCCTGGTCCACAGTGGTTTTAGTGCCTTGCTTATCAATTCCAATAAACTTCATTTCATGAGTGCACTAAGTGCTGGATAGTTTGATGACTACTGGAGGGAGTTACCCTTTCCTCGGGCAATCAAGAAGGAAACCTGAGAGATCTTCACAGCATCCAGTCTTTTACACCAATTTGAGAGTTCATGTAAAATAGAAGTCCTTTGCAAATCCACCTCTCCATGCTGCTCCTGGACAGGTCATTCTAGCTAAGTGGTCACTATTTGCACTGAAGTAGCCTTTATTGCTTTAAAAGTAACTCTATTGTTCTCTAGAACACCACAACACAATTAAAATGTAAATTACAGTTATTGGAGGAAATGCAGCCAGCTTAGCTGAGTTAGATCTGGGTGGCTTTCAATCAACACCAAATAGACTTTTTTCCATAAAAGCTACCATAATTCTACTTTTGCTACTGAATTAGAAATTTTGAATAAAAAGTGTAAAATAGCTAATAAACTTGGGGGTATATTTTTAAAAGGGAGTTGCGTCACATTTGTTGAGAAATATAAGGAAATCCAAATTTGTATTTCTGCGATCATGGCTAATTTGCGAATAATAACAAGCTTGTGCAGAGAACTGCAGAGCTCAGATTGGCCACCAACACTTCAACCAGGAAGAATTGGCAGGCATCTTGGGACTCAGCTTCAGCCGAACCCCCAAAAAAACGCCAAAAAAAACCTGAACCTCTAGCTCTGGTGCTGGGGACTCAGAGGGACCCTGTCAGGGCAAAAATGCATTTTTTTTACAAAAAGTATTGTCGCGTGTATATATGTATACACACACACACCATACATACACATGCAAACATTTATACTTTCCTCAAATAGACTTACCATGCTTGGCAAAGGCAAACGTGGCAAAGGCATATACGTGGTAAAACTTTGAAAGAAAGAGGAATATATCTCTCAGAATTGATTTTGTGCAAGAATGTGCTCCTTCCAGTACGAAATCCACCCTGCATGCAACACACAAATCCTTTCACCATGGTTCAAGGGTGCCTGCATTGGCTGTAGGCAGCCAAATTTGCACCAGCGCTGTTAGAAAGGCAGAAATGTGTCGTATTCATTTAAATATGGTGCATTCTGGCCCTGTCCCTGTAACGTGCTGCATTGCGTTACTGTGCCATAAATAAGCCCCTAGATGCTTTCTAAAGGCTGAATTGTAAAAGTCACACTTCTACACAATTAGGCCTGCTCATGAAAAATGCCACTTGATCTACACAGTGACAAACAGCTTTTGGTTATGCTCCACTATACTGACATCCCTTTTTAATATTTATTATGGTCTATGTTATACATTAAAGTCCTGCAGCCTTATGTTGAACTCATGGGTTAACTTTTCTAATGTATGCATTTTGGTTTTCTACATGGCAAACCAAGTATTCTTGCCAAATATAACTGTAGCGTTTTTAAAACTGCAAAGTAGCGGAACTCAGTGTTCTTCTCTGGGCCACACTTTTTAGTCATATATGTTAGTGAAGTATGTAATTGTAATTGTAAATGTATTTATATAGTGCTTATCACCCCTGATGTTACCTTCCACACAACTTGTGCATTTCCTGTATGAACTTACCATTGCCTTGCTTATCAATTCCAATAATCTTCATTTCATGAGTACACTAAGTGCTGGACAGTTTGATGACTACTGGAGGGATACAAAACAGAATTCCTCAGCACACGTATGTTATATCACAATACACGTGGACATGCGTAAAGTAAGCACAAATTAAATACAAGTAGGTGAGTTCTCATTCTTTTTCTTTTATTTCTGGGTGTTCAGACAGCCGACACGTGTTTCGTCACTTGTCGGCTGTCTGAACACTCAGAAATAAAAGAAAAGAACAGAACTCACCTACTTGTATTTAATTTGTTCTTACATTACGCATGTCCACGTGTACTGTGATATAACATACGTGTCGGCAGTCTGAACACCCAGAAATAAAAGAAAAAGAACGAGAACTCACCTACTTGTATTTAATTTGTGCTTACATTACGCATGTCCACGTGTATTGTGATATAACATACGTGTGCTGAGGAATTCTGTTTTGTATTTGTTATTTGGCTCAGGCCACTAGTTTTGGGGAGGTCAGTGGTTCTCCTCACCTTGCAGCACTGTAACTAAGACAAAGAGCTAATACTAAATATCTTGTGTTATTTCTCCTAAGTGGCGCCTCCATTCCCCTAATCAGATACCACTGTTCATTACGTGACTACTGGAGGGAGTTACCCTTTCCTCAGGCAATGAAGAAGGAAAGCTGAGAGATCTTCACAGCATCCAGTCTTTTACTCCAGTTTGAGAGTTCATGTAAAATAGAAGTCCTTTGCAAATCCACCTCTCCATGCTGCTCCTGGACAGGTCATTCTAGCTAAGTGGTCACTATTTGGACTGCAATAGTCTTTCTTGCTTTAGAAGTAACTCTATTGTTCTCTAGAACACCACAACACAATTAAAATGTAAATTACAGTTATAGGAGGAAAGGCAACCAGCTTAGCCGAGTTAGATCTCGGTGGCTTTCAATCAACACCAAATAGACTTTTTCCATAAAAGCTACCATAATTCTACTCTTGCTACTGAATTAGAAATTTTGAAAAAAAAGTGTAAAATAGCTAATAAACTTGGGGGTATATATTTAAAAGGGAGTTGCGTCGCATTTGTTGAGAAATTTAAGGAAATCTAAATTTGTATTTCTGCAATCACAGCTATGTTGCGAATAATAACAAGCTTGTGCAGAGAACTGCACAGCTCTGATTGGCCACCAACACTTTAACCAGGAAGAATTGGCAGCCATCATGGGACTCAGCTTCAGCCGAGCCCCCCAAAAAAGCACAAACAAAAAAAGAAAAAGGGCAGGGTAGGAATGCCCTGAACCTCTAGCTCTGGTGCTGGGGACACAGAGGGACCCCTTCAGGGCAAAAATGCATTTTTTTTACAACAATTGTTGTTGGATGTATATATGTATACATACACACACACCATTCATACACATACAAACATTTATACTTTCCTTAAATAGACTTACCATGCTTGGTAAAGGCACGCGTGGCAAACGCATATGCGTGGTAAAACTTTGAAAGAAAGAGGAATATGCCTCTCAGAATTGTTTTTGTGCAGGAATGTGCTCCTTCCAGTACAAAATCAACCCTGCATGCAACACACAAATCCTTTCACCATGGTTCAAGGGCGCCTGCATTGGCGCTAGGCAGCCAAAATTGCACCAGCGCTGTTAGAAAGGCAGAAATGTGTCGTATTCATTTAAATATGGTGCATTCTGGCCCTGTCCCTGTAACGCAGCACAGCAAGGTGGCTTGCTGTGCTGCATTGCGTTACTGTGCCATAAATAAGTCCCTAGATTCTTTCTAAAGGCTGAATTGTAAAAGTCACACTTATATACAATTAGGCCTGCTCATGAAAAATGTCACTTGTTCTACACAGTGACAAACAGCTTTTGTTAATGCTTCACTATACGGACATCCCTTTTTAATATTTAGTATGGTCTAATTTTATACATTAAAGCCCTGCAGGCTTATGTGGCACTCATGGGTTAACTTTTCTAATGTATGCATTTTGGTTTTCTACATGGCAAACCAAGTATTCTTGCCAAATATAACTGTAGTGTTTTTAAAACTGCAAAGTAGCTGAACTCAGTGTTGTTCTCTGGGCCATACCTTATAGTCATATATGTTAGTGAAGTATGTAATTGTAATTGTAAATGTATTTATATAGTGCTTATCACCCCTGATGTTACCTTCCACACAACTTGTGCATTTCCTGTATGAACTTACCATGGCCTCGCTTATCAATTCCAATAATCTTCATTTCATGAGTACACTAAGTGCTGGATAGTGTGATGACTATTGGAGGGAATTACCCTTTCCTCAGGCAATCAAGAAGGAAACCTGAGAGATCTTCACAGCATCCAATCTTTCACACCAATTTGAGAGTTCATGTAAAATAGAAGTTCTTTGTAAATCCATCTATCCATGCTGATCCTGGACAGGTCATTCTAGCTAAGTGGTCACTATTTGCACTGCAATAGCCTTTCTTGCTTTAGAAGTAACTCTATTGTTCTCTAGAACACCACAACACAATTAAAATGTAAATTACAGTTATTGGAGGAAAGGCAACCAGCTTGCCGAGTTAGATCTGAGTGGCTTTCAATCAACACCAAATAGACTTTTCCCATAAAAGCTACCATAATTCTACTTTTGCTACTGAATTAGAAATTTTGAAAAAAAAGTGTAAAATAGCAAATAAACTTGGGGGTATATTTTTAAAAGGGAGTTGTGTCGCATTTGTTGAGAAATTTAGGGAAATCTAAATTTGTATTTCTGCGATCACGGCTAAGTCGCGAATAATAACAAGCTTGTGCAGAGAACTGCACAGCTCTGGTTGGCCACCAACACTTTAACCAGGAAGAATTGGCAGCCATCTTGGGACTCAGTTTCAGCCGAGCCCCCCAAAAAACGCAAAAAAAATAAGAAAAAGATCAGGGTAGGAATACCCGGAACCGCTAGCTCTGGTGCTGGGGACCCAGAGGGACACCTTCAGGGCAAAAATGCTTTTTTTTTCTCCAAAAATTGTCGCGTGTATATATGTATACATACACACACTCCATACATACACATACAAACATTTATACTTTCCTTAAATAGACTTACCATGCTTTATAAAGGCACATGTGGCAAAGGCATATGCGTGGTAAAACTTTGAAAGAAAGAGGAATATGCCTCTCAGAATTGTTTTTGTGCAGGAATGTGCTCCTTCCAGTACAAAACCAACCCTGCATGCAACACATAAATCCTTTCACCATGGTTCAAGGGCGCCTGCATTGGCGCTAGGCAGCAAAAATTGCACCAGCGCTGTTAGAAAGGCAGAAATGTGTCGTATTCATTTAAATATGGTGCATTCCGGCCCTGTCCCTGTAACACAGCACATCAAGGTGGCTTGCTGTGCTGCATTGCGTTACTGTGCCATACATATGCCCCTAGATGCTTTCTAAAGGCTGGATTGTAAAAGTCACTCTTATACACAATTAGGCCTGCTCATGAAAAATGTCACTTGTGCTACACAGTGACAAACAGCTTTTGGTAATGCTTCACTATACTGACATACCTTTTTAATATTTAGTATGGTCCAATTTTATACATTAAAGCTCTGCAGGCTTATGTGGCACTCATGGGTTAACTTTTCTAATGTATGCATTTTGGTTTTCTACATGGCAAACCAAGTATTCTTGCCATATATAACTGCAGTGTGAGCTGAACTCAGTGTTGTTCTCTGGGCCATACATTTTAGTCATATATGTTAGTGAAGTATGTTATTGTAATTGTAAATGTATTTATATAGTGCTTATCACCCATGATGTTACCTTCCACGCAACTTGTGCATTTCCTGTATGAACTTACCATGGCCTTTCTGGAAATATAAATAAATCAATGTGTAAAATATCAACCTTTTCTGCATGGTCATCCAAGATTTTTCATTTTTCGCTGTACTCTGTTTTTGCTGTGTTTAGAACTCTGTGCCCTTTTCCCCTGCTAACCAGGAGTAAAGTTCCTTTGCTCCCCATATAGACATGGTTAAATTGGCTTATTTCTTATAAGCACATATAACTTGACTTTAAGTCCCGAGGATATGGTGTAGAAAATGCACCCAGGGCACAGCAGTTAATGCCACTTCTGTACTGCAGCACCTAATGTGCCATCCACTATTGTGACAGAGCAATCATGACTTCAGGCCTACCCTGCGTAGTCTGATGGCTGAGGGTATAGCACCTGCAGTGCACCCTGTCAAAATAACCCTTTTTGCCAGGTAAATACCTCACCTTCTAAAATTAGTAAGTCACACAGAGGTAGGCCCTGTAGCCCACAATGCAGGGTGCATGGTATCTAAAAGTGGAACAGGTACAAAATTAATATTACCATGTCCCTACAGTGACAAGGTCCAAAATACTGTTTTTGCTATGCATACCTAGCTGTCCTATGTAGAAAACCAGAGAATAGATTAAAATACTAGGGGGCGTGGGCTGGAAAGATTTCTGCCAGGAAGTAGCTTTCTGAGCTCCCATCATGGCCCATGACAGTCCTACGGTATCTACACCAATATCCGCCCATTGCTTCATTCTGGGACTGTCATAGCTTCAGAAATTGTGGTGGTCCTGTTTGACGGGTGAAAGTGTGCGATGGTGGCCTCCCCACCTCCATGTGAGGATTGCGACCAGGAGGATAACTGGCAGCACTTGGGGCCTACACCACAGACTGAACATCGCGGGATGAGCATGATAACCTGAGGCCATGCAGCAGGACACAGAGCCAGAGCATGCCTGTGTAGAACTGGGGACCCCTGGGCCCCTGTCCGGCAGACAGTGGTGGTGAAAAGAGGCTCAATTGCTGGGAGCAACCACACGGTCTCTACATTGGGAGACACGGTTGGTCCGGTTTCGGAAGTGACGAAAGAGAGAAGGGAGTGACTTACACCAGCGAAAGCCTGGGGTCGATGAGGCCGGAGACACACCACACAGCCAGCTGGAGTAGCTGAGGGCAGCTGGTACCGGAGGTACCGTGGTGTATCGCAAGTGGAGGGTTGGAAGTGACAACCCACAATTTGCCCATTGTAATGCAGCCCCATGTCTGTGACTCCCCCCCTGAAGACAAATGGAGCAGTGTGCTCCGGGTGAGGAGCCGGATGGACTGAAACATCGGACTCTGGAGAGATGAGGTGGTGAGGAGGGGCTCCATTGAGAGGAGCGGTCTCACAGTCTCCAATTCGGGAGATGCAACTAGCTCGTATGTTGGGGAGCCGGCAGAGAGGAGGGAGTTCCATACAGAAGTGGGTGCCACTGAAGAGTGTAGGCCCACGCCCTGTGAGCAAGATAGGCAGTGCACCACACAGATCGTGATTACTGCTGGGGATAGCCGGCACCTGGAGGTTCAGCGGTTTGTTGCTGGTGGCAGGGGTCACCGCTTGCCTGCCCTCTGGACATTCATTTTGACAAGGAGTGGCACAAGAGCGCAGTGTTACTATGGGTAGGGCCGCATGGTGTCAGGAGACACAGCTCCCCTGTGATGCGGGGCAGTTGACGGTGCCGGGAGAGAGGTGAGACAGCAACAGGGGCCCATATGAAGTGCGTATTGGGGCCCTGCAGCCCGGGTCGCTGGTGACGTAGGTGGAGGTTACCGCTGATAGAGGCTTCCACCCGGGGGTGCAGCCAGGACATTGGAGACCGGATGCAGACCGATGAGGCTGCCAGGATATAGGGTGGAGACAAGCAGAGCAGGTGGAAGGGTTTGTTTTGGACCCTAGGGCCCAAAGATAACTGGGTGCTGCTGACCCTCACCGACTGGGGAGCTCTTCTCCGGCAGAGACTTTGGCCCCAAATGGCAGTGCCCTGTCATTTTGTCTCGCAGACACCTGAGTGAGACGTGGTGGGTATTTGGAGGAGATATGGTGAGCTCCTTCTGCTGGGCAGTGCCAACTATGGGGAAAGCTAGACCGCAGAGCTTGGAAACGGGCTGTTGGTGACTGTGGGGGACCCCGCTGCCTTGTTCTGTGGATCGCACTTTGGCCCCCAGTGGCAGTGCCCTGTCATTTTGTCTCGCAGACACTTGAGTGAGACATGGAGGGTACTTGGAGGAGATCTGGCCAACTCCCTCTGCTGGGTAGGGCCAACCATGGGGAAAGATATACCGCAGAGTTGGGCCCAGCAAAACAAGATGGACCCTTTCACAGCCACGGGGAAGAATGATGTGGCAAATCCCCCACTGCAGGAGTGAGTGGAAGACCAGTGGGAGTCGCGGGGCCCAAAGGGCACCCAGATACTGGCCATGATTTAGGCATCGAGTGCGATGGTCCAGGCAAAAATTGAGGCTGTATCACAGGATGCTGGTCTGCTGAAGGCGGGCCTCCACAGGGTGGCAGAACGTTCACTGGCCATGGAACAGGATGTTTCCAAGCTTCAGGGGGAGGTTGCCTCATTGGAAGCCGAGCTGGGTGCCCTCTCGGCCAGGACGGCCATGTTGGAAACCAGGGCTGAAGATGCCATGAGAGGCTCCTGACGCTGCAACCTATGCTTCGCTGGCTTCCCGGAGTTTGCGGAGGGTCAGAACCCAGAGTTGTTTCTTGAATGCTAAATTGCAACGGCCATCCCCTCGGCCAAGTTATTCCCTATCCTTGTGGTAGAGAGAGCTCATCAGGATTGGTGCCCAGGCCATCTGCTGGGGCACCCCCTCGCACAGTGATAGCGAAAGTGCTTAACTATAGAAACAGGGATCAGATCCTACATGTGGTCAGGCAAACTGGAGACCCCAAATTTGGGAACCATGTGATTTGCACTTTCCTGGATTATACGAGGCAGGTGCAGCAGATGCGCCTAACCTTTGGGGGGGTCAAGCAAAAGTTGAAGGCTATGGGACTGTATTAAATGCTCCTCTACCCGGTGAAACTGAAGATGATTCACAATGACCACTCACATTTTTTAACTCCTGGAGGCAGTCTGGGACTGGCTGGAGGATCATGGTGAAGGTCAGATCCTGGCACTGGCTCCCCCCAGCTCTGGAAATTGGACAGGGAGCTCATGAAACTCGCGGCCAGCAAGGAGATGAAGGCAGTGAGGTGGTGGGGCCTCTTGATCTTCCTCTCAACTGGTGGTTCGACAGGATGGCACATTGGATGTAGAGCAGCAATGACTGCAAAGGGAGACAGCGAAGGTGCTGGTGGAGGCAGTGACGGGATCCAACTCCGACAAGAGTGCCAGGGATGTGGGGAAGGAAACCCCGGAGCTGGGAAAGACCTGAGCTTGGATTTGACTCCACTGACACTGTTGCTCCTTTGCACTGATTCACTACTGTGCAGTCATCCCAAAATGGGTATGTACCTTGGACTGTCTCAATGAAGCACGGAGCCAGGGGGCCCGGAAGATCCCAATGGAGCGGAATGGTAAAATAGATAGCATGTTCTGAAAGAAAATATGTAAATATGTGCGAATGGGTGGCATGTGCTGTGTAAAACGGGAAGGGCCACCTCTTTTCCCCTGTAGTTAGTTTTAGTTTTTAGTTCTTAGGTTTTGGGGAGATTTTTGATTGATTTAGGTGTGTGTATTGGTGAGTGATTGCAGATGTTGACTGTGTAAGAGCATGACTGGAGTGGTGAGGGTGTGTGGTAAGAGCTGGGCAGTGCTGGGGCTTCAACTGTGGTTGCGGTCACTATGTGCGGCCTCCCCCCCCAATATTATTGAGTTTCCGGATTGATTGTAGGTTGTGGGGCTTTTTTGGGGGGTTAGAAATTTATCGTGGCATAAGGAACTTTTGATGGGGAGGGCATAGTAGGGGTGTGATGCTTGGGGAGACACGTGTTGTTCAGTTGTGTTTGCCCGAAAGAGAGAGATGTGGTGTTTTATGTTTGTTATGATTTGTTTTGCGGCAGCAAAGTACGTGATGATGGAGAGGCAGTGCTGGATGGGGGCATGGTGGATGGGACCATATGATAATATGACTGCCTGTTTTCAATTGGTGATGTGGAATGTGCGTGGGCTCAACTCCTATGTTAAGCGGTATGGGATACAAACATACCTCCTTTGGCAGGACATACATATCGTTCTGTTTCAAGAGACTCACCTGATGGTGAGCAAGATTCAGAAGGTGCAAAAAAGTGGTGAGGGCAATCATACTCTGCAACGTACTCTAATTATGCCCATTGAGTCTCTTATGGCTCACTCTCCAGGTCCCGTTCCACGTTCGGAGCTGTAATGTGGATGTCAAAGGTAGATACCTTTTACTGTGTGACCTGCTGGACGGAAGGTAGGTGTGGCTGCTGAATGTATGCGCCCAATACAGATGATGGGGCTTTTTTATTTTGCCATGGAGCGCAAGCTCCTCCCCTATATGTGGGACCCCCCGTTGTTGGCCGGGGACTTCAACCATGTGCTTGATGGTAAATGGGATAGTCACCCTTAGAGACTCCGTACGAAACCTAATATGGTGACCACGCTGAGAAGTGTGATGGAGCACATGAGCTGTTTGGATGTCTGGCGCACGACTCACCCAGAAGCCAGTGAATACAAATGCTATGCCCCAGCCCACAACAAATATAGTCACCTTGTAGGCTCTTAGGGTCAGGGAACCTCGCCACTGCAATGGTAGACGTTCAGATACAGGGCAGATTCTTCTTTGACGATGCACTGCTGCTCTTGGAGTGGGGAGTATGTGGAACCAGGCCCAAAGTGCTGTTGTGGTGATTCTGCCCCAAAGTGCTTGGAGATGCCCAGTTCCATGAGGAGCTTAGGACAGTGACTGACGGTTATTTTGAAAACAAATATTTTACAATGACGTGCAGAAGGATGGAGTTGGATGCTCTGAAAGAGGTGACTTGGGGGGATTGTCTGTCTCATATTAGCAGCACTAGGCGCAACCTAGAGGTACAACTGGTTAGGGAGCAGCGGCAGCAGGGGGGCCCTCCAGCAAGATGCCCCTGTCTTAGGGAAACAGTGAGAGGCACTATTGACTGCCCAAAGGATGGTGGAAGAGACCTGGGATAGGCTGGACCACCTGGTTCAGCGTGACTATCTCCAAATACTACATAGGGAGGGTGACAAATCGGGACGCGTTCAGGCAGGGTTACTGAAAAGGCAACCCCCCGATGATTCCTTCACTGAGACCCAGGATAGCACCATTGCTGGGTCGCAGACTGAAGTCAATCCCCTCCAGTGGGATCACCTTGCAGCTGTCTATAGAGAGGTTGGGGTAGCCGACTGGCAGAGGCCTGCTGTTTCTTGGATTGTCTGACACTCCCTCAGCTTATGGGAAAGAGGTGGAAGGTCTAGAGGGGGAGAGCCTGGTGGAAGAATTACAGGCGGCACGCTGCAAGACGCAGGGCCCATATGGGCTTTCGGTGGAAGACTATCAGACATATTCTGAGCTGCTGATCCCCCGCTTGCTGGAAACACTTCAGGAAGTGCGAAGTTGTGGGATGTTGCAGCAATTAATGCGAGAAGCCCAGATATTTATACTCCCAAAGCCAGGTAAGGACCTGTCAGAGCCCGCTTCTTATAGACCCCTGTCTATGTTAGGGGTAGACACTAAGGGCCAGATGTACGATGCGCAAAACAGCGCCTCGTAAATTGCGAGTTTTTTGCAACTCGCAATTTGCGAGGCGCTATTTTGGATGTACAACAGTGTGTATCACACTGTTTGCGATTCCCAATGGGGTCGCAAATTGAGAGGCTCATGAATATTAATAAGCCTCTCGCAATTTGCGACCCCATTGGGAATGGCAGGCCTTCCCAGGTATGGTGGCTTGCTGGCCTCAGCAGTTTTTTTTTAAATGCAGCCCATTTTCCTTAAAGGAAAATGGGATGCATTTAAAAAAGAAAAAAATGAAACGTTTTCGTTTAATTTTTTAAGGGCAGGTAGTGGTCCCTGGGACCACTGCCTGCGCCTTAAAAAATATTTTCCTCTGCATTTGCAAAGGGGAAGGGGTCCCCTGGGGACCCCTTCCCTTTTGTGAGTGCATTACCACCCTCTTGAAGAGGGTGGTAATTTGCAAGTGTTTTGCGACCGCAATTGCAGTCGCAAAACATTCATACTTGGGCTTGCACTCGCTATTAGGAAGGGAACGCCCCTGCCTAATAGCGAGTCGCAAAACCTATTCACCAAAGTCGCAAATAAATTGCGACTCGCTAAATAGGCTTTGTACATTGCCCATGCTGTTTTTGCATGCGCAAACGGGTTCGCAAACCCGTTTGCGCATGCAAAAACAGTCGTACATCTGGCCCTTAAATACTTGTGAAAGCTCTTGCAACCAGATTGCGTGGAGTAGTCACTTAGTGCACAGTGATCAGTGCGGCTTTATGGCAGGTAGAGCGGCCCAGATGAGTTTGCGGAGGTTGTCTCATTTCATTAGATACACTCAATTGGGAATATCTCTGGGAGGTTCTCTGGAGAATGGGGCTGGGATAGAATTTTATGTCCTACTCTATGCCAGACCAGTCAAGCGGGTACACACTGGACATGTGGTGTCGGAGTGCATCCATATTTAGAGGGTCGCAAGATAGCGATGCCACTCCTCTTCTCTTAGGCAATGGAACTGCTGGTGATTTGACTCCTCTGCAACATGACCTAATGGGGTATTGAGGTGTGGGGCGTCATTCATGTTGTTTCGCATTATGCAGATGATGCACTCGTTCATGTCACGTACCCTGAGAAGTTGGATGGGGTGTTGCTGGGGATCATGACTAAATTCAGGGCAGTGTCTGGCCTGTGGGTCAACAAGCACAAAACACTGCTGTTCCCCCTGGCTGCGCTGGTGCATGTGCAGCTGACTGCTCTCCCAGTGACTGAGCTTAGATTGGAAAGGGACAGCTGGCGACCTCTATCTAAATGGCAATTTTCCTCATAATGGGGGAGGCAAAGGATCTATTTGGCCTTCACCAGGGCCAGGTTTTTGCAATATGCCAAGGTGTCCCGCATGTTTGGCGAGATTTGGACAGGCTCTCCTGCTGAACCTATGGAGTCCCAGACGTTGCAAATAATATTAGATCCTGGGTCCACTCTGGGATTGATCTCTCGCATTTACAAGGCTTTTAATGGAAATCGCTGAATTGACATGACAGAGGTCGAGGACCGATGGGCTGAGGATGCTGGTGCCACTTTCTCTGTGTGCCTGGAAGAGAGCGATTGCATGAATGGTATAAATACTGTCCTTGATGAACGCCCATGTTCAATAATGTCACATTATGTTCAATGATGTCACACTATAACCATGATGCACTCAGGTTATATTGTTAAATTCCCATTGCAGGCCTTTAGAGGATCGTTCTAGCAGGTATGCTTGCGGGAAATCCATGTGTATGGTATTTCGCACCACACATTGGACTCACTTACGCCAAAAGTCACGTTAACGATGAGTAGTGCGGGTATTTTGTTTTACAGATACAACGTATGTGGCACTCCACCACACACTACGCCCATTTAACATAAACCAAGTAAACGATGAATAGTGATGTTATTTTGTCGTGCAGAAACTGCATTTGTTGTGAAAAACTGTAAGTAACGGATTCACCTCCACTTTGTTAGTACACCTTAGTGTGTGTACTAGAAGGTCACAAGGCCTTTTGTCTTCAAGTCACTCCTGGTCCTGAAGAAAGCCTGTCTAACTACAGCAAAAAGGCTGAAACATGTAGACCATCATCAGGATATTCAAGACCAAATTAGTCTTAAAGATATTTGCCTTATACTTTTTTTAACCTTGTCCTGGGACCTCAACATTAAAATACTTCAAGTTTGGAGGAGGATCCTAGAGACATTTTTAACCTGTACACTCACCTCACGTTTGTCACAAAAAACACCTGTTCCGCTGTAATCAGGCGTCGAAGCACACCTAGGATGCACTCGGCACCCGAGGTAGGAACCCAATGATGAAGCATGCCACCAACTAGATTGGTGGGTGAGGGTTCTTCTAAAAACCCAATCGGTTTCCCTTATATCTTGGCCTATTGATGCAGTGGAATTTGATTTCCTCCTAGGGCCAGTCCTCATTGTTACTTTAACCGTGGTATTGTCCTGAAGTAGCTTGTAGAGTCAAAATAAAACCAACAAAATATGCGTTGACTGCTGGTGTGTCCAGTCCGGGTCCACTACGCCAGAAGGAGAGAAGAGAACAGACTCCGCTGGCATGTATGGAGGATGTTGTTTTTTCCATACTGTTGTTTGAGGAATGTACGGTATGTGGTATGAATGATATGTCAGAGAAGAGTGTGGAGGAGAAGGGGCGAATGATTGAAAAAATTGAAAAACATTTTTTTAAATATCAAAACTAATTGATAGTAGCTCGACAACAGATGAACTTTGTGATAAACGGTTTATGTTAGTATGTAAATACATGTGACAATAGGCAATTGATGCAATTTAAGCTGTAAAAAGCGAGTTTAGAAAAAAGTATGCTGTAAATAACAAACAAATATGTAAATAAAAAATAAGAAATATGTCAAATAAAGTATAGAGTGTGATCTGGGTCTGTTCTAGTAGGATTCAATCATGTGCGACATTATATTCAGGCTTGGAGGACCTATTTCTTGATTGTTCATTGTCCTCTTTTCCCCCCGGTCCTTAGATTGTATTGAAATATAATAGTTGTGGGGGGTTACTTCTGTGAATTACGTGGGAGATCACACAAGTACCAGTGGAAGCCTCAGTCAACTCAGTCAACTACTGCCTACTTGGGGTACTTCCTACGCCTAAGCGCGGGGCCAAGATGTATCATAGTTTTTCTTTCCTGGGACCGGTACTTGCTAAGCGATCCATTGGTGTACCCCAATCATGTCATTTGAGATGTCATCAGTGATGTCATCAGTGATGTCACTGACCATGTCATGAGTGATGTAATATGTGACGTCATCAGCAGTGCATTGCGGGGCGCGAGTTATAGTTACCTGAACTAACTATAACGGGGAATTTCACGGGTTTTGTACGAGTGCAATGTCCAACTAACTATAACTGTCCCTAAAACCTTATGGTTTTTTCAGTGAATATATATATATATATATATATATATATATATATATATATATATATATATATATATATATATATATATATATATATATACAATTTTTTCAATGTATTTGTTAGTTTGTAATTGATTGCATATGTGTATGTATATATATACAACACATGAGAAACAAAATGACTAAATGGTGGGAGCAGAAGTCTCTGGAGAAATATGTGGAAACAGGACGGATACCTCGAGGCTTACATATAATGATATCCCCCAGTTTTGAAAACCCCAACCCAGCCATGCTGAAGGAATGGGCCGAGAGCAATCTAGAAGCCTCAATGCGTCTCGTACATATTTTAATAGACTCTGCACACAGTGATCATGAGAGCATTTTGAAAGAAATAGAAAGGATCAATGGTGAGCTGGAAAAGTCAGAATATAAGGAACTGATCACTAAAAGTAGAAATGATATGAAAGTACGAATAAAAAAACAAGAAGACATCATAAAAACTAGGAAGGCCTTCAAATTTGCCCGAGATAAATTGGATTATGAATCGGGTCAAATATTCACATTTTCACGTAAATATGATTTTATTAAACGTACGCACTTCTCGCAAATCCATCTAGCTAAAGATAATGCCAAGTCAGATAATCTGGGTAGGGAGCGCCAAAGAGCATCAGCATCTGAGGCCAGCTCAATCCAAAGTGACACTGACTCAGAAGATACGAGTCTAGGAAGGGGCAATGCGGGAGAAGATATGGGCACACTAACCCTCGCAGAGGAGTTAGATTTTTTACGATGGGATCGTCGTGCAACCATAAGACCGCGGAACCCCCATCAAGTACCGGACAAAGACGCAACCAAAGGCGGAGGGCAAGAAGGAAATACAACAAACGCAAGAGGCAGAAGACAACAGAACAACAGGTGGAAGAAAAAGTGAATAGGAACACCAACACTGTCATCAACCTGTCCAATGTACAATTAGATCAAGCAGAGATGCAGCTTTTGTCATTGGGCCTTTCTTTCTGCCCTGAAAGTAATTTCAATTATGTGCAAACGCGTGTTGACATTTTCAAATTCATAAGAAAATTGAAGCTTACTAAGTACTTTGCAATCAAAAAATCAAAAGACAAGGAGGAATCCAATGCAACGATCAATACATCCACTGGTTCCAATCTTTCAATATCTGACATACCATCGCTACACACCTTCGAAGCCTTGGCATCTGAGAGCAATAATGAAAGTCCGGTACAAGGCACTTAGGAACTTTTACACAATGCTGAAATTAACTTGGCATCCGCAAAATCCAGTCAGTTTAAGCCTACATCAACATTTATTCCAGTCATGCCCCGAGATGCCATAGACATTTTTCACGATGTGGTGGGGGAAGAACTAAAAACATTACAGCTGAGAACCCAGCGTAAGAAAATCAAAATGAAATATCAAGACAAAAAATATCAGGAGCTGATTAAGAAGTTACAGAAACAGAGTGAGGTCATTATCAACAAATTCGACAAAGGAGGAAACATTGCTTTGTGGCCTAAGGAAGAATACCTTGCAGAAGCACATAGACATCTGGACGACACATCGTGCTATAAAAAATCTAATCACAACCAGTTGAAATTGGTGAAAGAAAATTGCAAACCACATCTCAATAAATGGAAGAAAGAGGGTTTGATTTCTAACAATGAATTTCTTTTTCTCAATAATGAGTTCCCCATAATTCCTGTACTGTATTGTATACCTAAAATACACAAAAAAACTTCTCCTATTCCAGGACGACCAATAATATCAGCCAAAGGGGGACTTTTGGAAAAGATGTCCCAATATGTGGATTATTTTCAGCAGGATTAAGGGGCCGATTCCGATCTCGGCCGGTAGGGCACCGAATCGGATTCGGCTTAACCGGATCCGATTTGGAGCCCTATTTCCCGACCGAGTCGTACGTGGGTCCGGGTGAGCGAGTACAATGCGTGCGGTCGCGAAATCCCCGACCGACTCGTTCGCAGGACCCGACTGCTCCGACCGACTCGCACGGACACGACTCGCACCGCACAATGGAGACGATGCGCACCTCGACCGCTCCAACCGACTCGCGCAGTCCCGCTCCAAGGAGCTGTCGGAGCCGCACTTTGGGGGTCCGTGTCGGACCCCCCTGGAAGCGTAGGCGCGCGAGTCGCACACAGGGGGGACCCATGGGTCCCCCCTACACGTGCATGCACGGTGCGACCCGCATCGACGCGAACACGCTGTAGGGGGCGCCCTTGTTCGCGTCGTGCCCATTGAGTCAATGGGAGCCCGTGTACGCGTCGTACGACTGGCTCCCATTGACTTCAATGGGAGTCCGACCGAATCGAATCCGATAGCATACGTGCGCATCGTACTCGTTCGGTCGGACTGCTAGGGTCCGATTCGGTCGGAAATCTCTCCGGGTCCGGCTCGGTCGGGGAGATTTCCGGCCTGAATCGGAATCGGCCCCTTAGTGTCAACTTTGCCATCCTACATAAGGGACACAAATGATTTTTTAGACAAAATAAGAGAGGTACCCTGGTCGGATGAGTGTATTTTAATCACTCTTGATGTTAGTGAGCTGTACACTAGTATTAACCATGTGGACGGGCTACGGGCAGTTGAATACTATCTTAGGAAGAGATCTATTGAGAAGTACAGTCACAATGTAATGATTCGTGAAATGATAGAATTCTGTCTTTATAATAACTTCTTTTTATTCGACAGGGATGTCTACCAACAGCTGAGAGGAGTAGGCATGGGAGCCTGCTTCTCCCCCAGCTACGCATGTTTACATGTGGGCTGGTGGGAGGAGCGGGTTCTCAGGGAGGTTTACAGGCAGGACTGGGAAGCTCATATTTTATGTTGGATGTGTTTCATTGATGACATCTTTGTTGTTTAGAAGGGATCCTAAGACATGGCTACAGAGTTTATCAATAACATCAATGATAATGGACTGAATTTGCAATTCAATGCACTTATTAATAACAAAGCCATAGATTTCTTGGATGTGCATGTAGAGGTAGTTAATAACTCCTTGGAAACAACACTGCATAGGAAAATCACTGCTGGGAAATCTACCCTACATGCAACCAGCTTTCACCCACACCATCTTATCAAAAGTATTCCTTATGGGGAGTTCTTAAGACTGAGGAGAATTTGCAGAACAGAAGAGAAATTCCAAAAACATGTAAATGAGGTCAAGGGCAGATTTACAGATAGGGGCTATGGACAATGCATTATTCAGAAGGCCCTAGACAAAGTCACTAAGGTGTACAGAGAGAGTTTACTAATTCATAAAGCGTCGGGGGCCCCAGAAAAATGTGCATCGAAGGAGGGGGCGGACGGTAATACCATCAACAGCCACCTCATAACCACTTATAGCAAACAACACAAACATATCAGAGCGATTGTAAATAACAGGTGGGCCATAGTATAAACAGATATGATTCTTGGGGACATGCTACCATCACAACCCACATTGACTTTTAGGAAGGCAAAATCTATGAATAATGCTCTGGTTCCAAGCAGTCCCGCAATACCATCTTGTGACTCCAAACCCAAGGCCACATGGTTAGCCCTTAAAAATGGCTTCTATAAAAGCAGCTAGTGCAGATCGTGTAAGTTTGGCAGCAACACTGCTGAATATACATCTGTGTTTGGACCCACCACTAACCTATTAAAGGGGGTGTATAACTGCCGTACAGAATTAGCAGTTTATGCGTTGTCCTGCACTTGCGGCCTAAGATACGTTGGCAGCACGAAATTATAAGTGCATGTCAGGATTCTTCGACACCTAAGGGCTATACTGAACTCGGATGCCACCTACCCTGTGGCCAGGCACTTTAAAGCAGTGCATAACAATGATCTGAGCTGCCTTAAATACTTTGTAATAGGTGCGGTACCCCCATCTAGAAGAGGAGGCAATAGGGAAAAGTCACTTAGATGGTTAGAGTCTAAATTCATTTTGGAATTGGACTCCCACATGCCGAATGGACTTAACGCTGGAGAGGAACTGTACAATTTCCTCTGATGTTTGGACATAGTGGTTGACTCTGTGAAGCTACTAATTCATGTTTAGGTCCTTCTCCTCTCTTAGGTATCAGTATTAAGATTTAGTTGAATAGGAATCTAGTGCTATATCCTTTGAGGTGCTATTCTAAGAAGAGAGGATAGTTCCCTTACATTCAGTCTGTATTTAGTCATTTCATTTTAATAATACTTTATAATGTGTTTCAGAATATGTGTGCATTGGGAAGGCTCTTCATTACATTGGGGATACTGATCAGGGCAAGTTGCCCTGTTTGAAAGTGGTATATTACACTGCTGCCCCTCCCATTCCCTATAGCTAATAGGGTTTTTTTTTATAGCACTTTAGCACTTTATCATTCACTTTGGCACTTTACATAATTTTTGCACTAATTTTCAGGTATACATAGGTTGGTCTATTTAAGAGAAAAGCCATACATTAATGTTGGTTGCATGATTATAATGTTGCTCTGAAGAAAGACATGATGACAGCAGGATTTTGCCAAGATGTAATAATCTAAGTATGGGCATAATGTGTAAAGAAGGGACATAGGGGCTCTATGTGCGATGAGAGCCATTTGAGTCGATGAAAATTATGCACTAAGCACTTTATATAAATCTAAAGCAAAAAATGGCACTTTTCCTTCATATGCATATTTATAATGCAGGCTGTTCAGCTGCGAAAGGTTGAAGTATTTTGCTGCTATATTTAATGTTTATGCATTTGAGCCATTAGAGTTGTTTACCTCGCAGTAAATGTGTACAGTATTTATATATTTCTATGATTATTGCATTAAATGTGAATCATGTCAACAGTAAGTGATCTTAGTGGCGTGCAGCACCCAGCAAATATTCTCAGGAGTGGTAATAATAATCAAGTAGTATTTCAAATTCTCGAATATTAAAGCACGGCCAGCAATAGTCAATGTATTATATGGTTATATCATTTCATTGAATAGTTTTTAATTATATCTATTTATTGTACAGGTATTTTGCACAAGTGATATATTTACATCGATATCAGTACTGTCATTAACAACTCGAAGTTTTAGCAACACCAGTGATAGAACGACAGTAATGATGACAATTCTCAATGATTGAGTCTGTTTTCTATGACCATACCTCTATGGTATCACATGGTGTGTGTTTTTTTATTCAAAAATTGTGGTTTCGGGGCGCGCCAGTAGATGTGAACAAGCCCAGTGTGGTGGGAAAAACGCGTCATCTGTTCATGTTGTTAATAAAAGAAAACTAAATTCAGCCCAAATCTCAGAGTCCATGTCCCGTTTCTGCAAGGAAGTGCAGTGGGATTTATCTGTGGATATATATATATACATATATATATATATATATATATATATATATATATATATATTCACTGAAAAAACCATAGGTTTCAGGGACGTTATAGTTACAAATTAGCATTTAAAAAACCTTTGAAATTCACTGAAAAAACCATAGGTTTTAGGGACAGTTATAGTTAGTTGGACATTGCACTCGTACAAAACCCGTGAAATTCCCCCGTTATAGTTAGTCCAGCTAACTATAACTCGCGCCCCGCAATGCACTGCTGATGACGTCACATATTACATCACTCATGACATGGTCAGTGACATCACTGATGACATCACTGATGACATCTCAAATGACATCACTGATGACATCACTACTGATGACATCATCCAGTGACTGTGTGTTTCTGTAAAGTTTAAATATTTTTAATATATATAGGAAAAGACGTATTGAAGAATGAGTGGGTGTGTAAGTGTCTGTATGGATGATTTAGTAGGTGCGTGACTGACTCTATAAGTGAGTGATTTAACGTATCTTACTGAATGCATGGGTTAGTGACTAAACTGGGTGAATGTCTGTATCCGTCTGTCTGTTGCTGTGTAAGTGGCTGCATGTGTTTGTGAATAGCTACATGAGTGTCTATATGAGTTATTGAATGCTTGTCTGAGTATCTGTATGGGTGCCTGAGTGTTTGTGTGGGAGGGGTGTGTGCAACTCTGTGCATAGATGTGTGAGTGGGTGATTCCCTGGGTGGATGGTTTAAAGAGTGCAACTGTGATAGACTGTATGGGTGGGTAAGTGTGTGTAAGAGTGTGTTAGTGAGTGAATGTATGTCCCAGTGGTACATGTGTGAGTAACTACATATGTGAAAGGCAGTATATATGTGTGTTGGAGTATATAAATAGCTATAAGCGAGAGTGAGTGATTGTGATAGTGGCTGTATGGATGAGTGTGTGCTTGTATCAGTGATTGTATAAGAGCGTAAGAATGTGCTACTATTTGTATGAGTAAGTGAGCTGGTGTGTGTATAACTGTATAGGTGAGTAAATGGTAGTGTGTTTAATTATTTGCATGACTGACTAGGTGTGTGAGTACCTCTATGGATGAGTGGCGGTGTTTGAGTGTCTATATAGGAGTATGAGTGCATATGATAGTCCTGTACTGAGTGACCGTAAGTATGAGTGACTGTACGGGTGAGTGAGTGGATGTGTGCGTAGACCTAAGAATCAGTGAGTGGGTATGTAGTTATTGGTGTTGGAGTGTCTATGGTTTTGCGAATGGCAGTCTGTAATTTAGAGTGGGTGTATCAAAGGTTATATTAGAGTGTGAGGAGGTGCATCAGATTATCACGTGGATGATGTCATCAGTGATGTCATTTGAGATGTCATCAGTGATGTCATCAGTGATGTCACTGACCATGTCATGAGTGATGTAATATGTGACGTCATCAGCAGTGCATTGCGGGGCGCGAGTTATAGTTAGCTGGACTAACTATAATGGGGGAATTTCACGGGTTTTGTACGAGTGCAATGTCCAACTAACTATAACTGTCCCTAAAACCTATGGTTTTTTCAGTGAATTTCAAAGGTTTTTTAAATGCTAATTTGTAACTATAACGTCCCTGAAACCTATGGTTTTTCAGTGAATTTCAAAGGTTTTTTAAATGCTAATTTGTAACTATAACATGTCTGAAACCTACAGTTTTTTCAGTGAATTTCAAAGGTTTTGTAAATGACAATTTTTAAATGTATTAATTGTTATATAAATTTTTTTCATACTGATTTCCACATTTTTTTTTTTTACATATTTTATTTTTTAAATTACATTGTAATTACATTATACATTACATTACAAAAATACTTTCTCAGAATGAATTACTTTAGTTTAATTACTTTGCACATAGGCAATAGACTTTTAAGTACAGTAGTTACAGTTGTTGCAATGGGCAACACATTTTCAAACACAATGCAACATTCAGCTCAATGTGAATTTCTAGTTAAATGCAATTAGTTACTTTATGGATTACTTTTCTAACCACATTACTGGATCCTAGATTCAGTCCTGGGACATCTCCTGTAAACAGTTGAGTAAAAGCGTTTTGGTTACAGTCGTGATTTTTAAGGAATATTATTGTACTTTAAAAGTTCACACTTAGAAACTTTTTCTCATAGAATCACCAATGTTATCCTATGGAAGGAAATTCACTTAGAAGTTAAAAACTGTTATCGTTACTTTTTCTTACTCAGTGTTGGATCCTGGATCCAGCACTGGTGCATCTCCTGTAAACAGTTGAAAGAATGCGTTTAAGTCATACAGGCGATTTTTTAGGAATATTTGTAGTTTGTGAAAATCGACACTTTGAAACTTTTCTGCTGAAAACCAGACAATGGATTCCTATGGAAGGAAATTCAAGTTACCGGTAAGTACGGTTAAAATTACTTTTGAGGATCAGTACTGGGCTGAAAGATGCAGCACTGAGGTCTCTCCTGATAACAGGTGAGTAAATCGAAATTCGTATTTCGGCTGATTTTAGAGGACTATTTTAAAGTTCCAAAACTCCACACTTAGAAGAATTTCCAAGTGAAACCAGTCAATGTTAGCCTATGGAAGGAAATTCAAGTTACTGGTAAGTACGGTTAAAATTACTTTTCAGGACCAGTACTGGGCTGAAAGATGCAGCACTGAGGTCTCTCCTGATAACAGGTGAGTAAATCAGAATTCGGATTTTGGCTGATTTTAGAGGAATATTTGTATGTTTCAAAAATCAACACTTAGAAACTTTTTCAGCAAAAAGCAGGCAATGATATCCTATGGAAGGAAATTCAAGTTACTGGTAAGTACGGTTAAAATTACTTTTGAGGATCAGTACTGGGCTAAAAGATGCAGCACTGGGTTCTCTCCTGATAACAGGTGAGTAAATCGGAATTCGTATTTCGGCTGATTTTAGAGGAATATTTTAAAGTTCCAAAACTCCACACTTAGAAGAATTTCCAAGTGAAACCAGTCAATGTTAGCCTATGAAGGAAATTCAAGTTACCGGTAAGTACGGTTAAAATTACTTTTCAGGACCAGTACTGGGCTGAAAGATGCAGCACTGAGGTCTCTCCTGATAACAGGTGAGTAAATCGGAATTCGTATTTCGGCTGATTTTAGAGGAATATTTTAAAGTTCCAAAACTCCACACTTAGAAGAATTTCCAAGTGAAACTAGTCAATGTTAGCCTATGAAGGAAATTCAAGTTACCGGTAAGTACGGTTAAAATTACTTTTGAAGATCAGTACTGGGCTGAAAGATGCAGCACTGAGGTCTCTCCTGATAACAGGTGAGTAAATCGGAATTCGGATTTCGGATTTCGGCTGATTTTAGAGGAATATTTGTATGTTTCAAAAATCAACACTTAGAAACTTTTTCAGCAAAAAGCAGGCAATGATATCCTATGGAAGGAAATTCAAGTTACTGGTAAGTACGGTTAAAATTACTTTTGAGGATCAGTACTGGGCTGAAAGATGCAGCACTGAGGTCTCTCCTGATAACAGGTGAGTAAATCGGAATTCGTATTTCGGCTGATTTTAGAGGAATATTTTAAAGTTCCAAAACTCCACACTTAGAAGAATTTCCAAGTGAAACCAGTCAATGTTAGCCTATGAAGGAAATTCAAGTTACCGGTAAGTACGGTTAAAATTACTTTTCAGGACCAGTACTGGGCTGAAAGATGCAGCACTGAGGTCTCTCCTGATAACAGGTGAGTAAATCGGAATTCGTATTTCGGCTGATTTTAGAGGAATATTTTAAAGTTCCAAAACTCCACACTTAGAAGAATTTCCAAGTGAAACTAGTCAATGTTAGCCTATGAAGGAAATTCAAGTTACCGGTAAGTACGGTTAAAATTACTTTTGAAGATCAGTACTGGGCTGAAAGATGCAGCACTGAGGTCTCTCCTGATAACAGGTGAGTAAATCGGAATTCGGATTTCGGATTTCGGCTGATTTTAGAGGAATATTTGTATGTTTCAAAAATCAACACTTAGAAACTTTTTCAGCAAAAAGCAGGCAATGATATCCTATGGAAGGAAATTCAAGTTACTGGTAAGTACGGTTAAAATTACTTTTGAGGATCAGTACTGGGCTGAAAGATGCAGCACTGAGGTCTCTCCTGATAACAGGTGAGTAAATCGGAATTCGTATTTCGGCTGATTTTAGAGGAATATTTTAAAGTTCCAAAACTCCACACTTAGAAGAATTTCCAAGTGAAACCAGTCAATGTTAGCCTATGAAGGAAATTCAAGTTACCGGTAAGTACGGTTAAAATTACTTTTGAGGATCAGTACTGGGCTGAAAGATGCAGCACTGAGGTCTCTCCTGATAACAGGTGAGTAAATCGGAATTCGTATTTCGGCTGATTTTAGAGGAATATTTTAAAGTTCCAAAACTCCACACTTAGAAGAATTTCCAAGTGAAACCAGTCAATGTTAGCCTATGGAAGGAAATTCAAGTTACTGGTAAGTACGGTTAAAATTACTTTTCAGGACCAGTACTGGGCTGAAAGATGCAGCACTGAGGTCTCTCCTGATAACAGGTGAGTAAATCGGAATTCGTATTTCGGCTGATTTTAGAGGAATATTTTAAAGTTCCAAAACTCCACACTTAGAAGAATTTCCAAGTGAAACCAGTCAATGTTAGCCTATGAAGGAAATTCAAGTTACCGGTAAGTACGGTTAAAATTACTTTTGAGGATCAGTACTGGGCTGAAAGATGCAGCACTGAGGTCTCTCCTGATAACAGGTGAGTAAATCGGAATTCGTATTTCGGCTGATTTTAGAGGAATATTTGCACAATGGTGAAGGGAGGGGCGGGGCCTGAGGTGACATCTGTGCAAACGCGCCCCGTGATGCTTTTAAGTTGGGGGATTAAGTCCCCTTGAATCATGAGGGTCCCTACGGGCCAACTAGCCCACCAGGAACCTCCAGTATGCGCCAGGGGCTGCATTGCAGAGACATGTACAGAGGCCACACCCCTTTTACACCTCTCTGCAACGCAGCTCTGTCGCGCTTTCTGGACGTACCTGTTGGGCTAGTTGGCCCCAGGGACCCTCAGGATTGAAGAGGATTTAATTCCCCATCTTAAAACGCGCCACGGGGCCTGTTTGCACACATGTCACCTGAAGCCCCGCCCCTCCCTTCACCACTGTGCAAACGCGCCCGTGGCGCGTTTTAAGTCGGGGGATTAACTCCCCTTGAATCCTGAGGGTCCCTGGAGTCCAACTAGCCCACCATGTTCCTCCAAAAGCGCCACAGAGCTGCGTTGCAGAGAGGTGTAAAAGGGGCGTGGCCTCTGTACACCTCTCTGCAAGGCAGCCCCTGGCGCATACTGGAGGTTCCTGGTGGGCTAGTTGGCCCCCAGGGACCCCCAGTATTCAAGGGGATTCGTTCCCTCTCTGCAAACGCGCCAGGGGCGCGTTTGCAGAGTGGTGAAGGAAGGGGCAAGGCCTGCGGGCCCGATCGTTTTTTTTCCCCCTGAAGGGGGCCGTGTAGCCCCCTTCCTTTTCCTATTTTTAGGCCCTGGGGACCCCATCCCCCAGGGCCTTACCCCTTTTTTTAAAATTAAAATAAAAAAATAAAAAAACCGGGAAGGGTGCCGCGTGGCCCCCCTTCCCTGGGCATGTATTGGCCCCAGGGACCCCATCCCCCGGGGCATGGCCTCTTTTTGTTTTTATTTGGAGGGGGGCTGCGTGGCCCCCCTCCTCAGGCCATTTAAGGCCCCGGGGACCCCATCCCCCGGGGCCGGCCTTGCACTTTTTTTTTAAATTTTTTAAATTTTTTTACTTTGGGGAGGGGGGCTGCGTGGCCCCCCTCCCGGGCCACTACTTGCCCCGGGGACCCCATCCCCCGGGGCCTGGCCTCTCGTTGGGGACTGTGGGGGGGTCCCCAATCCCCCACAGTCCAGCCGGCTCCCCGTGTCCTACGGGAGCCGGCATTGCTTTACACATGGGGAGCTGCTAAGATGCAGCTCCCCATGTGGAAAGCTATCGGCTTTGGATATTGGAAGAGAGAGCAGGTTTCCTGCTCTCTCTTCCAATATCCAAAGCAAGTTTGCAATGACAGGACGGGAGCCGCGAGGCTCCCGTCCTGTCATTGCAAACAGCAGTGTCCCGGGGTAGGCACCCCGGGACACTGCAGGAGCCGGCCCTGGGGGTGGCGGTCCCCAGGGCCACCACAGGCTCCAGGAGGGGGCCGCGCGGCCCCCTCCCTACATCGAGAAAGCCCCGGGGAGGTGGTGGTCCCCGGGGCTTGGGGGTCCAAAACGGACCCCCATTTTCATTTTTCTTAGTGCCCCGGGAGGTGGTGGTCCCGGGGCGTGTGGGGGCTGGAGCCCCCCACACAGGTTTTTCAAATATAAAAAAGAAGCCCCGGGGAGGTGGTGGTCCCCGGGGCTGCGGGAGGGCTCAGAGCCCTCCCGCACCATTATCCATAAAGCCCCGGGGGTGGTGGTCCCCGGGGCTTGGGGGCCCTTAGAGGCCCCCACACATAAAATGAACCCCCCCAGCATGCCCCAGGGACTTGGCCCACCCGGGGGCCAATTAACATCGAGCGCGGGAGACCGCGCTTCGTTTTTTTTTCGGCAGGGTTCGCGCTCCCTGAGCGCATCCTGCCGATTTTAAAAAAAAATAAAAAAAAAAATTTTGCCCAGGGGGTCTTTGTGGGACCCCCTGAGCAGACCTAGGGGGTCAGGGTGTTTCTACCCTGCCCCTTTGTGCGCTTTGCACACTTGTTTCTGTCCCTCGGTTCTACAGAGGGACAAAATGGCTGCCAACACTTCCTGATTTGGAGTGTTGACAGCCAATTAACATAAAGCTCATGCTCGGGAGGATCCGCGGCCCTAGATATACCTATCTTTTTTTCTTTTGATTTTCTCAGCAACTACTGAACGGATTTACACCATTTAACAAAAAGGGTTCTTTCTGAACCAAGAACTACCTCTTTGCCAAATTTGGTGTAATTCCGTTCAGCAGTTCGGGCTGTAGCCGTGTCTAAAGTTTCCTATGGAAAATTGCATGGGGAAAACGCGTTTTGGGACCCCCCTTTTTTCTCGGCCCCCGCTTGACGAATCCCTCCGAGACTTTCAGGGTAGGAGCGGACCGGAGCGGGCCACAAAGTTTGAAAATTTTGCGAAGATACGTCAACCGGCAAGAGAGTTATTTCAAATAGAATGTCGCGGATTTCCTATGGATAATAGGTTGTAACTATAACTATCTACTGGCGACCGCCAGTAGATATATATATATATATATATATATATATATATATATATATATATATATATATATATATATATATATTCACTGAAAAAACCATAAGGTTTTAGGGACAGTTATAGTTAGTTGGACATTGCACTCGTACAAAACCCGTGAAATTCCCCCGTTATAGTTAGTTCAGGTAACTATAACTCGCGCCCCCGCAATGCACTGCTGATGACGTCACATATTACATCACTCATGACATGGTCAGTGACATCACTGATGACATCACTGATGACATCTCAAATGACATCACTGATGACATCACTGATGACATCACTGATGACATCATCCAGTGACTGTGTGTTTGTGTAAAGTTTAAATATGTTTAATATATATAGGGAAAGGCGTATTGAAGAATGAGTGGGTGTATAAGTGTCTGAATGGATGATTTAGTAGGTGCGTGACTGAGTCTATAAGTGAGTGATTAAACGTATCTTACTGGATGCATGGGTGAGTGACTAAACTGTGTGAATGTCTGTATCCGTCTGTCTGTTGTTGTGTAAGCAGCTGCATGGGTTTCTGACTAGCTAAATGAGTGTCTATATGGGTTATGGATTGGTTCTCTGAGTATCTGTATGGGTGCCTCAGTGTTTGTGTGGGTGGGGTGAGTGTGACTCTGTGCATAGATGTGTGAGTGGGTGATTCACTGGGTGCATGGTTTCAAGAGTGCGTCTGTGATGGACTGTATGGGTGGGTGAGTGTGTGTATGGGTGTGTTAGTGATTGAATGTATATCTCAGTGGTACATGTGTGAGTAACTACATATGTGAAAGGCAGTATATATGTGTGTTGGAGTATATAAATGGCTATAAGTGAGAGTGTGTGATTGTGAGAATGGCTATATGGATGAGTGTGTGCTTGCATCAGTGATTGCATAGGAGCGTAAGAATGTGCTAGTATTTTTATGAGTAAGTGAGCTGGTGTGTATAACTGTATAGGTGAGTAAATTGGAGTGTGATTAATTATTTGCATGACTGACTAGGTGTGTGAGTACCTCTATGGATGAGTTGCGTTGTGTGAGTGTTTATATAGGTGTATGAGTGCATATGATAGTCCTGTACTGAGTGACTGTAAGTATGAGTGACTGTACGGGTGAGTGAGTAGATGTGTGTGTGTAGACCTAAGAATCAGTGAGTGGGTATGTACTTATTGGTATTGGAGTGTGTATGGTTTTGAGAATGGCAGTCTGTAATTTAGAGTGGGTGTTTCAAAACTTATATTAGGGTGTGAGAAGATGCATTAAATTCTCACATGGATGATGTCATCAGTGATGTCATCAGTGATGTCATTTGAGATGTCATCAGTGATGTCATCAGTGATGTCACTGACCATGTCATGAGTGATGTAATATGTGACGTCATCAGCAGTGCATTGCGGGGCGCGAGTTATAGTTACCTGAACTAACTATAACGGGGGAATTTCATGGGTTTTGTACGAGTGCAATGTCCAACTAACTATAACTGTCCCTAAAACCTTATGGTTTTTTCAGTGAATTTCTAAGGTTTTTAAATGCAAATTTCTAACTATAACGTGCCTGAAACCTATGGTTTTTTCAGTGAATTTCAAAGGTTTTTTAAATGCTCATTTCTAACTATAACGTGTTCGAAACCTATGGTTTTTTCAGTGAATTTCAAAGGTTTTTAAATGCTAATTCCTAACTATAACATGTCTGAAACCTACGGTTTTTTCAGTGAATTTCAAAGGTTTTGTAAATGACAATTTTTAAATGTATTAATTGTTATATTTATTTTTTTCATACTGATTTACTACATTTTTAGAAACATTTTTTTTTACATATTTTATTTTTAAATTACATTGTAATTACATTATACATTACAAAAATACTTTCTCAGAATGAATTACTTTAGTTTAAATACTTTGCACATAGGCAATAGACTTTTAAGTACAGTAGTTACAGTTGTTGCAATGGCCAACACATTTTCAAACACAATGCAACATTCAGCTCAATGTGAATTTCTAGTTAAATGCAATTAGTTACTTTATGGATTACTTTTCTAACCACAGGACTGGATCCTAGATTCAGTCCTGGGACATCTCCTGTAAACAGTTGAGTAAAAGCATTTTGGTTACAGTAGTGATTTTTAAGGAATATTATTGTATTTTAAAAGTTGACACTTAGAAACTTTTTCTCATAGAATCACCAATGTTATCCTATGGAAGGAAATTCACTTAGCAGGTAAAAACTGTTATCGTTACTTTTTCTTACTCAGTGTTGGATCCTGGATCCAGCACTGGTGCATCTCCTGTAAACAGTTGAAAGAATGCGTTTAAGTCATACAGGCGATTTTTAAGGAATATTTGTAGTTTGTGAAAATCGACACTGAAACTTTTCAGCTGAAAACCAGACAATGGATTCCTATGGAAGAAAATATAAGTTACTGGTAAGTACGGTTAAAATTACTTTTCAGGACCAGTGCTGGGCTGAAAGATGCAGCACTGAGGTCTCTCCTGATAACAGGTGAGTAAATCAGAATTCGGATTTTGGCTGATTTTAGAGGAATATTTGTAATGTTTCAAAACTCAACACTTAGAAGACTTTCTCAGCGAAACCAGGCAATGATAGCCTATGGAAGGAAATTCAAGTTACTGGTAAGTACGGTTAAAATTACTTTTGAGGATCAGTACTGGGCTGAAAGATGCAGCACTGAGGTTCTCTCCTGATAACAGGTGAGTAAATCGGAATTTGTATTTCGGCTGATTTTAGAGGAATATTTGTAATGTTTCAAAACTCAACACTTAGAAGACATTTCCAAGCGAAACGCAGTCAATGATATCCTATGGAAGGAAATTCAAGTTACTGGTAAGTACGGTTAAAATTACTTTTCAGGACCAGTACTGGGCTGAAAGATGCAGCACTGAGGTCTCTCCTGATAACAGGTGAGTAAATCGGAATTCGTATTTCGGCTGATTTTAGAGGAATATTTTAAAGTTCCAAAACTCCACACTTAGAAGAATTTCCAAGTGAAACTAGTCAATGTTAGCCTATGGAAGGAAATTCAAGTTACTGGTAAGTACGGTTAAAATTACTTTTGAGGATCAGTACTGGGCTGAAAGATGCAGCACTGAGGTCTCTCCTGATAACAGGTGAGTAAATCGGAATTCGGTATTTCGGCTGATTTTAGAGGAATATTTGTAAAGTTCCAAAACTCCACACTTAGAAGAATTTTTCAAGTGAAACGCAGTCAATGTTAGCCTATGGAAGGAAATTCAAGTTACTGGTAAGAACGGTTAAAATTACTTTTCAGGACCAGTACTGGGCTGAAAGATACAGCACTGAGGTCTCTCCTGATAACAGGTGAGTAAATCGGAATTCGTATTTCGGCTGATTTTAGAGGAATATTTGTAATGTTCCAAAACTCAACACTTAGAAGACTTTTTCAAGCGAAAAGCAGGCAATGTTAGCCTATGGAAGGAAATTCAAGTTACTGGTAAGTACGGTTAAAATTACTTTTCAGGATTAGTACTGGGCTGAAAGATGCAGCACTGAGGTATCTCCTGATAACAGGTGAATAAATCCGAATTCGTAGTTCGGCAGATTTTAGAGGAATATTTGCACAATGGTGAATGGGGGCTGGGCCTGAGGTGACATCTGTGCAAACGCGCCCGTGGCGCGTTTTGAGTTGGGGATTAAGTCCCCTTGAATCATGAGGGTCCCTAGGGGCCAACTAGCCCACCAGGAACCTCCAGTATGCGCCAGGGGCTGCGTTGCAGAGACGTGTAGAGAGGCCACACCCTTTACACCTCTCTGCAACGCAGCTCTATCACTTTCTGGATGTACCTGTTGGGCTAGTTGGCCCCCAGGGACCCTCAGGATTGAAGGGGATTTAATTCCCCATCTTAAAACGCGCCACGGGGCCTGTTTGCACACATGTCACCTGAAGCCCCGCCCCTCCCTTCACCACTGTGCAAACGCGCCCGTGGTGCGTTTTAAGTTGGGGGATTAAGTCCCCTTGAATCCTGAGGGTTCCTGGGGGCCAACTAGCCCACCATGTACCTCCAAAAAGCGCCACAGAGCTGTGTTGCAGAGAGGTGTATAAAGGGCGTGGCCTCTGTACACCTCTCTGCAACGCAGCCTCTGGCGCATACTGGAGGTTCCTGGTGGGCTAGTTGGTCCCCAGGGACCCCAGTATTCAAGGGGAATTACTTCCCCATCTGCAAACGCGCCAGGGGCGCGTTTGCAGAGTGGTGAAGGAAGGGGGCGAGGCCTGCGGGCCGATCGTTTTTTTTTTTTCCTGAAGGGGGCTGTGTGGCCCCCTTTCTTTTTCTTATTTTTGGGCCCTGAGGACCCCATCCCCCAGGGCCTTACCCCCTTTTTTTTTTTTTTTTATTTCTTTAAAAAAAATTATTTCTGGGGAGGGGGGCCACGTGGCCCCCCTCCCGGGCCACTACTTGGCCCGGGGACCCCATCCCCCGGGGCCTGGCCTCTGGTTGGGGACTGTGGGGGGGTCCCCAAACCCCCCACAGTCCCGCCGGCTCCCCATGTCCTACGGGAGCCGGCATTGCTTTTACACATGGGGAGCAGCTAACATGCTGCTCCCCGTGTGGAAAGCAATTGTCTTTGGATATTGGAAGCGAGAGCAGGTTTCCTGCTCTCTCTTCCAATATCCAAAGCAGTTTGCAATGACAGGACGGGAGCCGCGAGGCTCCGTCCCTGTCATTGCAAACAGCAGTGTCCCGGGGGTAGGCACCCCGGGACACTGCAGGAGCCGGCCCTGGGTGGTGGCGGTCCCCAGGGCCACCACAGGCTCCAGGAGGGGGCCGCGCGGCCCCCTCCCCACATCAGCAAAGCCCCGGGAGGTGGTGGTCCCCGGGCTTCGGAGGTCCAAAACGGACCCCCATTTTAATTTGTTAGTGCCCGGGGAGGTGGCGGTCCCGGGCGTGTGGGGGCTCAAACTCCCCCACACAGGAAAAACTAAAAAAAAAGAAGCCCCGGGAGGTGGTGGTCTCCGGGGCTGCGGGAGGCTCAGAGCCCTCCCGCACCATTTAAAAAGAAAGCCCCGGGGTGGCGGTCCTCGGGGCTTGGGGACCCTTTGAGGCCCCCATACATAAATTTAACCCCCCACCATGCCCCCGGGACTTGGGCCACCCGGGGCAAAATACAATCGAGCGCGGGAGACCGCTCCTTCGATTTTTTTCGGCAGGATTCGCGCTCCTGAGCGCATCCTGCCGATTTAAAAAAATAAAAATGCTTTTTCTGCCTAGGGGTCCTTGTGGGACCCCTGAGCAGACCTAGGGTGTCAGGGTGTTTCTACCCTGCCCCCTTTGTGCGTTTTGCGCACTTGTTTTACTGCTTTCTTGTTCCTCGGTTCTACCGAGGAACAAGATGGCTGCCAACACTTCCTGGTTTGGAGTGTTGACAGCCAATTAGCAGACAGCTCGTGATCGGGAGGGTGCGCGAATCCGACGCGGCCATAGATATATATGTACTTTTACTTTTGATTTTCTCAGCAACTATTGAACGGATTTACACCATTTAACAAAAGGTTCTTTCTGAACCAAGAACTACCTCTTTGCCAAATTTGGTGTAATTCCGTTCAGCAGTTCGGCTGTAGCCGTGTCTAAAGTTTCCTATGGGAAATTGATTTTTGACTCTTATTTTTAATTTCTCCGCAACTACTGAACGGATTTACACCATTTAACAAAAGGGTTCTTTCTGAACCAAGAACTACCTCTTTGCCAAATTTGGTGTAATTCCGTTCAGCAGTTCAGGCTGTAGCCGTGTCTAAAGTTTCCTATGGGAAAATGAATGGGGAAAACACGTTTTGGACCCCCTTTTTCTCGGCCCCCGCTTGACGAATCACCCTGAGACTTTCAGGGTAGGAGCGGACCGGAGCGGGCCATAAAGTTTGAAAATTTCGCAAGATTCGTCAACCGACGCAAGAGTTATTTCAAATAGAATGTCGCGGATCTCCTATGGAAAATAGGTCCTAACTATAACTATCTACTGGCGACCGCCAGTAGATAATATATATATATTACCTACTGGCGGTCGACAGTAGGTAGTTATAATTAGGCCCTTGTTTCTATTCAAAAAGTGTTTATTCTTTTGCCAATATCTTTAGCGCCGTTTGACGAATCTTTGCGAAATTCTCAAAACTAATGGGACGCTCCGGTCAGCTCCTGTCTTGAAAGTTTCGGGGTGATTTGTCAAGCGGGGGCCGAGAAAAAAGAGGGTCCCAAAGCACGTTTTCTCCATGTTACTTCCATAGGAAATTTTGGAACAGGCTACAGTCCGAACTGCTTAACGGATTTACACCAAATTTGGCAGAAAGGTAGCTCTTGGTTCAGAAAGTGTTCTTTTTCTTAAATGGTGTAAATCCATTCAGTAGTCCCTGAAATATTCATATTTAAAAAAATTCTATATCTGGTGACCACGGTGGATCCGCGAACCCTCCCGAGCACGAGCTTGATTCTGATTGGCTACCAACACTCTAAACCAAAAAGTGTTGACAGCCATCTTGTGACTCTGTTGAACCGAGTCACGAGAAAAAAGGTTTAAAATGAAGAAAAGGCCTGCTCAGAGGGTCCCAAAGGGATCCCCAGGGCCAAAAAAAGCATTTAAAAAAAAAACAAATTGGCGGGATTCGCGGACGCTGACATTTCTTTTAAGCCCTCGGGTGGGCCAGGTCCCGGGGGAAATCCTTAATTATTAGACCCCGGGGACCTCAACCTCCCTGGGGCTTCCATGAAGCGAAGCAGATTTGCTTTTGGGCAAAGGGAGCTGCATGTTAGCAGCTCACACTGCCCAAAAGCAATGCCAGCTCCCGCAGGAGGCGGGAACCCGGCAGGGAACACGGGGGCCTTGGGGCTCCCCCCGCAGTCCCAACAAATAGGCCAAGCCCCGGGGGATGGGGTCCCTGGGGCCAAAAATGGCCTGGGAGGGGGGCCACTCGGCCCCCTCCCTTTTCATATTTTTTTTAAAAAAAGGCTGGGCCCCGGGGGATGGGGTCCCCGTGGCCAAAATCAGCCTGGGGAGGGGGGCCGCCCCTCCTTTAAAACATAAAATAATGTGTTTTAAAAAATGGCTAAGTCCCGGGGGATGGGGTCCCCGGGGCCAAAAATGGCCCGGGAGGGGGGCCGCTTCACCCCCTCCCTTAAAAAAAAAAAAACGGAATGGCCTAGCTTTGGGGGATGGGGTCCCCGGGGCGAAATTGGCCTGGGGAGGGGGCCCCCGTCCCTTTAAAAACAAAAAAAAGAAAGACCTAGCCCTGGGGATGGGGCCCCTGGGCCGTAATCGGCCTCAGGAGGGGGGCCGCATGGTCCCCTTCCTTTTCATTTAAAAAAAAAAAGGATTATGGGAATGGGGGCCACACAGCCTCCCTTCCTAAAATTAAAAAAAAGGAAACCGGCAAGTTGCCGGAGGCCCCATCCCCTCCCTGCACCATGCTGCAAACGCGCCTCCTGGCATGTTCTGGGTTGGGGTATTAAGTCCCCTTCAATCCTAAGGGCCCTGAGGGGCCAACTAGCTCACCAGGTGCCTCCAGTAAGCCCGACACAGTGGGATTGCTATGAGGTGGTCCGAGGCCATGCCCCTTTTTACAACACTCTGCAAACGCGCCTCTTGGTGCACTGCTGGTGGGGCGATGAGGTCCCCTTGTGTCCTGAGGACTTCAGGACTAAAGTGGACTTCATCCTCCAAGCAGCAGTGCGCCAGGAGGCGCGTTTGCAGAGTGGTGTAAAAAGGGGGCATGGCCTCTGACCACTCTCAGCAATCTAGCTGTGTGGGGCTTACTGGAGGTAACAGGAGGGCTAGATGGCCCCTAGGGCCCATCAGGAGGCAAGGGGACTTCATCCTCCAACCAAGAGCGTTCCAGGAGGCCCGTTTGCAGAGTGGCGGAGAAAGGAGGCATGGCCTGTGTCCACCTCTCAGCAATGCCACTGTGTGGGGCTTACTGGAGGTAACAGATAGGCTAATTGGCCCCTAAGGACTCCCAGCAGTGAAGGGGACTTCAATTCCCATCCAAGAGCGCACCAGGGAGTGCGTTTGCAGAGTTGTGGACAAAGGGGGTGTGGCCTTCTATGAGAACTTAGCAATCCTGCTGTGTGGGACTTACTGGAGGTAATAGGAGGGGTAGTTGGCCCCCAAGGATGTTCTTGGGAGCCAACTACCCCTCCTGTTACCTCCAGTAAGTCCCACACAGCAGTGGGATTGCTAAGAGGTCTTCGAAGGCCACACCCTCCCTTTCTCCACCACTCTGCAAACGCCCCTCCTGGTACACTACTGGTTGGGGGATTAAGTCCACTTTACTCCTGAGGGACTTTGGGGGCCAAGAAGCCCTCCTGGTACCTCCTTTAAGTCCTACGCAGCGGAATTCCTGAGCGCTGGTCGGAGGCCCAGCCCCCTTTCTCTACCACTCTGCAAACGCGACTACTAGTAAAGAAGCATTTGCAATGTAATAGGTCTCGCAAAATGTTTTTGGGAGTGGAGTGGATGTACGTTGTGTGTAGTGGAATAATGTGGTATGTTGTGCAGTGAAATTATGTGGATAGAAAGTATGTGGTTTTTAGTGTATAGGAATTATGTAGAGTGTGATTATGTGTTATGGAGAGCAATTATGTGGTATGGCAGTCTGTGTTGTGGAGTGGTAACCTCAGGTTTAGTCTTCCTCGTTCCCATAGAAGCTAAACTATAAACTCAATGAGACAAAAAAAAGAAGGAACCACTGAGGAGCATTTCTGGACTCAGTCAGAGGTATGAGCAAGGTCACTGGAATTATGTGACTGTTCGGCTGCACCAATTTTCGCCTAATTATAAATTTTCCGCATTTGCCACATAATCCATCATCTGGTGGGCGGAATTTGCATAGTCGCGCTACGCAAAGCTCCGCGAAACGGTAAAAAATCTCCGCGAGCACGCAAAAGTTCCGCGAACACGCGGAATTGCTTGTTCCGCCCGTTCGCGATGCTTTTTTCCTGTTCGCGAACGCTGTTTGCGTGCTCGGGAAGAAATATCTCGCGAACACGCATTTTGAAAGCGCGAATAAGCAAAAAACTCTGCGAAGCCGCGTATCGCGGAATTTTGGGCAATTTCGCGTTCTCCGCGGAAAGCGAAATTACCCAAATTCCGCAAATTCCGCGAGCAGAACAGAATTTACCGCCCAGGCCTAATAATCTGCAGATTTCAACAAAAAAAACCTTGTTTCTAACTCAAACGGCTCAAACGTTACCAAAAATGCAGCGACAAGTGTTACAGCGTGGTGGAAGGCCCATTGCAAAGCTGAAATGGTCATCTGTTACTGATTGCTAAATGTGGGTGTTAAATTGGTACTAATGGTGCGCAAACCACTGTTGCTTCTTTCTGTGCCTCTCTTGCCTCTTTCTGCGCCTCTCTTGTTTCTTTCTGCGACTCTCTTGTCTGTTTCATCACTTCTCTTGCTTCTTTCTGCACCTCTGTTGCTTCTTTCAGCACTTCTTTTGCCTCTTTCTGCACTTCTCTTGCCTGTTTCTGCACCTCTTGCCTCTTTCTATACCTCTGTTGCCTCTTTCTGCACCACTCTTTCTCTTTCTGCACCTCTGTTCCATCTTTCTGCACCTCTCTTACCTGTTTCTGCACCCCTCTTGTGCCTCTTCCAGCACTTCTCTTGCCTCTTTCTGCACCTTTATTGCTTCTTTCTGCACTTCTCTTGCCTCCTTCTGCATTACTGTTGCTTCTTTCTGCACTTCTATAGCCTCTTTATGCATTTCTGTTCCTTCTTTCTGCACTTCTCTTGCCTCTTTCTACATTTCTGTTGCTTCTTTCTGCACTACTCTGGCCTCTTTCTGCACCCTTTTTGCTTCTTTCTTCACCTCTGTTACTTCTTTCTGCACTTCTCTTGCTTCTTTCTGTACCTCTCTTGTTTCTTTCTGCACCTCTGTTGGTTCTTTCTGCATCCCTCCTGCCTCTTTCTGCAGTCCTCTTCCCTCTTTCTGCACCTCTCTTGCCTGTTTCTGCACCTCTCTTGCCTCTTTCTGTACTTTTCTTGCCTCTTTCTGCACCTCTGTTGCTTCCTTCTTCTTTTCTTGCCTCTTTCTGCTGATTATTTCTGCACTTTTCTTGCCTCTAACTACATTTCTCTTGCTTCTTTCTGTACTTCTCTTGCCTCTTTCTGCACCCCTCTTCCCTCTTTCTGCACCTCTCTTGCCTGTTTCTGCACCTCTCTTCCCTCCTTCTGTACTTCTCTTGCCTCATTCTGCACCTCTGTTGCTTTTTTCAGTACTCCTCTTGCCTCTTTCTGCATTTCTGTTGCTTCTTTCTGCACTTATCTTGCCTCTTTCTACATTTCTGTTGCTTCTTTCTGCACTTCTCTTACCTCTTTCTGCACCCCTCTTGCCTCTTTCTGCACCTCTGTTGCTTCTTTCTGCACTTCTCTTGCTTCTTTCTGTACCTCTCATGCTTTATTCTGCACTCCTCTTTCCTCTTTGTGCACCCCTCTTCCCTCTTTCTGCACCTCTCTTGCCTCTTTCTGCACCTCTGTTGCTTTTTTCAGTACTCCTCTTGCCTCTTTCTGCATTTCTGTTGCTTCTTTCTGCACTTCTCTTGCCTCTTTCTACATTTCTGTTGCCTCTTTCTGCACTTCTCTTACCTCTTTCTGCACCCCTCTTGCCTCTTTTTGCACCTCTGTTGCTTCTTTCTGCACTTCTCTTGCTTCTTTCTGTACCTCTCATGCTTTATTCTGCACCCCTCTTTCCGCTTTGTGCACCCCTCTTCCCTCTTTCTGCACCTCTGTTGGTTCTTTCTGCACTCCTCCTGCCTCTTTAGGCACCCCACTTCCCTCTTTCTGCACCACACTTGCTTTTTCTGCACCCCTATTCCCTCTTTCTCCACCTCTCTTGCCCGTTTCTGCACCTTTCTTGCCTCTTTCTGTACTTGTCTTGCCTCTTTTTGCATCTCTGTTGCTTTTATCTGCACTTCTCTTGCCTGTTTTGCATTTATGATGCTTTTTTCTGCACTTCTCTTGCCTCTTTCTATATTTCTGTTGCTTTTTTCTGCACTTCTCTTGCCTCTTTCGGCACCCCTCCTGTCTCTTTCTGCACCCCTGTTGCTTCTTTCTGCACTTCTCTTGCTTCTTTCTATACCTCTCTTGCTTTTTTCTACATCCCTCTAGCCTCTTTCTGCACCCCTCTTCCCTCTTTCTGCACCTCTCTTCCCTCTTTCTACACCTCCCTTGCCTCTTTCTGCACTTCTCTTGCCTCTTTATACAACTCTGTTGCTTCTTTCTGCACTTCTCTTGCTTCTTTCTGCTCCTCTCTTGCTTATTTCTGCACCCCTCTTGCTTCTTTCTGCCACCCTCTTGACCATTTCTGCACCTCACATGCCTCTTTCTGCACCTCTCTTGCCTCTTTCTGCACATCTCTTGCCTATTTCTGCACCTCACTTGCCTCTTTCTGCAATTCTCTTGCTTTTTTCTGCACCTCTCTTGTTTCTTTCGGCAACTCTTGTGTCTCTTTCATCACTTCTCTAGCTTCTTTCTGCACTTGTCTTGCCTCTTTCTACAACTTTATTGCTTCTTTCCACACTTCTCTTTCTGCATTTCTGTTGCTTCTTTCTGCACTTCTCTAGCCTCTTTCTACAGTTCTGTTGCTTATTTCTGCACTTCTATGGCCTCTTTCTGTACCCCTGTTGGTTCTTTCTGCACTTCTCTTGCTTCTTTCTGCACCTCTCTTGCTTCTTTCTGTACCCCTCTTGCCTCTTTCTGCACCCCTCTTCCCTCTTTCTTCATCCCTCTCGCCTCTTTCTGCATCCCTCTCGCCTCTTTCTGCACCCCTGTCCCTCTTTCTGCACCTCTCGTGCCTGTTTCTGCAACTCTCTTGCCTCTTTCTGCACCCCTTTTGCCTCTTTCTGCACCCCTCTTCCCTCTTTCTACACCTCTCTTAGCTGTTTCTGCAACTCTCTTGCCTCTTTCTGCAGTTCTCTTGCCTCCTTCTGCATCTCTGTTGCTACTTTCTGCACTTCTCTTGACTCCTTCTGCACCCTCTTGCTTCTTTCTGCACCCCTGTTACTTCTTTCTACACCTCTCTTGCTTCTTTCTGCACCTCTCTTGCCTCTTTCTGTACCTCTCTTGATTCTTTCTGCATATCTCTTGCTTCTTTCTGCACCCATGTTGCCTCTTTTTGCACTTGTCTTCCCTCTTTCTACACCTCTCTTGTCTCTTTGTGCACCTCTCTTGTCTCTTTGTGCATCTCTCTTGTTTCTTTGTGTACCTCTCTTGCCTCTTTCTGCACTTCTGTTGCCTCTTTCTGCACCTCTGTTGCTTCTTTTTGGACTTCTCTTCCCTCTTCCTGCATTTCTGTTCCGTCTTTCTGCACTTCTCTTGCCTCTTCCTGCACATCGGTTGCTTCTTTCTGCACATCTCTTGCCTCTTTCTCCACCCCCTTGCCTTTTCTGCACTTCTTGTCCCTCTTTCTACACCTCTCTTGCCTGTTTCTGCACTTCTATTGCCTGTTTCTGCACATCTCTTGCCTGTTACTGGACCTCTCTTGCCTCTTTCTGTACTTTTCTTGCCTCTTTCTGCACCTCTGTTGCTTCTTTCTGCACTTCTTGCCTCTTTCTGCATTTCTGTTGCTTCTTTCTGCACTTTTCTTGCCTCTATCTACATTTCTCTTGCTTCTTTCCGTACTTCTCTTGCCTCTTTCTGCACCTCTGTTACTTCTTTCTGCACTTCTCTTGCTTTTTTCTGCACCTCCCTTGCTTCTTTCTGCACCCCTCTTGCCTCTTTCTGCACCCCTCTTCCAGTACTTCTCTTGCCTCTTTCTGCACCTCTGTTGCCTATTTCTGCACCTCACTTGCTCCTTTCTGCACCCCTCTTGCCTCTTTCTGCATCCCTCTTCCCTCTTTCTGTACCTCTCTTGCCTTTTTCTATACCCCTGTTCCCTTTTTCTGCACCTCTCTTGCCTGTTTCTGCACCTCTCTTCCCTCTTTCTGCACTTCTCTTGCCTCTTTCTGCACCTCTGTTGCTTTTTTCTGCACTTCTATTGCCTTTTTGCTGCATCTGTTGCTTCTTTCTGCTTTTCTCTTGCCTCTATCTACATTTCTGTTGCTTCTTTCTGCACTTTTCTTGCCTCTTTCTGCACCCCTCTTGTCTCTTTCTGCAACCCTGTTACTTCTTTCTACACTTCTCTTGCTTCTTTCTGTACTTCTCTTGCTTCTTTCTGTACCTCTCTTGCCTCTTTCTGTACCTCTCTTGCCTCTTTCTGCACCTCATTCTCTTCTTTCTGCACATCTCTTGCTTCTTTCTGCACCCTTGTTGCCTCTTTTTGCACTTGTCTTCCCTCTTACTGCATCTCTTTTGTCTCTTTGTGCACCTCTCTTGTCTCTTTGTGCATCTCTCTTGTCTCTCTGTGTACCTCTCTTGCCTCTTTCTGCACTTCTGTTGCCTCTTTCTGTACCTCTGTTGCTTCTTTTTGCACTTCTCTTGCCTCTTTCTGCATTTCTGTTCCTTCTTGCTGCACTTCTCTTTCCTCTTTCTGCATTTCTTTTCCTTCTTTCTGCACTTCTCTTGCCTCTTACTGCACCTCTGTTGCTTCTTTCAGCACATCTCTTGCCTCTTTATCCACCCCTTTGCCTCTTTCTGCACTTCTTTTCCCTCTTTCTACACCTCTCTTGCCTGTTTCTGTACTTCTATTGCCTCTTTCTGCACATCTCTTGCCTGTTTCTGCACCTCTGTTGCTTCTTTCTGCACTTCTTGCCTCTTTCTGCATTGCTGTTGCTTCTTTCTGCACTTTTCTTGCCTCTATCTCCATTTCTCTTGCTTCTTTCCGTACTTCTCTTGCCTCTTTCTGCACCTCTGTTGCTTCTTTCTGCACTTCTTGCCTCTTTCTGCATTTATGTTGCTTCTTTCTGCACTTTTCTTGCCTCTTTCTATATTTCTGTTGCTTCTTTCTGCACTTCTCTTGCCTCTTTCAGCACCCCTCCTGCCTCTTTCTGCACCCCTGTTGCTTCTTTCTGCACTTCTCTTGCTTCTTTCTACACCTCTCTTGCTTCTTTCTACACCCTCTTGCCTCTGTCTGCACCTTTCTTCACTCTTTCTGCACTTCTCTTGCCTCTTTCCGCACCTCTCCTGCCTCTTTCTGCAGTTCTCGCCTCTTTCTGCAACTCTGTTGCATCTTTCTGCACCTCTGTTACTTCTTTACGCACTTCTCTTGCTTCTTTCTGTACCTCTCATGCTTTATTCTACAGCCCTCTTTCCTCTTTGTGCACCCCTCTTCCCTCTTTCTGCACCTCTCTTGCCTCTTTCTGCATCTCTTTTGCCTCTTTCTACAGTTCTCTTGCCTCTTTCAGCACCTCTGTTGCTTTTTTATGCATCCTTCTTGCCTCTTTCTGCACCTCTGTTTGTTCTTTCTGCACCCCTCCTGCCTCTTTCTGCACCCCACTTCCCTCTTTCTACACCACTATAGCTTTTTCTGCACCTCTGTTCCCTCTTTCTGCACCTCTCTTTCCTGTTTCTGCACCTCTCTTGCCTCTTTCTGCACTTGTCTTTCCTCTTTTTGCATCTCTGTTACTTTTTTCTGCACTTCACTTGCCTCTTTTTTCATTTTTGTTGCTTCTTTCTGCACTTCTCTTGCCTCTTTCTATATTTCTGTTGCTTCTTTCTGCACTTCTCTTGCCTCTTTCGGCACCCCTCCTGCCTCTTTCGTCACCCATTTTGCTTCTTTCTGCACTTCTCTTGCTTCTTTCTACACCTCTCTTGCTTCTTTCTATACCCCTCTTGCCTCTGTGTGCACCCCTCTTCCCTCTTTCTACACTTCTCTTGCCTCTTTCTGCACCTCTCCTGCCTCTTTCTGCAGTTCTCGCCTCTTTCTATACCTTTGTTGCATCTTTCTGCACTTCTCTTGCCTCTTTCTGCACCCCTCCTGCCTCTTTCTGCACCCCACTTCCCTCTTTCTACACCACTATTGCTTTTTCTGCACCTCTGTTCCCTCTTTCTGCACGTCTCTTGCCTCTTTCAGTACTTCTCTTGCCTCTTTCTGCACCTCTGTTGCCTCTTTCTGCTCCTCACTTGCTTCTTTCTGCACCCCTCTAGCCTTTTTCTGTACCCCTCTTCCCTCTTTCAGTACTTCTCTTGCCTCTTTCTGTACCTCTGTTGCCTCTTTCTGTACCTCACTTGCTTGTTTCTATACTTCTCCTGCCTCTTTCTGCAGTTATTGCCTCTTTCTATACCTCTGTTGCATCTTTCTGCACTTCTCTTGCCTCTTTCTGCACCCCTCCTGCCTCTTTCTGCACCCTACTTCCCTCTTTCTACACCACTATTGCTTTTTCTGCACCTCTGTTCCCTCTTTCTGCACCTCTCTTGCCTCTTTCAGTACTTCTCTTGCCTCTTTCTGCACCTCTGTTGCCTCTTTCTGCTCCTCACTTGCTTCTTTCTGCACCCCTCTAGCCTCTTTCTGCACCCTCTTCCCTCTTTCAGTACTTCTCTTGCCTCTTTCTGCACCTCTGTTGCCTCTTTCTGCACCTCACTTGCTTCTTTCTGCACTTCTACTGCCTCTTTCTGTACTTCTGTTGCCTCTTTCGGCACCTCTGTTGCTTCTTTCCGCGCTTCTCTTGCTTCTTTCTGTACCTCTCATGCTTTATTCTTCACCCCTCTTTCCTCTTTGTGCACCACTCTTCCTCTTTCTGCACCTCTCTTGCCTCTTTCTGCATCTCTTTGCCTCTTTCTGCAGTTTTCTTGCCTCTTTCAGCACCTATGTTGCTTCTTTATGCACCCCTCTTGCCTCTTTCTGCACCTCTGTTCTTTCTGCACCCCTCCTGCCTCTTTCTGTACCCCACTTCCCTCTTTCTGTACCACTCTTGCTTTTTCTGCACCCTTGTTCCCTCTTTCTGCACCTTTCTTGCCTGTTGTTGCACCTCTTTTGCATCTTTCTGCACTTGTCTTGCATCTTTTTGCATCTCTGTTGTTTTTTCTGCACTTCTCTTGACTTTTTCTACATTTTTGTTGCTTCTTTCTGCACTTCTACTGCCTCTTTCTGCGCTTTCTGTTCCTTCTTTCTGCACTTCTCTCACCTCTTTCTACATTTCTGTTGCTTATTTCTGCACTTCTCTGGCCTCTTTCTGTACCCCTGTTGGTTCTTTATGCACTTTTCTTGCCTCTTTCTGCACCCCTCTTCCCTCTTTCTGCATCCCTCTCGCCTCTTTCTGTACCCCTGTCCCTCTTTCTGCACCTCTCTTGCCTCTTTCTGCAGTTCTCTTGCCTCCTTCTGCACTCCTCTTGCCTCTTTCTGCACCTCTGTTGCTTCTTTCCACGCTTCTCTTGCTTCTTTCTGTACCTCTCATCCTTTATTCTGCACCCTCTTTCCTCTTTGTGTACCTCTCCTCCCTCTTTCTGCGCCTCTCTTGCCACTTTCTGCACCTCTTTTGCCTCTTTCTGCAGTTGTCTTGTCTCTTTCAGCACCTCTGTTGCTTCTTTCTGCACCCCCTTGCCTCTTTCTGCACTTGTATTGCATCTTTTTGCATCTCTGTTGCTTTTTTCTGCACTTCTCTTACCTCTTTTTGCATTTATGTTGCTTTTCTGCACTTTTCTTTCCTCTTTCTATATTTCTGTTGCTTCTTTCTGTACTTCTCTTGCCTCTTTCGGCACCTCTCCTGTCTCTTTCTGCACCCCTGTTGCTTCTTTCTGCACTTCTTTTGCTTCTTTCTACACCTCTCTTGCTTCTTTCTATACCCTCTTGCCTCTGTCTGTACCCCTCTTTTCTCTTTCTGCACTTCTCTTGCCTCTTTCTGTTCCTCTCCTGCCTCTTTCTGCAGTTCTCGCCTCTTTCTGCACCTATGTTGTGTCTTTCTCCACCTCTGTTACTTCTTTCTGCACTTCTCTTGCTTCTTTCTGTATCTCTCATGCTTTATTCTGCAGCCATCTTTCCTCTTTCTGCACCTCTCTTGCCTCTTTCTGCATCTCTTTTGCCTCTTTCTGCAGTTCTCTTTGCCTCTCTGCATCTCTCTTGCTTCTTTCTGCACCCCTCTTGCCTCTTTCTGCAACCCTCTTCCCTCTTTCTGCACCTCTCTTGCTTCTGTCTGTACCCCTGTTCCCTGTTTCCACACCTCTCTTGCCTGTTTTTAGAACTCTCTTGCCTTCTCTTTTTCTTTCTGCACCTCTTTTGCCTTTCTGCACCTCCCATGCCTCTTTCTGCACTTCTCTTGCCTCTTTCTGCAACTCTGTTGCTTCTTTCTGCACTTCTCTTGCTTCTTTCTGCACCTCTCGTGCTTCTTTCTGTATCCCTCTTGCTTCACTCTGCACCCCTCTTGACTGTTTCTGCACCTCACATACCTCTTTCGGCACCTCTCTTGCCTCTTTCTGCAAATCTCTTGCCTATTTCTGCAACTCACTTGCCTCTTTCTGCAATTCTCTTGCTTTTTTCTACACTCTCTTGTTTCTTTCTGGCAACTCTTGTGTCTCTTTCATCACTTCTCTAGCTTCTTTCTGCACTTGTCTTGCCTCTTTCTACAACTCTCTTGCTTATCTCTGCACTTCTCTTGCCTCTTTCTGCATTTCTGTTGCTTCTTTCTTTCTGCACTTCTCTAGCCTCCTTCTGCATTTCTGTTCCTTCTTTCTGCACTTCTCTCACATCTTTCTACATTTCTGTTGCTTATTTCTGCACTTCTCTGGCCTCTTTCTGTACCCCTGTTGGTTCTTTATGCACTTTTCTTGCCTCTTTCTGCACCCCTCTTCCCTCTTTCTGCATCCCTCTCCTGCCTCTTTCTGCAGTTCTCGCCTCTTTCTATACCTTTGTTGCATCTTTCTGCACTTCTCTTGCCTCTTTCTGCACCCCTCCTGCCTCTTTCTGCACCCCACTTCCCTCTTTCTACACCACTATTGCTTTTTCTGCACCTCTGTTCCCTCTTTCTGCACGTCTCTTGCCTCTTTCAGTACTTCTCTTGCCTCTTTCTGCACCTCTGTTGCCTCTTTCTGCTCCTCACTTGCTTCTTTCTGCACCCCTCTAGCCTTTTTCTGTACCCTCTTCCCTCTTTCAGTACTTCTCTTGCCTCTTTCTGTACCTCTGTTGCCTCTTTCTGTACCTCACTTGCTTGTTTCTATACTTCTCCTGCCTCTTTCTGCAGTTATTGCCTCTTTCTATACCTCTGTTGCATCTTTCTGCACTTCTCTTGCCTCTTTCTGCACCCCTCCTGCCTCTTTCTGCACCCTACTTCCCTCTTTCTACACCACTATTGCTTTTTCTGCACCTCTGTTCCCTCTTTCTGCACCTCTCTTGCCTCTTTCAGTACTTCTCTTGCCTCTTTCTGCACCTCTGTTGCCTCTTTCTGCTCCTCACTTGCTTCTTTCTGCACCCCTCTAGCCTCTTTCTGCACCCTCTTCCCTCTTTCAGTACTTCTCTTGCCTCTTTCTGCACCTCTGTTGCCTCTTTCTGCACCTCACTTGCTTCTTTCTGCACTTCTACTGCCTCTTTCTGTACTTCTGTTGCCTCTTTCGGCACCTCTGTTGCTTCTTTCCGCGCTTCTCTTGCTTCTTTCTGTACCTCTCATGCTTTATTCTTCACCCCTCTTTCCTCTTTGTGCACCACTCTTTCCTCTTTCTGCACCTCTCTTGCCTCTTTCTGCATCTCTTTTGCCTCTTTCTGCAGTTTTCTTGCCTCTTTCAGCACCTATGTTGCTTCTTTATGCACCCCTCTTGCCTCTTTCTGCACCTCTGTTCTTTCTGCACCCCTCCTGCCTCTTTCTGTACCCCACTTCCCTCTTTCTGTACCACTCTTGCTTTTTCTGCACCCTTGTTCCCTCTTTCTGCACCTTTCTTGCCTGTTGTTGCACCTCTTTTGCATCTTTCTGCACTTGTCTTGCATCTTTTTGCATCTCTGTTGTTTTTTTCTGCACTTCTCTTGACTTTTTATACATTTTTGTTGCTTCTTTCTGCACTTCTACTGCCTCTTTCTGCGCTTCTGTTCCTTCTTTCTGCACTTCTCTCACCTCTTTCTACATTTCTGTTGCTTATTTCTGCACTTCTCTGGCCTCTTTCTGTACCCCTGTTGGTTCTTTATGCACTTTTCTTGCCTCTTTCTGCACCCCTCTTCCCTCTTTCTGCATCCCTCTCGCCTCTTTCTGTACCCCTGTCCCTCTTTCTGCACCTCTCTTGCCTCTTTCTGCAGTTCTCTTGCCTCCTTCTGCACTCCTCTTGCCTCTTTCTGCACCTCTGTTGCTTCTTTCCACGCTTCTCTTGCTTCTTTCTGTACCTCTCATCCTTTATTCTGCACCCCTCTTTCCTCTTTGTGTACCTCTCCTCCCTCTTTCTGCGCCTCTCTTGCCACTTTCTGCACCTCTTTTGCCTCTTTCTGCAGTTGTCTTGTCTCTTTCAGCACCTCTGTTGCTTCTTTCTGCACCCCCTTGCCTCTTTCTGCACTTGTATTGCATCTTTTTGCATCTCTGTTGCTTTTTTCTGCACTTCTCTTACCTCTTTTGCATTTATGTTGCTTTTCTGCACTTTTCTTTCCTCTTTCTATATTTCTGTTGCTTCTTTCTGTACTTCTCTTGCCTCTTTCGGCACCTCTCCTGTCTCTTTCTGCACCCCTGTTGCTTCTTTCTGCACTTCTTTTGCTTCTTTCTACACCTCTCTTGCTTCTTTCTATACCCTCTTGCCTCTGTCTGTACCTCTCTTTTCTCTTTCTGCACTTCTCTTGCCTCTTTCTGTTCCTCTCCTGCCTCTTTCTGCAGTTCTCGCCTCTTTCTGCACCTATGTTGTGTCTTTCTCCACCTCTGTTACTTCTTTCTGCACTTCTCTTGCTTCTTTCTGTATCTCTCATGCTTTATTCTGCAGCCATCTTTCCTCTTTCTGCACCTCTCTTGCCTCTTTCTGCATCTCTTTTGCCTCTTTCTGCAGTTCTCTTGCCTCTCTGCATCTCTCTTGCTTCTTTCTGCACCCCTCTTGCCTCTTTCTGCAACCCTCTTCCCTCTTTCTGCACCTCTCTTGCTTCTGTCTGTACCCCTGTTCCCTGTTTCCACACCTCTCTTGCCTGTTTTTAGAACTCTCTTGCCTTCTCTTTTTCTTTCTGCACCTCTTTTGCCTTTCTGCACCTCCCATGCCTCTTTCTGCACTTCTCTTGCCTCTTTCTGCAACTCTGTTGCTTCTTTCTGCACTTCTCTTGCTTCTTTCTGCACCTCTCGTGCTTCTTTCTGTATCCCTCTTGCTTCACTCTGCACCCCTCTTGACTGTTTCTGCACCTCACATACCTCTTTCGGCACCTCTCTTGCCTCTTTCTGCAAATCTCTTGCCTATTTCTGCAACTCACTTGCCTCTTTCTGCAATTCTCTTGCTTTTTTCTACACCTCTCTTGTTTCTTTCGGCAACTCTTGTGTCTCTTTCATCACTTCTCTAGCTTCTTTCTGCACTTGTCTTGCCTCTTTCTACAACTCTCTTGCTTATCTCTGCACTTCTCTTGCCTCTTTCTGCATTTCTGTTGCTTCTTTCTTTCTGCACTTCTCTAGCCTCCTTCTGCATTTCTGTTCCTTCTTTCTGCACTTCTCTCACATCTTTCTACATTTCTGTTGCTTATTTCTGCACTTCTCTGGCCTCTTTCTGTACCCCTGTTGGTTCTTTATGCACTTTTCTTGCCTCTTTCTGCACCCCTCTTCCCTCTTTCTGCATCCCTCTCGCCTCTTTCTGTACCACTGCCCCTCTTTCTGCACCTCTCTTGCCTCTTTCTGCAGTTCTCTTGCCTCTTTTTTCATTTTTGTTGCTTCTTTCTGCACTTCTCTTGCCTCTTTCTATATTTCTGTTGCTTCTTTCTGCACTTCTCTTGCCTCTTTCGGCACCCCTCCTGCCTCTTTCGTCACCCATTTTGCTTCTTTCTGCACTTCTCTTGCTTCTTTCTACACCTCTCTTGCTTCTTTCTATACCCCTCTTGCCTCTGTGTGCACCCCTCTTCCCTCTTTCTACACTTCTCTTGCCTCTTTCTGCACTTCTCCTGCCTTTTTCTGCAGTTCTCTCCTCTTTCTATACCTCTGTTGCATCTTTCTGCACTTCTCTTGCCTCTTTCTGCACCCCTCCTGCCTCTTTCTGCACCCCACTTCCCTCTTTCTACACCACTATTGCTTTTTCTGCACCTCTGTTCCCTCTTTCTGCACGTCTCTTGCCTCTTTCAGTACTTCTCTTGCCTCTTTCTGCACCTCTGTTGCCTCTTTCTGCTCCTCACTTGCTTCTTTCTGCACCCCTCTAGCCTCTTTCTGTACCCCTCTTCCCTCTTTCAGTACTTCTCTTGCCTCTTTCTGTACCTCTGTTGCCTCTTTCTGTACCTCACTTGCTTGTTTCTATACTTCTCCTGCCTCTTTCTGCAGTTATTGCCTCTTTCTATACCTCTGTTGCGTCTTTCTGCACTTCTCTTGCCTCTTTCTGCACCCCTCCTGCCTCTTTCTGCACCCTACTTCCCTCTTTCTACACCACTATTGCTTTTTCTGCACCTCTGTTCCCTCTTTCTGCACCTCTCTTGCCTCTTTCAGTACTTCTCTTGCCTCTTTCTGCACCTCTGTTGCCTCTTTCTGCTCCTCACTTGCTTCTTTCTGTACCCTCTAGCCTCTTTCTGCACCCTCTTCCCTCTTTCAGTACTTCTCTTGCCTCTTTCTGCACCTCTGTTGCCTCTTTCTGCACCTCACTTGCTTCTTTCTGCACTTCTACTGCCTCTTTCTGTACTTCTGTTGCCTCTTTCGGCACCTCTGTTGCTTCTTTCCGCGCTTCTCTTGCTTCTTTCTGTACCTCTCATGCTTTATTCTTCACCCCTCTTTCCTCTTTGTGCACCACTCTTTCCTCTTTCTGCACCTCTCTTGCCTCTTTCTGCATCTCTTTTGCCTCTTTCTGCAGTTTTCTTGCCTCTTTCAGCACCTCTGTTGCTTCTTTATGCACCCCTCTTGCCTCTTTCTGCACCTCTGTTTGTTCTTTCTGCACCCCTCCTGCCTCTTTCTGTACCCCACTTCCCTCTTTCTGTACCACTCTTGCTTTTTCTGCACCCTTGTTCCCTCTTTCTGCACCTTTCTTGCCTGTTGTTGCACCTCTTTTGCATCTTTCTGCACTTGTCTTGCATCTTTTTGCATCTCTGCTGTTTTTTTCTGCACTTCTCTTGACTTTTTCTACATTTTTGTTGCTTCTTTCTGCACTTCTACTGCCTCTTTCTGCGCTTCTGTTCCTTCTTTCTGCACTTCTCTCACCTCTTTCTACATTTCTGTTGCTTATTTCTGCACTTCTCTGGCCTCTTTCTGTACCCCTGTTGGTTCTTTATGCACTTTTCTTGCCTCTTTCTGCACCCCTCTTCCCTCTTTCTGCATCCCTCTCGCCTCTTTCTGTACCCCTGTCCCTCTTTCTGCACTCCTCTTGCCTCTTTCTGCAGTTCTCTTGCCTCCTTCTGCACTCCTCTTGCCTCTTTCTGCACCTCTGTTGCTTCTTTCCACGCTTCTCTTGCTTCTTTCTGTACCTCTCATCCTTTATTCTGCACCCCTCTTTCCTCTTTGTGTACCTCTCCTCCCTCTTTCTGCGCCTCTCTTGCCACTTTCTGCACCTCTTTTGCCTCTTTCTGCAGTTGTCTTGTCTCTTTCAGCACCTCTGTTGCTTCTTTCTGCACCCCCTTGCCTCTTTCTGCACTTGTATTGCATCTTTTTGCATCTCTGTTGCTTTTTTCTGCACTTCTCTTACCTCTTTTTGCATTTATGTTGCTTTTCTGCACTTTTCTTTCCTCTTTCTATATTTCTGTTGCTTCTTTCTGTACTTCTCTTGCCTCTTTCGGCACCTCTCCTGCCTCTTTCTGCACCCCTGTTGCTTCTTTCTGCACTTCTTTTGCTTCTTTCTACACCTCTCTTGCTTCTTTCTATACCCTCTTGCCTCTGTCTGTACCCCTCTTTTCTCTTTCTGCACTTCTCTTGCCTCTTTCTGTTCCTCTCCTGCCTCTTTCTGCAGTTCTCGCCTCTTTCTGCACCTATGTTGTGTCTTTCTCCACCTCTGTTACTTCTTTCTGCACTTCTCTTGCTTCTTTCTGTATCTCTCATGCTTTATTCTGCAGCCATCTTTCCTCTTTCTGCACCTCTCTTGCCTCTTTCTGCATCTCTTTTGCCTCTTTCTGCAGTTCTCTTGCCTCTCTGCATCTCTCTTGCTTCTTTCTGCACCCCCCTTTGCCTCTTTCTGCAACCCTCTTCCCTCTTTCTGCACCTCTCTTGCTTCTGTCTGTACCCCTGTTCCCTGTTTCCACACCTCTCTTGCCTGTTTTTAGAACTCTCTTGCCTTCTCTTTTTCTTTCTGCACCTCTTTTGCCTTTCTGCACCTCCCATGCCTCTTTCTGCACTTCTCTTGCCTCTTTCTGCAACTCTGTTGCTTCTTTCTGCACTTCTCTTGCTTCTTTCTGCACCTCTTGTGCTTCTTTCTGTATCCCTCTTGCTTCACTCTGCACCCCTCTTGACCGTTTCTGCACCTCACATACCTCTTTCGGCACCTCTCTTGCCTCTTTCAGCAAATCTCTTGCCTATTTCTGCAACTCACTTGCCTCTTTCTGCAATTCTCTTGCTTTTTTCTACACCTCTCTTGTTTCTTTCGGCAACTCTTGTGTCTCTTTCATCACTTCTCTAGCTTCTTTCTGCACTTGTCTTGCCTCTTTCTACAACTCTCTTGCTTATCTCTGCACTTCTCTTGCCTCTTTCTGCATTTCTGTTGCTTCTTTCTTTCTGCACTTCTCTAGCCTCCTTCTGGATTTCTGTTCCTTCTTTCTGCACTTCTCTCACATCTTTCTACATTTCTGTTGCTTATTTCTGCACTTCTCTGGCCTCTTTCTGTACCCCTGTTGGTTCTTTATGCACTTTTCTTGCCTCTTTCTGCACCCCTCTTCCCTCTTTCTGCATCCCTCTCGCCTCTTTCTGTACCACTGCCCCTCTTTCTGCACCTCTCTTGCCTCTTTCTGCAGTTCTCTTGCCTCCTTCTGCACCTCTGTTGCTTCTTTTCTGCACTACTATTGCCTCTTTCTGCACTCCTTTTGCCTCTTTCTGCACTCCTCTTGCCTCTTTCTGCACCCCTGTTACTTCTTTCTGCACTTCTCTTGCTTCTTTCTGTACTTCTCTTGCTTCTTTCTGCACTACTCTTGCCTCTTTCTGCACCCCTCTTCCTTCTTTCTACACCTCTCTTGCCTCATTCTGCACCTCTCTTGCCTCTTTCTGTACCTCTCTTGCCTCTTTCTGCACCTCAGCCTCTTCTTTCTGCACATCTCTTGCTTCTTTCTGCACCCCTGTTGCCTTTTTGCACTTGTCTTCCCTCTTTCTGCACCTCTCTTGTCTCTTTGTGCCCCTCTCTTGTCTCTTTGTGCATCTTTCTTGTCTCTTTGTGTACCTCTCTTGCCTGTTTCTGCACTTCTGTTGCCTCTTTCTGCACCTCTGTTGCTTCTTTTTGCACTTCTGTTGCCTCTTTCTGCATTTCTGTTCCTTCTTTCTGCACTTCTCTTTCCTCTTTCTGCATTTCTGTTCCTTATTTCTGCACTTCTCTTGCCTCTTCCTGTACCTCTGTTGCTCCTTTCAGCACTTCTCTTGCCTCTTTCTCCACCCCCTTGCCTCTTTCTGTACTTCTTTTCCCTCTTTCTACACCTCTCTTGCCTGTTTCTGCACTTCTATTGCCTCTTTCTGCACTTCTGTTCCTTCTTTCTGCACTTCTCTTGCCTCTTTCTACATTTTTGTTGCTTATTTCTGCGCTTCTCTGGCCTCTTTCTGTACCCCGGTTGGTTCTTTCTGCACTTCTCTTGCTTCTTTCTGCACCTCTCTTACTTCTTTCTGTATCCCTCTTGCCTATTTCTGCACCACTCTTCCCTCTTTCTGCATCTCTCTTGCCTCTTTCTGTACCCCTGTCCCTCTTTCTGCACCTCTCTTGCCTGTTTCTGCAACTCTCTTGCCTCTTTCTGCAGTTCTCTTGCCTCCTTCTGCACCTCAGTTGCTTCTTTCTGCACTTCTCTTGCCTCTTTCTGCACCCCTCTTGCCTCTTCCTGCACCCCTGTTGCTTTTTTCTATACTTCAATTACTTCTTTCTGTACTTCTCTTGATTCTTTCTGCACCCTTCTTGCCTCTTTCTGCACCCCTCTTCCCTCTTCCTACACCTCTCTTGCATCTTTCTGCACCTCTCTTGCCTCTTTCTGCACCTCTTTTGCCTCTTTCTGCACCTCAGTCTATTTTTTCTGCACTTCTCTTGCTTCTTTCTGCACCCCTGTTGCCTTTTTGCACTTGTCTTCCCTCTTTCTGCACCTCTCTTGTCTCTTTGTGCCCCTCTCTTGTCTCTTTGTGCATCTTTCTTGTCTCTTTGTGTACCTCTCTTGCCTCTTTCTGCACTTCTGTTGCCTCTTTCTGCACCTCTGTTGCTTCTTTTTGCACTTCTCTTGCCTCTTTCTGCATTTCTGTTCCTTCTTTCTGCATTTCTCTTTCCTCTTTCTGCATTTCTGTTTCTTATTTCTGCACTTCTCTTGCCTCTTCCTGTACCTCTGTTGCTCCTTTCAGCACTTCTCTTGCCTCTTTCTCCACCCCCTTGCCTCTTTCTGTACTTCTTTTCCCTCTTTCTACACCTCTCTTGCCTGTTTCTGCACTTCTATTGCCTCTTTCTGCACTTCTGTCCCTTCTTTCTGCACTTCTCTTGCCTCTTTCTACATTTTTGTTGCTTATTTCTGCACTTCTCTGGCCTCTTTCTGTACCCCTGTTGGTTCTTTCTGCACTTCTCTTGCTTCTTTCTGCACCTCTCTTACTTCTTTCTGTATCCCTCTTGCCTCTTTCTGAGCCCCTCTTCCCTCTTTCTGCATCCCGCTCGCCTCTTTCTGCACCCCTATCCCTCTTTCTGCACCTCTCTTGCCTGTTTCTGCAACTCTCTTGCCTCTTTCTGCGGTTCTCTTGCCTCCTTCTGCACCTCAGTTGCTTCTTTCTGCACTTCTCTTGCCTCTTTCTGCACCCCTCTTGCCTCTTCCTGCACCCCTGTTGCTTTTTCTATACTTCAATTACTTATTTCTGTACTTCTCTTGATTCTTTCTGCACCCCTCTTGCCTCTTTCTGCACCCCTCTTCCCTCTTCCTACACCTCTCTTGCATCTTTCTGCACCTCTCTTGCCTCTTTCTGCACCTCAGTCTATTCTTTCTGCACTTGTCTTCCTTCTTTCTGCACCTCTCTTGTCTCTTTGTGCCCCTCTCTTGTCACTTTGTGCATCTTTCTTGTCTCTTTGTGTACCTCTCTTGCCTCTTTCTGCACTTCTGTTGCCTCTTTCTGCACCTCTGTTGCTTCTTTTTGCACTTCTCTTGCCTCTTTCTGCATTTCTGTTCCTTCTTTCTGCATTTCTCTTTCCTCTTTCTGCATTTCTGTTTCTTATTTCTGCACTTCTCTTGCCTCTTCTTGTACCTCTGTTGCTCCTTTCAGCACTTCTCTTGCCTCTTTCTCCACCCCTTGCCTCTTTCTGTACTTCTTTTCCCTCTTTCTACACCTCTCTTGCCTGTTTCTGCACTTCTATTGCCTCTTTCTGCACTTCTGTCCCTTCTTTCTGCACTTCTCTTGCCTCTTTCTACATTTTTGTTGCTTATTTCTGCACTTCTCTGGCCTCTTTCTGTACCCCTGTTGGTTCTTTCTGCACTTCTCTTGCTTCTTTCTGCACCTCTCTTACTTCTTTCTGTATCCCTCTTGCCTCTTTCTGAGCCCCTCTTCCCTCTTTCTGCATCCTCTCGCCTCTTTCTGCACCCCTATCCCTCTTTCTGCACCTCTCTTGCCTGTTTCTGCAACTCTCTTGCCTCTTTCTGCGGTTCTCTTGCCTCCTTCTGCACCTCAGTTGCTTCTTTCTGCACTTCTCTTGCCTCTTTCTGCACCCCTCTTGCCTCTTCCTGCACCCCTGTTGCTTTTTTCTATACTTCAATTACTTATTTCTGTACTTCTCTTGATTCTTTCTGCACCCCTCTTGCCTCTTTCTGCACCCCTCTTCCCTCTTCCTACACCTCTCTTGCATCTTTCTGCACCTCTCTTGCCTCTTTCTGCACCTCAGTCTATTCTTTCTGCACTTGTCTTCCCTCTTTCTGCACCTCTCTTGTCTCTTTGTGCCCCTCTCTTGTCACTTTGTGCATCTTTCTTGTCTCTTTGTGTACCTCTCTTGCCTCTTTCTGCACTTCTGTTGCCTCTTTCTGCACCTCTGTTGCTTCTTTTTGCACTTCTCTTGCCTCTTTCTGCATTTCTGTTCCTTCTTTCTGCATTCTCTTTCCTCTTTCTGCATTTCTGTTTCTTATTTCTGCACTTCTCTTGCCTCTTCTTGTACCTCTGTTGCTCCTTTCAGCACTTCTCTTGCCTCTTTCTCCACCCCCTTGCCTCTTTCTGTACTTCTTTTCCCTCTTTCTACACCTCTCTTGCCTGTTTCTGCACTTCTATTGCCTCTTTCTGCACTTCTGTCCCTTCTTTCTGCACTTCTCTTGCCTCTTTCTACATTTTTGTTGCTTATTTCTGCACTTCTCTGGCCTCTTTCTGTACCCCTGTTGGTTCTTTCTGCACTTCTCTTGCTTCTTTCTGCACCTCTCTTACTTCTTTCTGTATCCCTCTTGCCTCTTTCTGAGCCCCTCTTCCCTCTTTCTGCATCCCTCTCGCCTCTTTCTGCACCCCTATCCCTCTTTCTGCACCTCTCTTGCCTGTTTCTGCAACTCTCTTGCCTCTTTCTGCGGTTCTCTTGCCTCCTTCTGCACCTCAGTTGCTTCTTTCTGCACTTCTCTTGCCTCTTTCTGCACCCCTCTTGCCTCTTCCTGCACCCCTGTTGCTTTTTTCTATACTTCAATTACTTCTTTCTGTACTTCTCTTGATTCTTTCTGCACCCCTCTTGCCTCTTTCTGCACCCCTCTTCCTACACCTCTCTTGCATCTTTCTGCACCTCTCTTGCCTCTTTCTGCACCTCAGTCTATTCTTTCTGCACTTCTCTTGCTTCTTTCTGCACCCCTGTTGCCTCTTTTTGCACTTGTCTTCCCTCTTTCTGCACCTCTCTTGTCTCTTTGTGCACCTCTCTTGTCTCTTTGTGCATCTCTCTTGCCTCTTTGTGTACCTCTTGTGCCTCTTTTTGCACTTCTATTGCCTCTTTCTGCATTTCTGTTCCTTTTTTCTGCATTTCTCTCTCCTCTTTCTGCATTTCTGTTTCTTATTTCTGCACTTCTCTTGCCTCTTCCTGTACCTCTGTTGCTCCTTTCAGCACTTCTCTTGCCTCTTTCTCCACCCCCTTGCCTCTTTCTGTACTTCTTTTCCCTCTTTCTACACCTCTCTTGCCTGTTTCTGCACTTCTATTGCCTCTTTCTGCACTTCTGTCCCTTCTTTCTGCACTTCTCTTGCCTCTTTCTACATTTTTGTTGCTTATTTCTGCACTTCTCTGGCCTCTTTCTGTACCCCTGTTGGTTCTTTCTGCACTTCTCTTGCTTCTTTCTGCACCTCTCTTTCTTCTTTCTGTATCCCTCTTGCCTCTTTCTGAGCCCCTCTTCCCTCTTTCTGCATCCCTCTCGCCTCTTTCTGCACCCCTATCCCTCTTTCTGCACCTCTCTTGCCTGTTTCTGCAACTCTCTTGCCTCTTTCTGCGGTTCTCTTGCCTCCTTCTGCACCTCAGTTGCTTCTTTCTGCACTTCTCTTGCCTCTTTCTGCACCCCTCTTGCCTCTTCCTGCACCCCTGTTGCTTTTTTCTATACTTCAATTACTTCTTTCTGTACTTCTCTTGATTCTTTCTGCACCCCTCTTGCCTCTTTCTGCACCCCTCTTCCCTCTTCCTACACCTCTCTTGCATCTTTCTGCACCTCTCTTGCCTCTTTCTGCACCTCAGTCTATTCTTTCTGCACTTCTCTTTCTTCTTTCTGCACCCCTGTTGCCTCTTTTTGCACTTGTCTTCCCTCTTTCTGCACCTCTCTTGTCTCTTTGTGCACCTCTCTTGTCTCTTTGTGCATCTCTCTTGCCTCTTTGTGTACCTCTTGTGCCTCTTTTTGCACTTCTATTGCCTCTTTCTGCATTTCTGTTCCTTCTTTCTGCATTTCTCTTTCCTCTTTCTGCATTTCTGTTTCTTATTTCTGCACTTCTCTTGCCTCTTCCTGTACCTCTGTTGCTCCTTTCAGCACTTCTCTTGCCTCTTTCTCCACCCCCTTGCCTCTTTCTGTACTTCTTTCCCTCTTTCTACACCTCTCTTGCCTGTTTCTGCACTTTTATTGCCTCTTTCTGCACTTCTGTCCCTTCTTTCTGCACTTCTCTTGCCTCTTTCTACATTTTTGTTGCTTATTTCTGCACTTCTCTGGCCTCTTTCTGTACCCCTGTTGGTTCTTTCTGCACTTCTCTTGCTTCTTTCTGCACCTCTCTTATTTCTTTCTGTATCCCTCTTGCCTCTTTCTGAGCCCCTCTTCCCTCTTTCTGCATCCCTCTCGCCTCTTTCTGCACCCCTATCCCTCTTTCTGCACCTCTCTTGCCTGTTTCTGCAACTCTCTTGCCTCTTTCTGCGGTTCTCTTGCCTCCTTCTGCACCTCAGTTGCTTCTTTCTGCACTTCTCTTGCCTCTTTCTGCACCCCTCTTGCCTCTTCCTGCACCCCTGTTGCTTTTTTCTATACTTCAATTACTTCTTTCTGTACTTCTCTTGATTCTTTCTGCACCCCTCTTGCCTCTTTCTGCACCCCTCTTCCCTCTTCCTACACCTCTCTTGCATCTTTCTGCACCTCTCTTGCCTCTTTCTGCACCTCAGTCTATTCTTTCTGCACTTCTCTTGCTTCTTTCTGCACCCCTGTTGCCTCTTTTTGCACTTGTCTTCCCTCTTTCTGCACCTCTCTTGTCTCTTTGTGCACCTCTCTTGTCTCTTTGTGCATCTCTCTTGCCTCTTTGTGTACCTCTTGTGCCTCTTTTTGCACTTCTATTGCCTCTTTCTGTACCTCTGTTGCTTCTTTTTGCACTTCTCTTGCCTCTTCCTACACCTCTGTTGCTTCTTTCAGCACTTCTCTTGCCTCTTTCTCCACCCCTTGCCTCTTTCTGTACTTTTTTCCCTCTTTCTACACCTCTCCTGCCTGTTTCTGTACTTCTATTGCCTCTTTCTGTACTTCTCTTGCCTCTTTCTGCACCTATGTTGCTTCTTTCTGCTCTTCTCTTGCCTCTTTCTGCACCCATCTTGTGTCTTTCTGCATCTCTGTTGCTTCTTTCTGCAATTCTCTTGCCTCTTTCTGCATTTCTGTTCCTTCTTTCTGCACTTTTCTTGCCTCTTTATGCACCTCTCTTGCTTCTTTCAGCACTTCTCTTGCCTCTTTCTTCACCCCTCTGGGGTCTTTCTGCACCTCTGTTACTTCTTTCTGCACTTCACTTGCTTCTTTCTGCACCTTTCTTGCTTCTTTCTGCACCTCTATTGCTTCTTTCTGCATCTCTCTTGCTTCTCTATGCACCTCTCTTGCTTCTTTCTGTACTTCGCTTGCCTCCTTCTGCACCTATGTTGCTTCTTTCTGCACTTCTCTTGCCTTTTTCTGTACTTCTCTTGCCTCTTACCTGTACTCAAATGGGAAGTGCAAGCTGTCAAGTTTTAAGGTCTGCGTGCTCTCGTGACTGAGGTATATGTCTACTTGTACATGTATTCTCACGTGTGTTATGCATGTGAAGATGGTAGCTTAAAAGTGGGTAGCTTCTCCTATATGTGTTCAAATCATCTCAGTTCGACTCTGTTATTCGGTTGCACAGGCAGACATGTCTTATGTATATAGGTGTTATAGAGCCCCTCAAATATACTATTGAATACCCACGTGCCCTGTATTATGAGCATAAACAAATACATACACCTTTTTGTACACACATTTACAGAGTATGCTGTTTGAAACACAGATATTCAAGTATTTGTATGTTTATTTTTATGTAACATGTCACTAGGTAAAAGCACAGACACATGCATGCATTCCTCCACAAACTTGGTGAGGAATTACAAGAGTGATATGGTTAGGATTGCTGTTTTACATTTGGTAGGCCTAACATTCTGAGCAGTCGATGAATAGTAAACCTTCAAGAGAAAAGTGAGGTTTAAGACATTTTGGGAGAAGGATTAGTGAGTAGGCCACTTTGTATGAGTCTGTGGAAAGGTACAGTCAAAGTAGTCCTGTTTCTGCACCTCTGTTCCTCTTTCTGGAGTTCTATTGCCTCTTTCTGCATTTCTCCTGCTTCTTTCTGCACCTTTCTTCCTTCTTTCTGCACCTCTCTTGCCTCTTTCTATGCTTCTCTTCCTTCTTTCTGCGTCTTTCTTCCTCTCTCTGCACATGTCCTACCTATGTAGGCATAGTTAGAAATTAGCATTTAAAAAACCTTAGACATTCACTGAAAAACCAGAGGTTTCAGGGACATTATAGTTAGGAATTAGCTATTAAAAAACCTTGGAAATTCATTGAAAAAAACACTGGTTTCAGGGACGTTATAGTTAGGCTGACATTTCAGCTCGACAAAACCAGAGAGATTCAGCTGTTATAGTTAGCTGAGCTAACTACAACTCGCGCCCCCGCAATGCACTGCTGCTGACATCACATATTACATCACTCATGACATGGTCAGTGACATCACTGATGACATCACTGATGACATCTCAAATGACATCACTGATGACATCACTGACGACATCATCCACTTAATATCTGATGCACCTCCTCACACCCTAATATAACCTTTCATACACACAGTCTAAAATACAGACTTCCATTCTCGAAACCATACACACCAATACCATTTAGTACATACCCACTCACTGATTCATAGGTCTACACACATATCCACTCACTAACCCATAGAGTCACTCATACACGCAGTCACTAATCAATACAGACACTGATATATGCACTCATACACCCATACAGCCACTTACACACTGCCACTCACCCATAGAGTTACTCACACACCTAGTCAGTCACCCAAATAATCAATAACACTGCCATTTACTCACCTCTTCAGTTATACACATACCACCTCACTTATTCATACAGATACTAACACATACTTACTCTCTTCTACAATCACTGACACAAGCACACACTCATCCATACAGCCACTCTCACAATCACTCACTCTCACATATTGTCACTTATATACTCCAACACTCAAATATACTTCTTTTCACATATGTAGTAACTCACACATATACCACTGAGACATCCATTCACTCACCAACACAGCCATACGCACACTCACTCACCCATACAGCCTCTTGCAGATGCACTCAGGAACCCATACACCCAGGGATTCACCCACTCATACATCCATGGAGGGAGTCACACACCTCCTCACCCACCCACAAAAACACTCAGGCACTCATACAGGTACTCAGACAACTAATCAATAACCCATATAGACACTCATGTACCTACTCACCAACCCATGCAGCCATTTACACACAACTGACACGTTTAATCACTCACTTATACAGTCAGTCATGCACCCACTATATCATTCATTCAGACACTCATTCTTCAATACACATTGGCGTGTATATATAACATTCTTAAACTTTTAGAAACACTCAATCACTGAATGATGTCATCAGTGATGTCATTCGAGATGTCATCAGTGATGTCACTGACCATGTCATGAGTGCTGTAATATGTGCCATCAGCAGCAGTGCATTGCGGGGGCACGAGTTATAGTTAGCTCAGCTAACTATAACAGCTGAATCTCTCTGGTTTTGTATCAGTGAAATGTCAGCCTAACTATAACGTCCCTGAAACGTGTGGTTTTTTCCAGTGAATATATATATATATATATATATATTACCTACTGGCGGTCGCCAGTAGGTAGTTCTAGTTAGGACCTCATTTCTATTCAAAAAGCGCTTTTTCTTTTCCCAATAACTTTGGCGCCGGTTGACGAATCTTCGCAAAATTTTCCAAACTAGTGGGGCGCTCCGGTCAGCTCCTGTCTTAAAAGTTTCGGGGTGATTCGACAAGCGGGGCTGAGAAAAAAGGGGAGTCCTAAAACGCATTTTTCCCATGTTAATTTCCATAGGAAACTTTAGACAAAGCTACAGCCCGAACTGCTGAACGGAATTACACCAAATTTGGCAAAAAGGTAGGTCTTGGTTCAGAAAGAGGCCTTTTTTTAAATGGTGTAAATCCGTTCAGCAGTTTCTGAGAAATTAGAAAAAGAAAAAGTTTCGACATCTGTGGGCGCGGTGGGTTCGCAAACCCTCCCGAGCACGAGCTTCACTCTGATTGGCTGCCAACACTCCAAAGCAGGAAGTGTTGGCAGCCTACCGAGTCACAAGAAAACAGTGGAAAAAAGATCAAAAACAAGAAAAGGGGGCAGGGTAGAAACACCCTGACCACCTAGGCCTGCTCAGGGCCAAAAAAAACATTTTTGTTTTTTTATAATTTTGGCGTGATTCGCGTTGGAGTTGCGAATCCTGCCGAAATGTTAAAAAAAATAGCCCTAGCAGCCCCGGGGACCACCACCTCCCCAGGGCTATGCTGATTATGTGTGGGGGGCACACGGCCCCCCAGAGCCCCGGAGACCGGCACCTCCCCGGGGCTTTTAAAAAAAATTATGCGTGCGAGGTCCCACCCCCCCACACTGCCCCGGGGACCGCCACCTCCCAGGAGCTTCATTAAATAAGGGCGGGGGCCTCGCGGGCCCCCCCAAGCCCCGGGGACTGCCACCTCCCCGGGGCTGTGATAAATAATTAGTGTGGGGGGGTTCGAGCCCCCCACACTGCCCCGGGGACCACCACTCTGAATTCAAATGCGGGGGTCCATTACGTACCCCGGGGACCACCACCTCCCCAGGGCTTTAAACGTTGGGAGGGGGCTGCGTGGCCCCCCTCCTGGAGCCCTCGATGGCCCTGGAGACCGCCACACCCCAGGGCCGGCTCCTGCAGTGTCCCGGGTTGCCCACCCTGGGACACTGCTGTTTGCTATGGCAGGGCGGGAGCCGTGCGGCTCCCGCCCTGCCATAGCAAACTCTGCTTTGCTTCATTGAAGAGAGAGCAGGAAATCCTGCTCTCTCTTCAATGAAGCAAAGCAGGATTGCTTTTCCAGAAGGGGAGCTGCATGTCAGCATCTCCCCTTGTGGAAAAGCAATGCCGGCTCCCGCAGGAGACGGGGAGCCGGCAGGGACCATGGGGGCATTGGGGCCCCCCCACACGGTCCCCAACGGAGCGGCCAGGCACCGAGGGATGGGGTCCTCGGGACCAGAAGTGGCCCAGGAGGGGGGCCACGCGGCCCCCCTCCCCTGTGGAAAAAAAAAGAATAAAAAAAGGAAAGGCCGGCCCGGGGGATGGGGTCCCCGGGGCCATAATTGTCCTGAGGAGGGGGGCCACGCGGCTCCGTCCAAATAAATAAATACATTTAAAAAAAAAGAAAAAGTCTGGCCATGCCCCAGGGGATGGGGTCCCCGGGGCTGAAATTGGCCTTGGGAGGGGGGCCTCGCACCCCCTTCCAGGTTTTTTAAAAAATATTTATTTTAAAAAGGGGTCAGGCCCTGGGGGATGGGGTCCCCAGGGCCCAAAAAATAGTAAAAGAAGGGGGGCCACACAGCCCCCTTCTAAAAAATAAATTAAAAAAACAAAACCGGAATGTCACCGGAGGCCCCGCCCCCTCACTGCACCACTCTGCAAACGCACCCCGTGGCGCATTGTAAGTTGGGAAATTCATTCCCCTTGAATACTGGGGGTCCCTGGGGGCCAACTAGCCCACCAGGTACCTCCCGTTTGCGCCACAGAGCTGCGTTGCAGAGAGGTGTAAAAAGGGGCGTGGCCTCGGACCACCTATCTGTGGCTTTACATATGCTTTACTATCTGTGGCGCCTACTGGAGGTAACTGGTGGGCTAGTTGGCCCCCAGGGACCCTCAGGATTCAAGTGGACTTAATCCCCCAACTTACAACGTGCCAGGGGGCGCGTTTACACAGTGGTGCAGGGAGGGGGCAGGGCCTGATATTGCAAGTGTGCAAACACACCCCCTGGCACTTTGTAAATTGGGGGATTAAGTCCCCTTGAATCCTGAGGGCCCCTGGGGGCAACTAGCCCACCAGGTACCTCCAGTAAGCGCCACAGAGCTGCATTGCAGATAGGTGGTCCGAGGCAACGCCCCTTTTTACACCTTTCTACAACGCAGCTCTGTGTCTCTTACTGGAGGTACCTGGTGGGCTAGATGGCCTCCAGGGTCCCTCAGGATTCAAGGGGACTTAATCCCCCAACTTACAACGTGCCAAGGGGCGCGTTTGCACAGTGGTGCAGGGAGGGGGCGGGGCCTGATATTACAATTGTGCAAACACACCCCCTGGCATGTAGTAAATTGGGGGATTAAGTCCCCTTGAATGCTGAGGGTCCCTGGGGGCCAACCAGCCCACCAGGTACCTCCAGTAGCGCCACAGAGCTGCGTTGCAGAGAGGTGTCTCGAGGCCATGCCCCTTTTTACACTACTCTGCAAACGCGGCTTCTGGTGCACTGCTGGGGTGATGAGGTCCTCTTGTGTCCTGAGGACCTCAGGACACAAGTGGACTTCATCCTCCGAGCAGCAGTGCGCCAGAAGCCGTGTTTGCAGCGTGGTGTAAAAAGGGGCGTGACCTATGAACACCTCTCTGCAACGCAGTTCTGTGGTGCTTACTGGAGGTACCTGGTAGGCTACTTGGCCACCAGGGACCTTCATGATTCAAGGGGACTAAATAGAGATGTTATAGTTAGAAATTAGCATTTAAAAAACCTTAGAAATTCACTGAAAAAACCATAGGATTGAGGCACATTATAATTAGAAATTCTCATTTAAAAAACCATTGAAATTCACTGAAAAACCAGAGGTTTCAGGGATGTTATAGTTAGGAATTAGCTATTAAAAAATATATGAAATTCACTGAAAAAACCATAGGTTTCAGGGACGTTATAGTTAGAAATTAGCATTTAAAAAACCTTAGAAATTCACTGAAAAAACCACAGGTTTCTGGGACGTTATAGTTAGTTGGACATTTCACTCGTACAAAACCAGAGAAATTCGGCCGTTATAGTTAGTAGAGCTAACTATAACTCATGCCCCTGCAATGCACTGCTGATGACGTCACATATTACATCACTCATGACATGGTCAGTGACATCACTGATGACATCACTGATGACATCTCAAACAACATCACTGATAGCATCACTGATGACATCATCCAGTGAATGTGTGTTTCTGTAAAGTTTAAATATGTTTTATATATATATATGCCAAGGTGTTTTGAAGAATGAGTGGGTGTATAAGTGTCTGAATGGATGATTTAGTAGGTGCGTGACTGATTGTATAAGTGACTGATTAAGCGTATCTTAGTGAATGCATGGGTTATTGAGTAAACTGTGTAAATGTCTGTATCAGTCTGTCAGTTGGTGTATAAGGGGATGCATGGGTTGGTGAGTAGCTACATGGCTGTCTATTTGGGTTATTGATTGGTTGTCTGAGTATCTGTATGGGTGCCTGAGTGTCTTTGTGAGTCGGTGGGGGGTGGGTGACTCTGTGCATAGATGTGTGAGAGGGTGATTCACTGGGTGTATGGGATCAAGAGTGCATCTGTGAAGGGCTGTATGGGTTGGTGAGTGTGTGTATGGGTGTGTTGGTGAGTGAATGGATATCTCAGTGATATATATGTGAGTAACTACATATGTGAATGGCAGTATATGTGAGTGTTGGAGTATATAAATGACTGTTAGTGAGAGTGAGTGATTGTTAGAGTGGCTGTATGGATGAGTGTGTGCTTGTATCAGTTATTGTATAAGAGAGTAAGTATGTGTTAGTATTTGTATAAATAAGTGAGGTGGTCTGTGTATAACTGTATAGGTGAGTAAATGGGTGTGATTGATTCTTTGCATGATTGAGTAGGTGTGTGAGTAAGTCTATGGATGAGTGGCGGTGTGTGAGTGTATGTATAGGTGTATGAGTGCATATGATAGTGCTGTAATGATGAGTGACTGCATGTATGAGTTACTGTATGGGTGAATGAGTGGATGTGTGTGTGTAGACGTATGAATCACTGAGTGGGTATATACTAACTGCTATTGGTCTGTCTATGCTTTCAATGATGGTAGTCTGTATTTTAGAGTGGGTGTATAAAAGGTTTTATTAGGCTATGAGGAGGTGCATCAGATTATCACATGGATGATGTCATCAGTGATGTCATCAGAGATGTCATTTGAGATGTCATCAGTGATGTCATCAGTGATGTCACTGACCATGTCATGAGTGATGTAATATGTGACGTCATCAGCAGTGCATTGCGGGGGCGCAAGTTATAGGTAGCTCTACTAACTATAACAGCCGAATTTCTCTGGTTTTGTACGAGTGAAATGTCCAACTAACTATAACGTCCCAGAAACCTGTGTTTTTTTCAGTGAATTTCTAAGGTTTTTTAAATGCTAATTTCTAACTATAACGTCCCTCAAACCTATGGTTTTTTCAGTGAATTTATATATATATGAAACAAAAGGGTGCTGAGGCCAATTCACGGTGACATCATGACGTTTATTAAAAAATTGCATGGCTGCATGTCCATAGTTCTTGTTTCCTGATGTGTTTCAGCGAAATGCCTTAATCATAGGTGCAGAGGTAACCAGGTGCAGGTGCTTTTCAATCATGCTCCCACGTGGCCATGAGACACATTCCTACCTGTCCCATGATGCAATAGTGCTGTCCTCTGTACCGTGGTGCTAATAGAAAATGTTGCTTAATAGCTTACTTTCACCCCAGTACAAAGTCAGTTCGTGTTTGCTACAGTGCATTATTGATAAAGTGCCACGTGCAGCTACGAGTCTTAAAATGCATTTTACACAAACCTCTTTTATGGACTTGCTGCATAGTTGTGAAAATTAGGCCTGGGCGGTGAACTCTGCTCCGCTCGTGGAGTTTGCGGAGTTTTCTGCACTCCGCGTTACGCGGAGATCGCGGAGTTCCGAAAAACTCAGCTTCACGTTGCAGAGCGGAGTTTTATTCCTCGCTCGCGTTCGTCAACGGCAAGTTGGCGACCGCAAGCGAGGTAAATCAACCTCCCGGTGAGATTTTTCCTCGTTCGTGATCGTCAACATCAAGTTGGCGAGCGTGAGCGTGGAAAATCTACATCCCGGCGAGATTTTTCTCGTTCACGATCGTCAACATCAAGTTGGAGAGCGCGAGCGTGGAAAATCAACATCCCAGCGAGATTTCTCAACGCGGGGGGGTCAGGATTCTCATTGCGATTGGTTGTGTATGCTCGTGACCGCTCGCGTTGAGAAACTGCCCGTTCGCGTTGAGAAAGCTGCCGCTCGGGTAAAAATCTACTCGAGTGGCAGAAAAGGAAAGCTTGCGCTGTGCATGGTGCCATTCACAATGATTGCACAGTGCGGACAAGCATCCGGCACTGTGCAATCTCCGCGAACGGCATTTTTCTATTATATTCCGCTGCTCGCGGAGCTCTGCGCAGTGCGACTGAGTTTTTTTTGCACTTCGCGGTGTTCCGCATAGTGCAACTCTGCGAACTCCGCCCATGGTAGTGAAAATTCTCACAGAAACGTGCAATGTCCTGGAATCGCCAGGGAGAGGTGAATACCTCTCCCCTCTCCCTTTCTCACCCTCAAACACACCAGGTTAAATCCTTTAGTAACAGGCTGAATCCTTATTCTCGGTGTGAAGGCAAGCGGGTCATGCCCCCCTCATCAAACATCTAAAGCCAAACCTCTGTCGACGGGGACCTCCAACCCTGCAGGGCGGCCTCAACCGCTGGGACAGAGCATCCCGGTAATTAACACAAAACAGAAGGGTGCTGAGGCCAATTTACGGTGACATCATGACGTTTATTAAAAAATTGCATGGCTGCATGTCTATAGTCCTTGCTTCCTGATGCGTTTCAGCGAAATGCCTTAATCATAGGTGCAGAGGTAACCAGGTGCAGGTGCTTTTCAATCATGCTCCCACGTGGCCATGATACACATTCCTACAAGTCCCATGATGCAATAGTGCTGTCCTCTATACCGTGGTGCTAATAGAAAATGTTGCTTAATAGCGTACTTTCACCCCAGTACAAAGTCAGTTCGTTTTTGCTCCAGTGCATTACTGATAAAGTGCCACGTGCAACTACAAGTCTTAAAATGCATTTTACACAAACCTCTTTTATGGACTTGCTGCATAGTTGTGAAAATTCTCTCAGAAACTTGCAGTGTCCCGGAATCGCCAGGGAGAGGTGAATACCTCTCCCCTCTCCCTTTCTCGCGCTCAAACACACCAGGTTAAATCCTTTGGTAACAGGCTGAATCCTTATTCACTGTGTGAAGGCAAGCGGGTCATGCCCCCCTCATCAAACATCCAAAGCCAAACCTCTGTCGATGGGGGCCTCCAACCCTGCAAGGCGGCCTCAACTGCGGGGACAGAGCATCCCGGTAATTAACACGAAACAGAAGGGTGCTGAGGCCAATTCACGGTGACATCATGACGTTTATTAAAAAATATATATATATGTATGTATATGTGTATATATGTATATATATTTATATATATATGTATTTAAATACATATATATATATATTTATTTGTTATTTTTAAAGTTTACAATGTAAATTGTAACATGAATTATAATTACTATTTTAATAATAGCTTTAAATCATAGATGTTTAAATAAACATACATATATGTGTTCAAAAAATAATTATAACATTTTAATATAATTTTAAATTATTTAAAAACATTTAATTTACATTATATTACTGTTTACTGTTAATATATTTAATGTTTAGTATGTTTAACTATGTTTATATTAAAAATGATATTTGTGTGTTCAACATTACTGTATAACAATATTTTTTATATTGTTGTTATTTACATTATAAGTATAGGATAGCAATATTTTTGGACTCGATAGTTTTGACAAAATATCTGTGGTTTCGATATTTTGGCACTGAACCTTTCTTTTAATGCCAAACATAGAAGAATGTGCACAATTGAACTATGAAAATGTTACGTCTGGAAAAATACATTATTTTACATCTTCCTTCTAAAAATAAAGTGGAGAATCACAGACTAAACATGCAAAAAAACAAAACGTTAGCTACTAAATTACAAAAGATGGAAAAATCAGTTTCACATACAGCAGGATTGGAGAAAGATTTACAGGTATGTAAAAATTGCTGTGTAATTTTACCTCAAAATTTAAATGTAGAAAAAGGACTAGCAAATGGAGCCATAAGCTTTGTAGTGGACTTTGTTATGTCTGGAAAAAAATGACATTACATTTATTGTGGTCAAATATGACTGCATTAAATAGCAAAAACGTGTCTCCCGATATGCAGCAAGATTTTCATTTCTGAATGATTTATATATTCATAAAGAACAGTTTCCTCTTCAATTGGCTTATGCGGTAACAATTGACAAATCGCAAGGACTACCATTAGATTATTCACGCATTAGCATTGGCTCAACAGTACTCAAAGAACATATAGCATACGTTGCTCTTTCTCGACTTAACAAAAAACTTACAGGAGTCTATATTACCGATTTCGATGAGCCAATAATTAATGTAGACAATAGCTGTGTAACAGAATATAATTGTTTATGAAACAGATACGTTCCTCATCTTGGTCAATATGCTATTTAGCTTAAAAAAAAGGAAAAAATACGTACATGGAAATTACAGGATATCAGTTTCAAAATCAGAATGGTATAAATTGCTACAGTGATGTAATTGTTAATCTTCTTTGTTACCTGCCATCTATCAGAGAAATAACCTACCAGCATATAGATCAAGTCTTCTGTAAAATGTTGATAAAAATTAATGAAAAGATTCTGTCAGACAACCACATGTACCACTCTACATGTGTCATAAGATATATTGTGGATATGTGTAGATATGCTATTCAATTTTCTAGCAAAGAACAACAAGATGCTCACAAATTCTGTATGTCTGCTCTAGCATAATGGCTACTGAAACTTACTGAGTTGTGCCCTATTCGATATAAGCATCTCTTGGGAACATGAATGCTTAAATTGTCAACATTTAAGCACCATTGTTTCAAACCTTGAAAGATTTGTATATCTACAAAAACCTGATTGCAAATCTATTCCATTTAACAATTTAGTATTCCAAACTGTGGAAAACAGCTTATGTCCAAACTGTAAATCAGATCTTGTCTCCACACTTAATTTAACAATGTTAACAAAAATGTCATTTTTATAATTCAAAGATCTACTGTCAATAACAAAAAAATAAATACTTCTATTCGGGGTACTACACAAACTATGTAAAGAATAACACAGGTTGGACAGACAGAATATAAAGATACTACTTTTACTTTTAAGCACAGGCTGCCTAAAAATTTACAAGAGAGTTACCTATTTATTTTAAATCAAACATTTTAAGTCATAATGTTGCCATTGTTATAACACAAAAATGGTGAGTTAATGTTAGATGTTTCAGGAGAAATGTCCGTATGTGTCCTGGCAGATAATTTTTTTAAATCTGCTCTAAGTATTGTTGTCTTCTGTGTTTTTACATATATCACATTGCATAGTTAGATACATGAACTTTTGGACATGCTCAGCATCTATGTTTTTTTTTACAATCCAATTGATTTGTTTTCCTAAGTGTTTCATGATGGCTACTACCATATGATCACCTTGAACTGCAAATGTCCTAAATGATGACATAGTAGTATAACAGACATTGTAGTTTTGTTTGTAAACACATAAAAAGAAAAACAATGATGGACTGACTTTTGTGTTATGTTTATTAAATACAGTCAAATATCACTGTAGTAGTCTAATATTAACTTGCCCTCTACTATGAAGCCACCATCAAGCACATGATAAACTTACCTTATACTTACCATTTATCTCTATATTAAATACAATTTAGTATTTCTGATACCTGAGAAAATATGGTTAATATTGTTTTACAAGGCCATCATGACTAACCAAAACAATAGTCTCAACAAGAAACAGAAGGGCAACAAAGTAAAATTAAAAAAAACTAAGGCTGTTAGAGAAGACACTGATGAGCCATGACAAGCTCACGATGGATGGCCATATCTTTCTTCCTCAACAATGACAGTATACAGATGAGACAGTATGTTGCTGTACTACCATACTGCTCTATTATCTTGCAATTCTACCTTTAAAGATGTATTGGCATCACAGAATCACATGCAGGTATTACTGGAGAGACAGATGTGCTGGGAGTTGGTGGAGGTGCTGATGGAGCACAAGAAGCAGAAGGTGCTACTGGAGGAACAGATGAAGCGGGTGGTAGTGGAGCTGTTGAAGATGCAGAAGAAGTCGAAAGTATTGCAGTACCTTAAGAAGTGGCTTCTGCCAATCTTCCTGCTTCAGCCTCTTTCAGCTCCTTCTGGCCCGTTATTTCGATATCTGCCAACCTAGTGGAATGAATTACCTACAGGGGTTTTCTCATTCCTGTGGTGTCAAAGGAGTACTGTTTAATGTTCCAATGTGAAATAACTTTGTTAAAAAGGTTGCATTTAACAAGTTTGGAATTCACTTTTTCCCTCCAGGTGGCAAAGAAAAAGATTCCCATACTATGGAATCTTTCAATGTTTGTCCTCTATGCCACCTCTTCTTCCTCCTCTGGCAACAGCCCAGGGTCATCTTGTTCAGCCTTTGCAGCCGTCCAACAGTTCCAAGTTGACTTTGGAACAGAATATTTTCCCTCTTGCAAAAAGCACAAACTTTTTCTTTGAAGATATCAAATGGAATAGGAATAAGTAGTATGCACTGCCTATTTCCAACAAATGACAGAGTTCTAAGTCCATGAAATGCTGTTTTGCAAAAGCAAAAGTACCACAGTAGTATCTCAATACTACTGCAACACTATTGTGGTACCTGTATAGTTCACAAACACAAACCACAATTATGTTTCTAACACATATACCATTAAAAACAAAATTATCCATGATGCCCATGAAACCCTGGATCCATATTTTAAATACAAAATAGTTATTTATTGTATTTATTATTTTAAGTTTTATGGAGGTACTGCAGTACTATTGAGGAACCGCTATTGAAAGCAAAACGACCAAGCGGAGTACACTGACATTCATAATGACCTACCTCGAAAGTACCGGGATACCAAAAATGAAAAGAATTAATCGCATACTAAACAACATTATATTATTGGACACTTTTTTTTTAATGTATACAAATTCAATGGAAAGGCCATAGGCTTAAGATAGGGTATAGTTAGGAAAACTTAATTTATTATTTTTGTACAAAGACAACTTAAACTACACAAACTTTAGAAATTCAAAAGTTATAGTTATAACTGAACGTTATTATTTGTTCCTCGCCCAAAACCTACTATATGTCGCATATCTCTGTACCGAGTATTGTAAACTCTCTAGGCAGACTAAATTAACTATAACTCACACCCTCTCCATACACTGCTTGCACCATTCATATTACATCTCTTATAGCATGTTGAATCATAGCATTCATAGCAACACTCATGATATCTCAAATTACATCATTTATAAGACTGTGTATGATAGACGGCTGAGTTGTAGTTAAGCAGGTTTTATTATTTCTATACAAAACCAAGAAGTTATCATTTAAGTTGGTTTTGTATAGAAAAAAAATGAAGTTTTCCTAACTATAACTTATCTTAAACCTTAGTTTTTTTAGTGCTATATATATATATATATATATATTACCTACTGGCGGTCGCCAGTAGGTAGTTATAGTTAGAACCTAGTTTCCATAGGAAAAGCTTTTTTTGTTTTGCCAATAACTTTAGCGCTGTTTGACGAATCTTCACGAAATTTTCAAAACTAATTGTTCATTCAGGTCACCTCCTGAGTCCTGTCTTGAAAGTTTTGGGTGATTCGTAAAGGGGGGGCCGAGAAGAAAGGGGAGTCCCAACACATGTTTTCTGTCTGTTAATTTCCATAGGAAACTTTAGCCACGGCTACAGCCCGAACTGCTGAACGGAATTACACCAAATTTGGCAGAGAGATAGCTCTTGGTCCAGAAAGCATGATTTTCTTTAAATAGTGTAAATCCGTTCAGTAGTTTTTGAGATATTTAAAGATTTACAGATATCAATATTTGAGAATTGTGAGATCTGATTGGCTGAAGCGTTCCGAGCACGAGCTTGCCTGGGATTGGCTGCCAACACTTCAAACTAGGAAGCCTTGGCAGCCATTTTGTGACTCGGTTGAAAGGAGTAGGGGGAAAAAAGTAGAAGAGGGTAGGGTAGGAAGACTGTGACCTTCCTAGGGTGCTCAGGGGGTGTCACAGGGAGTTGGAACGTAAAGAAACATTTTTATATGTTTTCGGCGGAATTCGCGTAGGGACTGGAAATCACAGCGGAAAAAAAAAACGAAGCGCGGTGTCGAGTGCTTCGTTTTAATTAAGCCCCCGGGTGGACCAGTTCCCGGGAGAAATGTTTAGTTATGATGCGGGGTTTACTTCTGTCACGGGGACCGCCACTTCCTTGTGGCAAATATAATGATATGGGGGGGACACGTCTTTCCTCCCTCTCCGCTCCGAGGAGCAGCACGTGTTTGGAGGTATACGTCAAATTTAAGGGTGGAGGGGTGAAGCTTCCCAAAAAGAAAAACAAAGTGCGGTGTTGAGTGCTTCGTTTAATTAAGTCCCCGGGTGGACCAGTTCCCGGGAGCAATGTTTAGTTATGATGCGGGCTTCGTTTAATTAAGCCCCCGGGTGGACCAGTTCCCGGGAGCAATGTTTAGTTATGATGCGGGGTTTACTTCTGTCACGGGGACCGCCACTTCCTTGGAGCAAATATAATGATATGGGGGGTATGCGTCTTCCCTCCCTCTCCGCTCCGAGGAGCGGCACGTGTTTGGAGGTATATGTAAAATTTAAGTGTGGAGGGGTGAAGGTTCCCAAAAAGAAAAACGAAGCGCGGTGTTGAGTGCTTCATTTAATTAAGCCCCCGGGTGGACCAGTTCACGGGAGCAATGTTTAGTTATGATGCGGGGTTTACTTCTGTCACGGGGACCACCACTTCCTTGGAGCAAATATAATGATAGGGGGGGTACGCGTCTTCCCTCCCTCTCCACTCCGAGGAGCAGCACGTGTTTGGAGGTATGCGTAAAATTTAAGTGTGATGGGGTGAAGCTTCCCCCACACTGTCCCGGGGGGCACTACTTCTTTGGGCATTCATGAATTAAAATGCGGGGTCTGTTGCGGACTGCCGGTCCCAGGAGTACAATGTTCGCGGGCTTTCAATTGGATGGAGGCGCATCGTCCAATTTCCCTTGAGGAGCTTTCCATGGCCCTAGGTATCGTTATCTCCGAGGGCTGGTTCCAACAATGAGCCGTGGTGCCTACGCCATGGACATTGTAGTTTGCTATGGCAAGGCGGGATCTATGCCGAGATCGGCACGGTCATAGCAAACTTTTGCTTCGCTTGATGGAAGCGAGAGGAGGAAATTTTCTCTCGCTTTTATGAAGCGAAGCAGATTTGCTTTTGGGCAAAGGGAGCTTGCATGCAGCAGCTGGCTTCGTTGAAAAGGAATGCCGGCTGCCGCAGGAGGCGGGAGGTGGCAGGGAGTGCGGGGAATTGGGGCTCTTGCCCGGTTCCCAAACATTTTGGCGAGGCTCCGGGGGATGTGGTTCCCTGGGCCTAAAATGGCCCGGCTGAGTTGTGAGTTATAGGGTGGCTCTAAAAAGAGCCCTTGTTTTCATTGTGAGTATGTCGGAGCTACATGTAAGTGCGGATGCACAGCTTCAGGTTGTTGAGAAAAACTCTGTTTCCAAGATCTGTGAAGTGTACTCCATCACTTCGGTAGATATTATCCATATCAAAACGTATGTTGTTGTTGTAGATGGACCCCATTCTATGATCTCTGATGTATGCAGACACAGCTTTATTGACATTTTTCCTAGCTTTCTCAATCTAAGGACAGAATTGATTTGTCCATTTCCACTTCTGTCTTTGGCATATATTGGAGTATACAAAGACAGTTTGAGGCAAAAGCAACATTAATTGTCCAAAGGTATCCTTCATGAGCATTTCCAGACCTACCCCAGTCAATGTGCCTAGGTCATTGGCACCACATTGCACAATCATGAGGTCAGGGTGTTGGAGATGCAAAGAGGTTTTAACCAAAGGCAACAATTGGTGCCACTTTAATCCTCTCTGTGCAAACCATTTAATGTCCACATTTTGTAAACCTAGGTCTTTGTCAATACATCTGTGTTCAGAATACCTTTTGCACCAGAAAACATAGCTGTGTCCTACGATCCATACTAGCATTTTGAAGGTATGGCTGGAAGGAATCAAAAGATGTCTGTAGCTCATGTAGTCCATTGGTACAATGAGAGATATGTTGAAAGGTGGAGAAGAAGCTTTTTATGAGAAAACGATAACTGATTGGGTGATGAAGAACATTGTGTAGTGAAAACTAGGGTGCATGTTACTTTCGTTAAAAAGTATGTTTCTGATTGGTTAATAAAAAATGTTTGAAACGTACACTACATAGGAAACGATCAGACGTGTGGAGCGCAACCACACCTGCTACTTGCATTTGGAAGGTACTGTTCTGAACTTTAAAAAATGGTGAACTTGTGACCTGCATCTGCTGTTGAATGTTCCAGAAACTGTTGGGATGAAGTATGGTGAACTTATGACCTGCACGTGGCGTTGAATGTTGCAGAAACTGTTGGGATGAAATTTGGTGAACTTGTGACCTGCAGCCTTCCGTTGAATGTTGCAGAAACTGTTGGTATGGAAATTGGCGAAAAGGTGATTGGGGGAGGAGTAGAAATAACTGTGGTATTAAAATATGAAATGCAAAATTAATTACAACTGGTAAGCTATTAAAGTTAATTTATCAAAATCAGTAGTATGTGTAGAAGAAGTGTGTTGTTTAAAATTTGCAGTAGTATTATTAGAAATAGGCTTCTGCATTGTTGTAAGGGTTCGGGGCTGTATGGCGATGCGGCAGTGTGGGGGAGTGTCCAATCCACAAAATAGGAGAACCAGTTTGGGGCGTTTTAGAAGAGAGTTAGAGAGGGTTAATATGAGTAACCAATAGGAATGTGTTTTGTAATTTGAAATAATGAAGGAAGGATTTTAATTTATTATGTACATGTATTTCTGTGCGGAAAGAGAGGGAAATTTTGCCATTACTGGTTCTATTCTTGACGAGAGTCTTGAATGACATTTATTGTCTGAGAAAGAAAATATTGCCTGCGTTTGTGAAATTCGAAATCTGCATACCAACTACAGAGGTGAGTTACAAATTAATAAGGTGTGTTATATATTGTGTAGTAGTGGTTAAGTCTTTGAGACGATATTTTTAAGTTTGAAAATATTTTTGGGGGTAAATAATATAGTATTACTGAAGTGTGCTGTTTCACATTTGTTATAAAATGTGCATAGAGTGTGAGTAGTTGCTGAATAAGTACCCCATATATATTTAGGAGTTTTCGAGGAAGAAGTGTAGTGTCTCATGTTAAAGGAGTATACGGTTTTGAAAGTGAGGTACAGGATTAATTTGGGTTCCAAAATGGATTCGGGCAACATAAAGAAAATGTTGCACGTTTGCACGTTACTTGTTGAAAAATAGTGGGGAGGGGGGTTAGAAGAGGCATGTTTTATTAACTTAAGGTAAATAAAAAAAATAAAAAATGTTGCATGCAGATGTTGTGCTTGGACGTTTGACACTGGTGAGCTATATTTGTATATAAGTGTAGGCAACTGTCACAGTCCCTGGCCGTGCAGAATGTGCAGACATTAGAAGGCAGGCAGATCGAGAGACTAAGAATGACACGTCCCTTTCTATATGTATTTTTGCACGTGTTATGCATCGGAAGATTTGATAACTATATAACAGTGGTATATATCTATTTGTATGTTTCTTTTAAGTATGTGCTACTAGGAAAAGATACAGCTCCATCTACGCATGCTTTCAGTGATATGGTGACACTCTCAACTGTGATATGAAAAGGGTTTCTGCTTTGCATTTGGATAGAGTCAACACTGTTAGTAGTTGCTGAGTAGTGAAGAATGAAAAGACAGAAGAGGTGAAATACATGGTGGTAAAGGGATTAGTGATTATGGTACTTCATATGAGTGTTTGGGAAGACATTGTTGAAGTGCGCCGTATATATTTAAGTGTTTTCGTGAAATGAGGAATGCAGTCTCTTATGTTGAAAGGTCTGCATGGTGTTGCGAGTAAGGTACAAGGTTGAATTAATATCGAAAATCGGCCCGGTCAATGTAAGAGAAATTGGGATGTTTGTAGATTGTGCCTTGTCGGAAAATACAGGTGGGGGGGTGTTTCATTACAAGAGATATGTTTTCTGAATGTGTGAGAAATAAAAAGAAATGGAAATGTTCCGAGCATATTTTGTGTACAAATTTGTTCACACTGGTGAAGTACATGTGAATATAAATGGAGCGAATTGTCAGGGTCTTTCCCTGTGCTGAACCTGCGTATATTAGAGGGCCGGCAGATCAAGAGTTTGGGAATAATACGTCCCTTGACCCCCCCTCCTTCCTCCCGCTCTCTAACTGTTTGTCTCCCGTCGTTTGTAAAAGGAAGGTAAGAGAGGCCCATGTACCCTGAAAAATAACACTTAGACCTTCACTGGCTTGTTGGTGGCATCTGTACAGCGCAGAGAAAGTTGCAATCGGTTTCAGTGGAACACAAGTGCAGTGTGTGATGTTGCAAGGGTTACATGGTCTTGTGTCTAAGGTACAGGGATGAATTGGGGTACAAAATCAGTCGGGGTAATGTACAAGAAATGGGCTTCTGCAGATTGAAGCTTGTGGAAAAATACTGGGGGGCCTTTAACACGGACATGCTTTATTAACTTCAGTGAGATAAAAAAAATGAAATGTTTGCACACTTCGTGCATTGGTTTGTGCACACTTGTGGAGCACACGTGAATATAAGTTAAGGTATTGTGACGCTTCCTGCTCGTGCTGAACCTGCGTACATCACAGGGGCGGCAGATCGAGAGAGTGGAAATGACACGTCCCTTGAACCCTCCCCCCCTCCTTCTTCCCGCTCTCTAACGGTTTTTCTCCCGTCGTTTGTAAAAGGAAGGTAACAGAGGCCCATCTGCGTTGACCGTCACTGGGCTGCTGGGGGCATCTGACGGACAGAGAGAAAGTCATAATCGAGTTCTGTGCTATATAAAAAAGCAGCACACAGTTGCAACTTACATATCACCCCAATTTACATTGCTCGATGATTGGTGTTAACATTTAATTTTGCTGAGGTATGGCTATGCTTGAACATGTATTTTCCCACGAGTTATATATCGGGAGATGCGATAGCTATAAAACACAGGTATAGATGTAGTTGTATGTTTCTTTTAAGTATGATGCCACTACGAAAAGGCACAGGAGATGCATGCATCCTTTTAGTAATATGGAGAGACTGTCAACTGTAACCTGGAAAGGGTTTCTTGTTTGCATTTGGTTAGGCCCAAGATTGTTAGCAGTTCGTGGGTAGTGAACATGGAACAGGCAAATGACGTTAAAGACATGGTGGGAAAGGAATTAACTGTCAGTATTGTATTTATAACATATGACACAGACATGAAACATTTTAAAACATTTATTTTAAAGTACATGGCGTAATGTGCAGTATATGTGCCACAACAAAAAAGAAACTGTATGATAGAATTATAATCAGTATAGTAGAGAATCGATATCTGATAAAGGGAGATGTCATCAGAAAAAGAGAATAGAGAAAGGACCATCTTGAGTTACGTTTCTGTCTCAGCTAAAAAGAAGTGTTATCATAAAATAGAATATCTCAGAGGTTTGTCTGCAGACTACATAACTTTTAATATAGATAGTAAGGTCCCCAACGGCCAAGTCGCCCGGTTCGTCGAGTAGCTCTGTAACAGCCAGGCAAACAGAGCGGAAACATCAAGTGAGCGTAACCAAGTCTGTAAAGGGGAATTCGTAAAGAAAATCAATGTCTGAAAATCCAAAAAGGAAGGAAAAGCGAAATGAGAAAAAGAAAATAAAAAACAGTGTTCTTGAAGTGTAGAAATAAGAGCTCGTCAAATCGGGTTACCATGTGCACTTATGGAGATTCATCGAAGCTCAAGAACTCAGAAGCACCGTGATATGCGATGAGTTCCAAAAGGTCATTTGCACCTCTCCAAGCAAAGAGGGTCGCCATCCAATCCAGCAAGTCGAAAGAACAGACATGGTCATCATAATCATTTCTGGGCAACTTGCATGATATTCGATGAAAGTCTGCTGCAAGAGGCTCTCCATATGAGCGCATGTACTCCATCTTCCCCTTATTGCATTATTAAACGCATCCATCAAGCGTGTGTCTCCGGAACAGTCCTGGTCATGAGCCAGCAATGGTCGCAGCAACAGTTCATAATCCAGAGGATCGCGTGAAGTAGTAGAGAGGCAGACATGCAGGTCGCATTCAAAGGGGCACAGGAGACAGTAGACGACAGGTTGCACGCAGGTGAAATACATGTAGCTGAAATTCAGCCTATATCTGATGCCAAATATCGCCAATGGCAAGCATTCAAAAAGTTGTAGCATTCGTTCACGGTATAGCTGCATTTGTCGTGGATGGGGTTGAAGCAGAGGACAGGCAGCCATGTCATAGTAGGAGCTAAACAACGACTACTGCGGAAACATGGAAGGAGTACCAAGGGACCCGCCAAATGCGCTTGCAAAATTAGAATGAATGAAATCCGGTATTAGTATAAAAATAGTCTGAAAAGAGATAACAAGGCGGGAGTTGGATAGTTTAGAAAAATGTAGTAGGCCTTGAGTTTCAGAGTGATTAAATATTTGGTGTATAAATTGTGCAAAATGTAGTGGGAGAGTTCCTTAGAAGACTGAGTCAATGTCACTTGCTGGTTTAGCCACCTGGTATTTCAAGGTCTCACGAGGTTATGTGAGAGCCGTTTGTTGTTGAAACAGTAGCGTTTTCTGTTAGTGTTCACTATTAATGTATGTTTTCAAAGTAGGAATGGAAGGTCAGACCAAACTATCTTCAAGCGCATGTGGGGGGGGGACAAAAGAAATTGGTGGAACATGTTACACGTTGTGAAAGAGTTGCTCTGTACGGGACGCATGCTTGTAGGTCACAGCACTTGCGGTTATTTGGAATAAGATAATTGCTTTTGAAAAGCACACTGAGGATGGGATAAACACCAGCTTCTGGAGTTTGTTTAAAAAAACAGTTTAAATTAGGGGCGGAAAGTTAGAATTTCCGTTTAATGTAACTTGTGTACAAACTAAAGAATATTGAACGGAACAAAGTGTGGTTCTCTGTTATGAAAACTTACTTATCTTCATTCTGACAGCAAAATGCAAAACCAAGGAATCTAATTCAAGAATAAAAGTAGTTTCAAGGTAGTTAAATGTATGAACGGGATAATGTTTTATGCAATCATGGAGGCTGTGCTATACAGAGATCAATCAATCAGAGATTACCAACACAATTATGCAATCCCCCGTTTGTATTCTTGCACTTAATTAATGAGTGAGGCAGTACGAAAGCACTCATTGGTTCCCTCAGGTACTACCCATGCACTCCCACAATGACCCAGAAATTACTCTGGAAGTCATCTTTTTACTCAGGCAGTTTATATGCAGTGTTGTAAATAGGTAGGTATTATCTTTTTACTGATATACTTACTTAGGCAGTAGCCATGCAGTCATAGAATCAAGTAGGCACTACTACCACACAAATTAAATCAATCATGGATTACTTATGCAGTTATGCAATGAGCGAGGGAGTACTTTTGCACTGAAGCATTCACTGAGGCACTATGGGGCATATTAACAAGCCCCTATCGCCACCACAACGTCACTTTGAGTGACGTTGTGGTGGCGATAGGGGCCTCGCCTTATTAACAAGGCAGCTTTAAGCCACTTAACATGGCTTAACGCTGCCTTGTTAATAAGGCCCCCTTTCACGCTGTGTTTAGCGTGAAAGGGGCATGCAGTGGGTGTTGTGGTGGGCGTTCCACCACAACACCCATTGATTTTGACGCTGCCCCCTATTAACAAGGGCAGCATTAATAGGAGGCAGCACCAAAATTAAGATGAGGAAAACCCTGGTCTTAATTTGGCGAAACAAGGAGAAATGCTTTATTTCTCCTCGTTTTTGCTTTTTCCATCTGTTGTGCCTTGTGCAGCACACATGGAAAAAGTAAAATGCCATGGTTTGTTTATGTACAGGAAGGTGTCCCTTCCTGTACATAAACAAACCTTTTTTCAAAATGCCATTTTGTAACTTACATGTGTGCTGCATGAAGGAGCACACACGTAAGTTACAAACTGGCATTTTAGGTTTGTTTATGTGCAGGAAGGGACACCTTCCTGTACATAAACAAACCTCCCTGCTCGCAGACACCCTTGCACTCTGGTGCAAAGGTGCCAGCGTTGGCGCTAAGTTGTGAAACTTAGCGCTATGGCAGGGGGAAACGCAAGGCTGCACTATATCTTTGTTAATATGGTGCAGCCTCACGTTTCCGAAGTGGCGGAGACAGGCGTTAAGCCAAGAAGGCTAACGCCTCTCTCTGCCACTTCCTTGATAATATGCCCCTATGTATGCAGAGATTAATTTTTTGAAGTACTATCTATGAACTTATCCATTCAGTGATGTATAATGGAAGCATTTTTGCAATTATTCTGGCAATACACTGTGACTCATAGAAACTGTGAGGCAGTATGTCATGACGGCCACTAATCTGTATTCCAGATTGTTCAGTCCTGGCGCCGACAGGCCCCCAACCCCTCCGAGGTGGAACAGAATGGCAGTAGTAGAATATACACGGCCACACCATATCACCCCAGGGGAGAAGGGGAATAGGGACGAGAAGAGAGAAAAAGAGAAATGAGGAAATGTCATCAAGCGTCTTACTGCGTCAATGTTTCTGTTCTCAGGGACTCGGGAATGTAGGGTTTCTCAAGGCATTCACTGAGGCACTACGTATGCAGAGATGAATTTTTTGAAGTACTATCTATGAACTTATCCATTCAGTGATGTACAATAGAAGCATTTTTGCAATTATTCTGGCAATACACTGTGACTCATAGAAACTGTGAGGCAGTATGTTATGACGGCCACTAACCTGTATTCCAGATTGTTCAGTCCTGGCGCCGCCAGGACCCAACCCCTCCGAGGTGGAACAGAATGGCAGTAGTAGAATATACTCGGCCACACTATATCACCCCAGGGGAGAAGGGGAATAGGGACGAGAAGAGAGAAAAAGAGAAATGACGAAATGTCATCAAGCGTCTTACTGCGTCAATGTTTCTGTTCTCAGGGACTCGGGAATTTAGGGTTTCTCAAGGCATTCACTGACGCACTATGTATGCAGAGATGAATTTTTTGAAGTGCTATCTATGAACTTATCCATTCAGTGATGTATAATGGAAGCATTTTTCCAATTATTCTGGCAATACACTGTGACTCATAGAAACTCTGAGGCAGTATGTTATGACGGCCACTGACCTGTATTCCAGATTGTTCAGTCCTGGCGCCGACAGGCCCCCAAACCCTCTGAGGAGCAATAGAATGAAAGTAGTAGAATATACACTGTCAGACTATGTCTCCCCAGGGGAGATGGGGAATAGGGACGAGAAGAGAGAAAAAGAGAAATGACGAAATGTCATCAAGCGTCTTACTGCGTCAACGTTTCTCTTCTCAGGGACTCGGGAATGTAGGGTTTTGCAAGGGAGCTGTGTCTTCTGAATTCTCTCTCGTTGTGAACAGGAGTTGGTGACGTTAGATGTAAATGCAAATAAACAAACAATGTAACAACTGAATATCAAACACACATTGAACTTTTTAGCATCTTTTATACAAGTACCTAAAGTTTTGCTATCTTGATAAGTCTCGATATCCAGATATAATGAATCTTTTTTCTAAATATTATTCTTTCAAGAAATACTTTGTTACTTGTTTCCTAGAACACAAGAAGCAATTACAATGGTTAATTCCACCATTCGGATAAATAGTCACATATCATACATATCTACTATTCCTTAATCCAACAACTTACAAGTCCGTAACCTCTTTTGTTGTCGCAGAAGAAGAATCTGACACTGGAGAAGGGAAGCTGGATCGCAGACTGGACACAGGTTACTGACTCACAAAAACGAGACTAAGCGATTCTCAAAGGGCTGGGTGTGGTTTATATAGTCTTTGGTTACCAAGTAGTCTATGGAAGCAACGTGCTGCCGCACGCATCTATATATCACGTTTTTCGGTTAACATGTGCTCACGTTTTGACTGTTTGACATGTGCACCTGTTGGCAAAGGTTGAAAACTGTTAACCGCCAAAGCGTCTCATTTGCATCCTCGTGACTGAAAACGCCTAACACTTGCTACGATTCTGAATACAAGACATATGAATAAACTATGGTTCAGAATACAAGAAATAGAAATAAACATAGGAAACATTTAGCACCACCATGCTTCAATATCTTGATCAGTGCGCAACTAAGTTTTAATCATGGCTGAATTAAGAGTCATGACACAGTACTGTTATAGTCATTTTTTCAGTACAGAAGTATGCATGTATTTATGTAATGTGTAACACAGTTTAGTTATAGTCAGAGAATGCCTTACAGTAGTACAAAAGAGCTTATGCAATCACTCAATGACGCCTCACCTGCCTTTTATATTTTTAAAAGTAATTATGGAAAGTTGGATGTATCAAATAATAGTAAAAAAAATACGTTGAACATTTTCTTTTTAAATTTGTTTTTTAATTTGTACATTTCAACAAATACAAGTTTCAATGACACATGAGTATAGTGTGTCATGTTGAAAGAAGTATATGGTCTTGTGTCTGAGGTCCTGGGATGAATTGGGGTTCTAAATCAGTTCGGGAACGTAAAGGAAATGGCCCAAGTTTGCAGATTGTTCCTTGTTCAAAAATCCAAAAATATTTGGGGGGGGAGTTTTAGAAGACACTTGTTTTACTAATTTCAGGGAGATAGCAAAAAATGAAATGTTGCCAGGACAGTTGGTGCACGGGTTTGCTCACAGTCGTGAAGCACATGTGAATATAAGTGAAGGTAGTTGTCAGGCTTCCTGTAGTGGTTAATTTCCGTATATTACAGGGCCGGCAGACAGAGAAACAGGGAATGACATGTCCCTTGACCTCCCTCTCCTTCCTCCCGCAATCTAACGGTTCTTCTCCCATCGTTTGTAAAAGGAAGGTAACAGAGGCCCATGTACAGTAAAAAATAGCACTTACACCTTCACTGGCCTGTTGGTGCCATCTGTACAGCACAGGGAAAGTCGCAATCGGTTGAATGCTACACAAGTGCAGTGTGTCATGTTGCAAGGACTACATTGTCTTGTGACTAAGGTACAGGGATGAATTGGGGTGTAAAGTGGGCTTGGGAAATGGAAGAAAATGGCCTTCTGGAGATTGAACCTTGTGGGAAAATACTGGGGGGGGTTTTAACAGGGATATGTTTTATTAAGTTCAGGGAGATGAAAAAAATAAAATGTTGCCTACAAACTTAGTACACAGGTTTGCTCACACTGGATAAGCACACGTGAATATAAGTTAAGGTAATGGTCAGGCTTCCTGCTCGTGCTGAAGCTGCGTACATCACAGGGGCGGTAGATCGAGAGACTGGGAATGAGACGTCCCTTGACCTCCCCCTTCTTCCTCCCACTCTCTAACGGTTCTTCTCCCGTTGTTTGTAAAAGGAAGGTAACAGAGGCCCATCTACCATGAAAAATAGCACTTACACCTTCACTGGCCTGTTGGTGCCATCTGTACAGCACAGAGAAAGTCGCAATCGGTTGAATGCTACAAGAGTGCAGTGTGTCATGTTGCAAGGACTACATGGTCTTGTGACTAAGGTACAGGGATGAATTGGGGTGTAAAGTGGGCTCGGGAAATGGAAAAAGAAATGGCCTTTTGGAGATTGAACCGTGTGGGAAAATACTGGGGGGGGGGATTTAACAGGGATATGCTTTATTAACTTCAGGGATATGAAAAAATAAAATGTTGCCTGCACACTTGGTGCACTGGTTTGCTCACACTGGTGAAGCACACGTGAATATAAGTTAAGGTAATTGTGGGGCTTCCTGCTCGTGCTGAAGCTGCCCACATCACAGGGGCAGCAGATCGAGAGACTGGGAATGACACGTCCCTTGACCCCCCCCTTCTGTTTCCTCCCGGTCTCTAATAGTTCCTCTCCCCTTGTTTGTAAAAGGAAGGTAACAGAGGCACATCTGCGCTGACCCTCACTGGCCTTCTGGGGACATGTGACGAGCCCAGAGAAAGTCGTAATCTACTTGTATGCTATAGAAAAAAAACGCACACAGTTGCAACTTACATATCGCCCCAATTTACATTGCTCGATGATTTGCGTTAACAGTTTAACTTTGCTGAGGTATGTCTATGCTTCAACATGTATTTTCATAACGAGTTATGTTTTGGAATATCTGATACCTATAAAACACAGGTATAGATCTGTTTGTATGTTTGTTTTAAGTATGAGGCCACTAGGAAAAGGCACAGGGAGATGCATGCATCCTTTCAGTAATATGGTGAGACTTTGAACTGTGACATGGAAAGGGTTTCTGGTTTGCATTTGGGTAGGCCCAACATTGTTAGTAGTTGCTGAGTAGTGAGATGCAAGAGCCGAATGAGGTTAAAGACATGATAGGAAAGGAATTAGTGATTATGGTACTTTGTATAAGTGTTTGGGAAGGTATTGTTGAAGTACGCACTATATATTTAACTGGAATGAGTAGTGTTTTGATATTTGAAATCCAGAAAAGAGTAATGTAAATAATTGGTAGTTAATATAAGTAATCATATGTAATTATTTTAAAATATTGAATAGATGTAAGAAACTATTGAAACTGTTCTTTGTTTTTCAGAAAATTATTTTGTTTGGATTACAAATTCAAGATGGCAAGAAAAGATGAAAAGAGAAGGAAACAAAAAAAAGAGATTTACTTAAAGAAAAAGAAAGAAAATGTGTTACAAAGAAATGAGAATGTTACCAAGCATAAAGTTTGTTTAAGTAAGACCACTAAACAGTTTCTTAAAAAAGTTGTGGAGAAATTATATGAGAACAATAGGAATAAAAGTAAAAGAAGAGTTTTTCAACTAAGTAGAAGGTGAATGACACTTCAAATGGTAAAAAAAATTAAAATTAAGGAAATAACACAAATTACATGAAGACAAAAACAATTTCAAGAGATTCGACAACGACTCTTTTGAAGTAGAGTAATTCAGAATTTATTGAAAGATTGTAAGAAGTATAAAAGAAGATTACTAGCTTACAAACAGAAGCAGCAGATTGAAACTGTAGTAGATACTGCTTTTAATTTGAAACGAAAATTATTTATTTTAATATTGAAGAGAATGAAATCATTGGATAAAACTATGACGTTTCTGAAAGACAAAAGCAAAAGAAAAAGACTTGTTAATAAGAGTAACTTTTGTAAAAGTTTCAGTGGTGAATGGAAACACATTTCTACTAGTGAGCCTTTCTTTAATGAAGAAAGCTACTTTCAACAAAATAATTTACCTTTTGCAGCTGATACTCGAGGTCGCTGCTACGAAGTTCGGAATGGTTGTCCCATTCCAAAAGAAGAAATAGTTGTTATGAGTGCAGAAGAATTAATAGCTGAAGAAGTGCAAAGGAATCGCACACAAGCTCCCGTATATAAGTGGGATTGTAGCAGAATTTGCAGTATTTGACAGGAATCTATTGACATAATGCAAATTTTTACATCAATATGCACAGAAAAGTGTTAAACAGAAGATTAGGTTGTCACAAGGACTAGATCAATGCAATGTAAGAAAATATACTAAGAAGCATGGACATTCTCTGGCTTGTCTTTCAAGAAAAGTGTGTAAAAGTACTTTTCATCACTTAAGAATGTTAGGAGTACACCACTAAGGAATGCGGAAGTTTGTAAGGAAAGTGTACTATGTAAAGACTCCTGCATTATGTTTAAGTGAACTGAACACAGCTCTTTTACACAGTTGTTTATCAGATGTAGAAAAAATGTGTGATGAAATTGAGTTTCGTTTTTTTGGTTCAGAACAGCAGTGTGTAGAAATTGAGAGCTTGACAACTGCAGATGTTGAAGAACATCGGAAAGAGATTAGCATTGATCAGTTTGAAGAAGAAATTAGCAAGTTTAAGACAGTGGGTTTTGAAAAACCAAACTATGTTTGTATTTGTTGTCGATGTACTCATTATAAAAGTCAAACTAGGAATGTTAATTTGTATTTAAAAAGTGAAAAGGAGAACAATGGTAGGTGGCAGCAATTTGGAGGTTACTTGTTGGTGGAAGGTCGATTTGAGTTGGGTACTGATCAACGTATTTGTAAATATTGTTATAACAAATTAGAAGAGAACAAAATGCCAGCTAGAGGAGTACATAACAAATTAGAATTAGTACCTATTCCAGAGGAACTGGCAGATTTGAATACATATGAGTCAGTTCTTATTCAATCTGTTCACCCGTTTCAAGCTATTATTCGTATGGAGCCTAAAATAGGTAAACTGCCACCAACAGAATTACAAAGAGGTCTGAAAGGAAAAGTTGTGTACTTACCTTTAGATTTTAAGAAAAATATTGAAACTGTTGGTGGAGACAGAGAGGAAAATGAGCCAGTAGTTATTCTAGTAAACGGTGTACCAACAAATAGTCAGAAAATATGGCAAGAGTTTGTAGATGTTAATAAACTGCAAAAGGCTACGTTATATCTTGTATAGAACAATATTTATTATAAAAATGGAAATGTTGATGAACAGGTAATAAGTTTAGACGATGAATCAAGTGGTCAAAAAGAGAAAGTGGACAAGTCGAGGAGTGAAGAGATTTATGAACATTACACAATATGTCCTCTACATTCAAAAGAAGTAATAGGAAACAGCATTGAGTTATTTCAAATGAAAAAAGCAAAGGGAACTCCAATGAGTGTATGGGAGAAAAGCTTAGAAGCTCATTGTTTTCTACAGCTGTTCCCCACTGGACAAGGTGGACGATTTGATGAGCGACCTGTACGGATTCCAGCTTCAGAATATCGCTCAACAAGATTGTTGGACTTGGCCTTTTTTGGCTAAAGTTCCTTAAACTTTTTGCCATCCTCCTAGACCTTTTTCTGACATTATGTTGCCGACTTAGATGCTTTGGGCACTTTGCCACTGCTGATCAGTGTCAAAGTGCAAGTGTTCCCTGTATAAAGTGTTATGGTAATTGGTTGTCCATAATTGGTATGATTGCCTTACTAGTAAAGTGCACTATGTGTGCCAGGGCTGGTAATGCAAATGCTACTAGTGGGCCTGCAGCACTAATTGTGCCACCCACACAAGTAGCCCTAAGAAGAGATCTCAGGCCTGCCACTGCAGTGCCTGCGCGCAGTTTGTTAACTGCCTTGTTGTCCTGGCAAGTGCACCCACTTGCCAGGCCTTACCTTCCCTTTTTATGCATATCAGACACCCCTATAGTAGGCCCAAGGTACCCCCCCTGGGCAGGGTGCAGTGTATGTGAAAGGTAGGACATGTACTGAGGTGTGTACCATGTCCTGACAGTGAAATACTGCCAAATTTGTTTTTCACTGTTGCAAGGCCATCTTGCCCATAGGACAGAATGGGGAATGCTGAGTCCCATGTTTCCAGCATATCTTCCATTAGGCATAAGATGGAGAGATAGAGTTTATTGTGTCTGAACTCACAATTTAATAACACATCTTTTTGTGAAGATGGTTTTTGAATTGTGTGTTTAGAAACCACGCTTTTAGAAGTGGATGGTTTCTTGTCTTAAACCATCCTGTGTGCCTCTGCCTGGTTGTGTATTGCCTGTCTGGGTTTGGATGTGACAGGGTCTGGGAAGTGTCCTGACCCCAGGGAGGAGTAGGTGAGACAGCAACAGGCTGAACTGCGTTTGATGTGGGGGGGGGAGTAGCCCCCTGGATGTGAAGAGGGCTGTGTTGCTGCCCCCAAAGGATGGCTCCACCTCCAGCTGAGCGTCTGGGCCCCAGACCCTGACTATCAAAGGAAGAGGGTGTGCACTGGCAGGAAGACACCCAGGTCTGGTTTGGACCGGGGTCAGAGCCCCCTGAACACAAAGACTTCAAAGGCATTTAGGGCTATAAATGTAAGAGCTGAAACCCCTAAACTCAAGACTGAAATCCATACTAAAAAAGGATTGCAACTACTTCATGATCAAGAGGAACCTCTGCCAAAGAAGAACAGCTGAAGAGACTGAAGAGAAGGACTGCCCTTGCTGTGTGTTCTGGGGCTGGCCTGCAGTTTGCTGATTTGACCGAGGAGAGGACAAGGGACTTTGCTGTGTACTGTGTCCCCCTGCTTGAGAGGACTTTGCTGTGTGCTGTGTCCTGAAGTAACTTGTCTCCAAGGGCCAGAGGAGAGCTGGTCCCCTGTTGTGGAAACTCAGGAACATAAAAGTTTCCAAGTGTGTCTCAGCGACGCTGTGTGCGTGTGCTTTTTGCACACCTGAGACTGCCTTGTGGTCCGTGGTGCTGTTTACGAGGTGCCCCGTGACCGCATTGCCCCCGCAGCGGGAAACATCGTCCACGCTGCTGCATTGCTGTTTGTGGCCTGAGCCGTCATCGTAACTGAGGCTGTGAGTAAGGATAGCCGCCGCCGGCCTGAGCCGCAACGTGCTAAAGACTTACTTGAAACTAAGGACCGTGTCTCAGCGACGCTGTGTGCGTGTGCTTTTTGCACGCCTGAGACTGCCGTGTGGTCTGTGGTGCTGTTTACGAGGTGCCCCGTGACTGCATTGCCCCCGCAGCGTGAAACATCGTCCACGCTGCTGCATTGCTGTTTGTGGCCCGAGCCGTCATCGTAACTGAGGCTGTGAGTAAAGATCGCCGCCGCCGGCCTGAGCCGCAATGTGCTAAAGGATTTCTTGAAGCTAAGGAAGCTACAAGGTGAAAGGGATCGTTATTGTTGTTCGTGGAAAGGAATCTGCCCAAGATCGTCAACGAAGGAGAAGGCAGCGCCGTAACCCGTCCGGCTACAGCGTTGCCTAGCAACAGAGCTGCAACATGATCGGGATCGCCCAGCAGGACGTCTGACGAGTGGAGAGAGAGAGCGAGGCAGCGCACCCCCCCAGGTAAGGCTTGGACTCCGGTCTGGAGCCGCAAGCGTGTGTGGCCTGGGGAGGCGTGAAGGAGGAGTACAGGAGTGCTCCTAGCTCTCTCCTGATGCACCGCGTTAGACGCGCTGAGTCCCCGAGCAGCCCGTACCTGCCCAGCAGTACCGGGGCCACCCCTTTAAGCTTACGACCATTGTCTCTGTTGTTGGGGCCTAGTGGTGCCTGAGTTGACCACGCAGATTGGCTAACCGCATTGTTCTAGCATTACGAACTGCCTGATTCTTGCATTACGAACCGCATTATTCTTGCATTACGAACTGCCTGATTCTTGTATTACGAACCGCATTATTCTTGCATTACGAACTGCCTGATTCTTGCATTACGAACCGCATTATTCTTGCATTACGAACTGCCTGATTCTTGCATTATGAACCGCATTATTCTTGCATTACGAACTGCCTGATTCTTGCATTAAGGACTGTCTTATTACTACATTACGAACTGCATTACGAACTGCATAGCATTGCATTAGGACTGCATTAGGGATCGTGAATTGCTTAGTAATACCGCAAGAACGTACAAGTGATTGCTGGCCTAATAACCGGCAAAGTGAAATATTACGAATACGCATATGTTGGATTTCTATCGTTTGGTCTCATCGTATTCCTTTTATAAAAATACTGCTATTTTTATGAAACCAGAGTGGTGTCCATTTGTGGTGTTATCACTGTGTTACTGGGCGTGTGGTTGCAAATACTTTACACATTGCCTTGGAGATAAGCCTGGCTGCTCCTGCCAAACTACCAGGGGGTGAGCAGGGGTTATCTAAGCGTGTGTCCCTCCTTACCCTGACTAGAAGCAAGGGTCCCTATTGGGACTAAGGTACCTACCTCAGCCAACTAGAGACCCCCAGTTCTAGCAAAGATTATACTCTGAAGATCCTAGATTTTGACAGTGCATTCCATATATTTCACCTTTTGTTTGAAAGTGATTTGTCTTCTCTTTCGTATGCAGTAAACCACATACTTAAAATGGGAGTTCATCAATCACTTGTTTCAGCGAAAGAATTCATGGACAAAGTTCAAAGAACAGATGAAAATTTAGAAGCACAGTTAATTTATTTGATGGCATGTCAACGTGGAACCAATGAGTATGGTGAACTTAAGTGTATGTTAAGAAACTTAGGTACACCAACATGGTTTGTAACACTTAGCTGTGCGGAGTATGCATGGGAAGATTTACTTGAATTTCTACGAGAAGCAAAATCCAATATAAAAAATATTGAAATGAAGACACCTGGAGAACTGTGTTCATTGGATCCTGTAAATGTGTGCAGGTATTTTAATCATAGGTTTCAAGCTATGATGTCTTTCATCTGCAATAAAAATAATTGTCCTCTTGGAGAAGTTATTGATTTTTTTGGGCGAAAAGAGTATCAAGCGAGAGGTGCTCCACATATACACATGCTATTATGGATAAGGAATGCTCCGAAATTTGGAACGGATACTGATGAAACAGTATTATCTTTCATCGAACAGTATGTTACCTGTGAGATTCCAAGAGAAGGAGGAGAAAAAGCTTGAGGCAACAAGTTTTACGTTTCCAAAGTCACCATTGCGGAAAGTACTGTCGACGAAAATACAAGTCTAAAGGAAAATTTTATACCAAGTGTCGGTTTGGATTCCCACGTCCAGTAATTTCTAAAGGAAGAGTAAATTATTTTATGTCTGCTGTAAGGCATACAATAACTCGGAAATCTCCGAAGAATACGTACAACTTAAAAAGAACAGAACAGTCAAAGAATATTAATGACTACAATCCAGTTATTTTGAAAATGTGGAATGCAAACATGGACATTCAATATGTTGCAGATAACTCAATCGCCGTTGCACGCTATGTTACATTATATATAACGAAATCAGAAAAGACAGAGATGAAAGAAATGTGGGAAGAAATTTCACAAGAGAAGAGCCTTAGCAAAAAATTGTACAGCTTTAGCTTGAAAATGCTTTCCCATAGAGAAATTAGATCCTATGAATGTTCGGATCGCTTGTCCTCTTCCAGTTTATATTCAAAGTCACGAGGAATTATTTGGGTAAGTTTAGGTCTTGCCTGCACACGAAATAGAGTGTTGAAAGCATTAGAAGAAATTGAAACTTAGCAGTGAATGAACCGGAAAGTACAGAGATTCATAAAACTAATATGTTGGATACATACTATCCCAAAAGTAGTCCACATCTGGAAGAGCTATGTCTATATGAAATACTTCAACATTACAGCTTTAAAAGAAATGTTACACAGAATTTAAAACAAGGAAAATATGCAGTAATTGGTTGTGACGGTTGTTTAGTAAAACATGCCAAAGGAAATCTTATTAACCACAGAAAACTCAGTTGCGAAACTCCAGATAAGAGAGAATTTTTCTATTTAGCACTTCTGCAATTGTTCAAGCCATGGCGTATTGAAACTGAATTACTTGGACATTTCGACTGCTATGAAGATTCTTTTAATGCATGTAAAGATAGCTTTGCATGTACAATTTTCCCTACATATCTACAAATGTTAAATGATTAAATTGAACAAGAAAAGACTATTACAGCTGAAATAGCTAACAACAGTTCTCAAGATAGTCAAAGTTCTGGTCCAGCTAGTCAAGATCCACTGGGACAACCAATAATCGAAAATGAAGCAGCAATATCCATGTATGAATTAGAAATTGCAATGCAACAAGCAGGAGAATACTACATTGGAAAACTTAGAAGAACAACTAAATATTGAACAGAAAGAAATATATCTACAAGTGACAGAACAGATACGACATGGTTTGTTGCATGAAAAAAAGGAATGTATATGTTCATCATTTAAACCTATTCTTATGTACATCAGTGGTCAGGCTGGAACAGGTAAAAGTTTTTTAATTAAAGTTTTGACCCGTTATCTACAAAAAACCACAGATTCACATTTATCTTGTGTTGTAACAGCTCCGAATGGATTAGTAGCACACAATATTAGAGGAATTACTTTACATAGATTACTTATGTTACCAGTTGAACATGATAATAAATTAGAATATCAGAAGTTGTCTGGAGATGCTTCTTATGAAGTGTCAAGAGTGCTGAAGAAAATTAAACTTTTAATCATTGATGAGGTGAGCATGGTCTCAAACTTAATGCTTGCCTTTGTACACTCGAGAATACAACAGGTTTTAAAAACAGATTACGATCTTCTGTTTGGAGGAAAACATGTAATTGTATTTGGAGATCTACTACAACTAACTCCTGTAAAAGGACAAAAAGTTTTTAAAACACTTGTGCATGAAGACACTAGGAAATGTTTGGGAAGTATTGGAAATGTGAATATATGGTTACATTTTGAATATAAAGAACTTATAAAGAATATGCAACAAGCAACTGATGAAGATTATGGAAATATTCTGAAAGATATAAGAATTGGTGTCCTAACGAAACATGGTAAACAAGCTTTAGAAAGTCTGCTACTAAGGAACTTGTTTACAACTGAAAACACAGCAGCTGAAGTAATGTATAAGAAGATTGGAGAAAAGAAGTCTATATTTTGCCTAATGCCTACACTGTAAGAGTGTTGTACATTTAATCAAGAGCTTCTGAAATTGGAAAAACAAGAAATAGTTCACATTGAAGCTATTGATAAAATAGAGCATCAGGGAGTGACCATTCTTCTTTCAGAGAAACTACAGACTAAATTGCACTCTTTGGAAAAGTCTGTATCTAAAACTGCTGGCTTAGAAAAAACTTTAGATGTATGTAGAAACTATCGGGTAATTTTGCGGCGTAATTTGAATGTAGAAGAAGGTTTAGTAAATGGAGCAATGGGGAAAGTTGTTGATTTTGTAAAATATCAGAACAGAGATGGAATAGAATTCTTGAAAATAAAATTTGATCAGATTACATAGGTTAGACAGATTGGGCATTGTGCTTTACGTTTTTTGCTCGTAAAAGACTTGTATGTGCCGCAGAAAACAGTTTCCTTTGTCTTTAGCATATGCAGTAACTATTCATAAATCTCAATGTTTAAGTGTAGACAGTGCTTTGGTAAATATTGGAAGTACTGTGTTCAAAGAGGGAATGGCATATGCTGCATTATCTTGAGTTAGAACATTGTCTGGTTTGTATTTGATTGATTTCGATGACAACAAGATTAGTGCTGATGTAAATTGTGTAAGAGAATATAATCGTTTAAGAAGACTTTATGCACCAAATTTAGGTGAATATCCCATTTATGAGAAACGTGTTGTGTGTTCAAAACGAAAATATGTTAAAGAATCAAGGGGCATATTATCAAGGAAACACGATAAATATCGCATTTCCCGTTTTGCGCGATTCTGTTTAACGCCGCATATCGCAGGATTTAATCGCCGAGATATCGCGTTATTATCAACGCATATCTCCACGGCGATTAAATCCTGCGATAGCGGCATGAGACAGAATCGCGCAAAGCGGGAAACGCGATATTTATCGTGTTTCCTTGATAATATGCCCCAGGGTCTCAGCCGTACGATCCACCTGCCATATCAAGTATGGCTAAGTCGGATTCAAACCAGGCGTTGCAAACCCGCGATAACCGCGGTTAGCGCGGTTAATTCAATCGCATCGTGGGTTTGCTCGAGGCTTGGTAATAGTGCGCTGCCATGTCAGCGCGGATTTCCAGGGAGGAATGGAAGGGAACGCCCACTTTGCATGTCATTAGCGATATTCTTCGCTGACATGCAAAGTGGAGTTAATTGGGCTGCTTACTCAAGGAAACACGCGTTAGCGTGTCCTTTATAATTGTGCGGAGTAAAATTCGCCGCTTTTCGTCCAAAAACGGCCGATAAAGCGGCGAAAATGGGCTTCATAATATGCCCCCAAGTGTGGTTGAAAAGCATAAAAAAATCAATGAGAAAGAAAAAGGTGTAAAGAAACAGAAAATGGAAAGTGTTGATGACGTTGTGGGATACCAATTGGAAAATAGTTCAGGTATCAACTGCTATGGTAATGTTATTTTAAATGTTGTATTTTACCTACAAGATCTTCATCATGAAATTATGAGAAATCAGGAAAAAAGATTATGTTCTGCACTTTATAATGTATTTCAACAATTGACAACTGACAGAAGTAAAATCCATACTGCTTGTGGTATTCGCCAACTCTTGGATATATGTACTGGTTCTTTGACCTTCAGTCTTAATATACAACAAGATGCACAAGAATTTCTGATGGTTATGCTTGGAGTATTAGAAGATGAAGGAATACAGACTGAAAACTTATTTGGACTAAGTTACAAATGGGATCATAAATGTGAACAGTGTTCATTAACTTCAAGCACTGTAGTCGACACAGAACGATTCATATACTTAACAATACCTGACTGCAAATCTGTAGCTTTTAACAAACTAGTAAAAGCAGAAAATCATGATATGAAATGTTCTCATTGTAAATCAGAGATGTTATCTACATTACGAATAGAAAGATATGGAAATATCTGATTTTAATGCTACAATGTTGTAGAGCAAATGGAAGAAAACTGGAAACCAGAATTAAAAATGTTGTTGCCAGTCAAATATCTATTTCTGGAAGAACTTTTACAACAGTGGCTATTACTTTCCATGCTGGAGCTACTACAACATCTGGACACTATACTGTGTTTTTAAAGTGTAATAAAGGATGGACACATTGCAATGATGCACATTTGGAAATAAAACCCAGATTGCCTTACGAATTGCCAAATTCATATTTGATATTTTTGAAGCCTAAGCTTTGAATACATTATTCGGCCTATTGGGAAGATGTAAACATGCTTTAACGAATTCATATTGGATATTTTGCAAACCAAAGTTTTGAATACATTATTCGGCCTATTGGGAAGATGTAAACATGCTTCAACGAATTCATATTGGATATTTTACAAACCAAAGTTTTGAATACATTATTCGGCCTATTGGGAAGATGTAAACATGCTTTAACTAATTCATATTGGATATTTTACAAACCAAAGTTTTGAATACATTATTCAGCCTATTGGGAAGATGTGAACAGAAAGTAGAGAGCACTGGAAACAATTACTGATTATAACTAGTGTTGGGACTATTATTTGTGCTGATTGGTATTGAATTGGGAAAAAATTGCGTTGAAATGCAAATAGTTTACATATTTGTTCTGTATATTGTAGGAGATGTAAATGAGTGCATATTTTGAGAATGTTCTTGAGATAAATGAAAGAGATCCTGTAGAAGAAGGATGTAGTGAAAAAATTGTAAGGAGGAACACATATAGGTAAAGATATTGAAAATAATGTGTGTACGCTGAGTTGTTTTTTTTCCCAACAATCTAGTTGATTGTTTTTTTTCCCCGCTGTTTCATGATCAATCAATCAATCAATCACAGAATTTGTAGAGCGCACTACTTACCCGCGAGGGTCTCAAGGCGCTGGGGAGAAAAAAGGGGGGGGTGCTGCTACTGGTCGAACAGCCAGGTCTTGAGTAGCCTCCTGAAGGTCAGCAGGTCTTGGGTCTGTCGTAGGCTTAGTGGAAGGGTGTTCCAGGTCTTGGCGGCGAGGTGTGAGAAGGATCTGCTGCCGGTGGTTGTTCTCCGAATGCGAGGGACGGTGGCGAGGGAGAGGTCGGCGGAGCGGAGCTGGCGGTTGGGGACGTAGAAGAAGAGTCCTCTGTTGAGGTAGGCTGGGCCAGTCTTGTGGAGTGCCTTGTGTGCGTGGATGAGGAGTTTGAAGGAGAGTCTCCTGTCGACGGGGAGCCAGTGCAGGTTCCTCAGGTGGGGGGTGATGTGGCTGTGGTGTGGTACGTCGAGGATCAGGCGTGCGGAGGCGTTTTGTATGCGTTGCAGTCGCTTGATGAGCTTGGCCGGGGCTCCCGCGTAGAGGGCGTTCCCATAGTCAAGTCTGTTACTGACGAGGGCCTGGGTGACTGTTCTTCTTGTATCTGTTGGGATCCACCTGTAGATCTTGCGAAGCATGCGGAGGGTGTTGAAGCAGGAGGAGGAGACTGCGTTGACTTGCTTGGCCATGGAGAGCGTTGAGTCGAGGATGACTCCCAGGTTGCGTGCGTGGTCGGTGGGTGTCGGGGCTGCTCCCAGTGTCGTAGGCCACCAGGAGTCATCCCAGGCTGAGGGGTTGGAGCCGAGGATGAGGACCTCTGTCTTGTCCGTGTTCAGCTTTAGTCGGCTGATCTTCATCCAATCGGCGACGGCCTTCATTCCTTCATGGAGGTTGGATTTGGCGGCGAGGGGGTCCTCGGTGAGGGAAAGGATCAGTTGAGTGTCGTCGGCATAGGAGATTATGTTGAGGTCGTGCTGTCTGGCGATGCGTGCGAGCGGGGCCATGTAGATGTTGAACAGTGTTGGGCTGAGGGAAGATCCCTGGGGTACGCCGCAGATGATCTCGGAGGCTTCGGATCGGAAAGGTGGGAGGCGGACTCTCTGGGTCCTGCCGTCGAGGAAGGAGGTGGTCCATTCCAGGGCCTTGTCTCGGATCCCTGCGTCGTGGAGGCGTGCGCGTAGAGTGCGGTGGAAGACAGTGTCGAAGGCAGCGGAGAGGTCCAGCAGGATGAGGGCAGCGGTCTCACCGTTGTCCAGCAGGGTCCTGATGTCGTCGGTGGCGGCGATGAGGGCAGTCTCAGTGCTGTGGTTGCTGCGGAACCCTGATTGGGATGGGTCCAGGATGCTGTTTTCTTCGAGGTATCGGGGTAGCTGTTTGTTGACGATCTTCTCGATGACCTTGGCTGGGAACGGAAGCAGGGAGATGGGCCGGAAGTTCTTGAGGTCTCTCGGGTCCGCCTTGGGTTTTTTGAGTAGGGCGTTGATCTCTGCGTGTTTCCAGCTCTCTGGGAAGGTCGCGGTCTCGAAGGAGAGATTGATAACGTTGCACAGGTGGGGTGCGATGGAGCTGCTGGCTTTGTTGAAGATGTGGTGCGGGAAAGGGTCTGACGGGGAGCCGGAGTGTACTGTGCTCATGGTCTTGATGGTGTCATCGATGTTCACGCTGGCCCAGGCTGGCAAGGGGTCATGGTCGATGGTGTGCGGCGGGTCTGGTGTATCGATCTTAGTTGGGGCTGTCTGGGTGTTGAAGCTGTCGTGGATGTCGGCGATCTTGTGGTGGAAGAAGGTGGCGAGGGAATCGCACATGGCTTGCGACGGCGGGATGTCGTTGGTGTTGGAGATGGGTTGGAGAGTTCCTTCACGATGTTGAAGAGCTCCTTGCTGTTGTGTGCATTGTTGTCGAGGCGGTCTTTGAAGGAGATTCTCTTGGCGGACCTGATGAGGTGGTGGTGGTTACGGATGGCGTCTTTGTGGGCTGCGTGGCTATCCGGTGTCTTATCACTGTGCGATCTCTTCTCTAGTTTCCGGCAGGTACGCTTGGAAGCTAGGAGTTCTGGGGTGAACCAGCTGGCTCTTTTGGTGGTGTCGCTGTAGGTGAGTTTTTTCAGCAGGGCGAGGGTGTTGGCACAGTCGTCTATCCATCGTCTGAGGTTGCAGGCAGCGTCGTCGGTGTTGGATGGGTCGGAGGGAGGGCTGAGAGCGAGGTTTGCCCGTAGTTGGTCTTCAGTGACTTTGCTCCAGCAGCGGCGTGGGATCTGTTGAGTGCGGTGGTGTGTGGTGGGTTTCTGGAAGGTGAAGTGGATGCAGCAGTGGTCGGTCCAGAGGAGTTCCGTGGTGTGGATGAAGGAGACGTGGGAGCTTGAGGAGAAGACGGGGTCGAGCGTGTGGCCGGCGGAATGAGTCGGTGTTGTGACGAGCTGTCTCAGTCCGAGGTTGGCGAGGTTGTCGATCAGGGTGGTGGAGTTGCTGTCGTTGTTGTTCTCCAGGTGAAAGTTCAGGTCTCCGAGGAGGATGTAGTCGGTAGAGGTCAGGGCGTGCGTGCTGATGAAGTCGGCGATGGAGTCGCTGAACTGGGGTCGGGGCCCAGGGGGTCTGTAGACAAGGGTGCCTCTAAGGGTGGTGTTGGGGTCCGTGTGGATCTGGAAGTGCATGTGTTCGGCGGTGCAGAGAAAGTCGTCGGTGCTGGTCGAGACCCTGATGGAGTTCTTGTGGACGATGGCGATTCCTCCTCCTACTCCGTTGACGCGGTCTCTGCGGGTGATCTTATAGCCGTCTGGGATGGCTATGGCGATGTCGGGTGCGGAGGAGTCGTTCATCCAGGTCTCTGTCAGGAAGGCGACGTCTGGTGATGATGTGTCGAGCAGGTCCCAGAGCTCGACGGCGTGTTTGCGTGCGGAGCGGGTGTTCAGTAGGATGCATCGGAAGTGGTTGAGGTCCTTATTGGCGGGCGCTTCGGTGGCTCTGAGGCTGGTGTAGCTGCAGTTCCGGCAGGTGAAGGGACCATGAGTGCATTTCGGGGTGGCCTTGAAGCAGTTGTGTGTCCGTCCGGGGTTGAGAGCGTGGAGTGTGGTGGCATCGAAACGGCGTCGGTCCTCGAGGCTGGAGCGGGGGGCGCGCGGCCCAGGGGTTCTGGGACTGGGCGTGGTCCAGGCGCAGACGGGCGCAGACCGGCTTGCCTTAGGCGCGCCTTCGGTGCGCCAGCGGCGGCGCGCGCACAGCGGCCGCCATATATGGGGAGGTGGGAGGGAGGAGCAGCTGGGAGGCGGGAGGCAGGGGCAGCGAATGTGCAGTCAGGGGGCGGGGCCGCAGGGACGCAGCGGCGGGAGTGGAGAGAGGCAACGAGGGGTACAGAAGGCAAAATTGGGCACGGAAAATGGGGGCAACAGAGGGAAACAGAAGGCAAAATGGACACAAAAAAATGATACTACATTGACATCACGTTGTATAGTGAAGTTAAGTGGAATCTGAGAACAGCAAAAAAGGGAAAATAAAATGTTATGTAAATCTTACATTATGTTGTAGTCTTAAAAAGTAACAGTGTAATTTGTGTAATACATTACATAACAATTTTTTGGTTTATTTTATTGTACGTAGTGGTAAACTATCAAAAGAGTTTCAATGATGAATAGCACAATAGTACTTTTTACTGAAAAAACCCATGCATTCAGTAACACACGTTTAAACACTCACTTATACAGTCAGTCATGCACCTACTAAATCATCCATTCAGACACTTATACACCCACTCATTCTTCAATATACCTTGGCATATATATATATAAAACATATTTGAACTTTACAGAAACACACAGTCACTGGATGATGTCATCAGTGATGTCATCAGTGATGTCACTGACCATGTCATGAGTGATGTAATATGTGACATCATCAGCAGTGCATTGCGGGGGTGCAAGTTATAGTTAGCTGAACTAACTATAACGGCCGAATTTCTCTGGTTTTGTACGAGTGAAATGTACAATTAACTATAACGTTCCTGAAACCTATGGTTTTTTCAGTGAATATATATATATATATATATACACATACATATATATGCATAAAGGAATCCCGCGCTCACCCTTCTCTTCGTCACACACTATGTTCGCTGAGGGCACTGGAAGACAGTACCGAGCAGGTCAAGAAGACTGCAGGATCCATATTTTCCTTTGGCAAATGATTTATTGCATTAAAGGTATTTTTCAATTCCAGCAAAGTGTGAGTGCTAAAAATGGGAGAACAGACCAACGCGTTTTGGAAATATATATGTGTGTGTATATTATCTACTGGCGGTCGCCAGTAGATAGTTATAGTTAGGACCTATTTTCCATAGGAAATTCACAACATTCTATTTCCAATAACTTTGGCGCCGGTTGACGAATCTTCACGACATTTTCAAAAGTCGTGGGGCGCTCCGGTCCGCTCCTATCCTGAAAGTTTCGGGGTGATTCGGCAAGCGGGGGCCGAGAAAAAACGGGCATCCCAAAACGTGTTTTCCCCATGCAATTTTCCATAGGACACTTTAGACACGGCTACAGCCCGAACTGCTGAACGGAATTACACCAAATTTTGCAAAGAGGTAGTTCTTGGTTCAGAAAGAACCCTTTTTGTTAAATGGTGTAAATCCGTTTAGTAGTTGCTGAGAAAATCAAAAGTAAAAACACATATATATCTATGGCCGCGGAGGATCCGCGCACCTTCCCGATCACGAGCTGTATGCTAATTGGCTGTCAACACTCCAAACCAGGAAGTGTTGGCAGCCATCTTGTGCCGAGAAAAAAAAAACAACAAAGCGCGGGCTCCCGCGCATCGTTAATATTCAGCCCCCGGGTGGGCCAAATCCCGGGGGCAATAGTTGTATTGGGATGGGGGCCCAAAGGGGCCCCCCAGCCCTGGGGACTGCCACCCCCCGGGGCTTAAAAATACATGGGTGGGGGGGCTCAAAGGCCCCCCTAAGCCCCGGGGACCGCCACCCCCGGGGCTTTAAATTTTAACATGGGGGGGCATCCTAGCCGCCCCAAGCCCCGGGGACCATCACCCCCCGGAGCTTTAAATAAATAATGGTGTAGCGGGGGCACACGGCCCCCCGCTGCCCCGTGGACCGCCACCCCCGGGGCTTTTTCTTTTCATAAGTAAACCTGTGTGGGGGGGCTTGAGCCCCCCCCAACACGCCCCAGGGACCGCCACCTCCCCGGGGCACTAAGTCTTTAAATTTGGGGGTCCGTCATGGACCCCCAAGCCCCGGGGACCACTACCCCCCGGGGCTTTGAAAATGTTGGGAGGGGGGCCGCGCGGCCCCCCTCCTGGAGCCCTTGATGGCCCTGGGGACCGCCACCCCCCAGGGCTGGCTCCTGCAGTGTCCCGGGGTGCCCACCCCCGGGACACTGTAGTTTGCTATGGCAGGGCGCGAGCCTCGCGGCTCCCGCCCTGCCATAGCAAACTGCTTTGGTTTTTGGAAGAGAGAGCAGGAAACCTGCTCTCTCTTCCAAAAACCAAAGATGATTGTTTTTCTATACGGGGAGCTGCATCTTAGCAGCTCCCCATGTGGAAAAGCAATGCCGGCTCCCGAGGGACGTGGGGAGCCGGCGGGACCGTGGGGGGATTGGGGACCCCCCCACGGTCCCCAACAGAGAGGGCCAGCCCTGGGGGATGGGGTCCCTGGGGTTACAAGTGGCCTGGGAGAGGGGCCACGCGGCCCCCTTCCCCAAAATGTAAAGGGAAAATAAAAAAAACAAAGGCCGGCCCCGGGGGATGGGGTCCCCGGGGCCATAAGTGGCCTGAGGAGGGAGGCAACGCAGCCCCCCTCCAAAAGATTTAAAAAAAAAAAAAAAGGCCATGCCCCGGGGGATGGGGTCCCCGGGGCCGATTAAGGCCTCGGGAGGGGGGCCATGCGGCCCCCTACCAAATTTTTTGTTTAAAAAAAAAAAAAATTAGGGGGCAGGCCCTGGGGGATGGGGTCCCCAGGGCCAATAAATTAGAAAAAGAAGGGGGGCCACACAGCCCCCTTCTTAAAAAAACAAATAAAATAAAAGACCGGCTTCGCGCCGGAGGCCACGCCCTCTCCTTGCAGCACTCTGCAAACGAGTCCCCTGGCGCGTTTGCAGATGGGGAACGAATTCACCTTGAATACTGGGGGTCCCTGGGGGCCAACTAGCCCACCAGGAACCTCCAGTATGCGCCAGGGGCTACGTTGCAGAGAGGTGTTCTGAGGCCACGCCCTTTTACACCTCTCTGCAACGCAGCTCTGTGGCGCTTAATGGAGGTAGCTGGTGGGCTAGTTGCACCCCAGGGACCCTCAGGATTCAAGGGGAGTTAATCCCTCGACTTAAAACGCGCCACGGGGCGCGTTTGCACAGTGGTGAAGGGAGGAAGCGGGGCCTGAGGTGACAAGTGTGCAAACATGCCCTGTGGCGTGTTTTAAGTTGGGGGATTAAGTCCCCTTGAATCCTAAGGGTCCCTGGGGTCCAACTAGCCCACCAGGTACCTCCAGTAAGCGCCACAGAGCTGCGTTGCAGAGAGGTGTGAAAAGGGGCGTGGCCTCTGACCACCTCTCTGCAACGCAGGCCTGTGGCGCTTACTGGAAGTACCTGGTGAGCTAGTTGGGCCCCAGGGACCCTCAGGATTCAAGGTGACCTAATACCCCAACTTAAATCGCACCACAGGGCGTAGTTTGCACAGTGGTGAAGGGAGGGTGGGGCCTCAGGTGACATGTGTGCAAACACGCCCTGTGGCGCGTTTTAAGTTGGGAATTAATCCCCTTGAATCCTGAGGGACCCTGGAGGCAAACTAGCCCACCAGGTACCTCCAGTGCGCGCCACAGGGCTGCGTTGCAGAGAGGTGGTCCAGGCCACGCCCCTTTTTACACCTCTGTGCAACGCAGCTCTGTGGCTCTTACTGGAGGTACCTAGTGGGCTAGTTGGACCCCAGGGACCCACAGGATTCAAGGGGACTTAATCTCCCAACTTAAAACGGCCACAGGGCTTGTTTGCACACATGTCACCTCAGGCCCACCCTCCCTTCACCACTGTGCAAACGCGCCCGGGCGCGTTTTAAGAGGAAGTTTTAATCCCCTGCCCTATTATGTACTAGGGCCTTACAGAGGAGGTCATGCTAATCACAGGGGTACCCCAACGCATAGTGTTCCCTAGTGTATGTAGGTGTTTTCACTGTATTCTAAGTGTCTTTTAGCATAGCACTGGCTCTAGGCCTGGTTAGTCCGAGTCAGTTACCACCAGTACCCGTCTGAAAAAGTTGTGGGCACAGGATGAGTTTGCAACAAGGCCTCTTTCTGCTCCTCTGTTGGTTCTTTCTGCACATGTCTTGCTTCTTCCTGCTCTTTTCTTCGTCTTTGTGGACTTCTGTTGCTTCTTTCTGCATTTCTTTTGCTTCTTTCTGTGCGTTTTTTCTTCTTTCTTCACATGTCCTACCTCTGTAGGCATAGTTAGAAACTAGCATTTAAAAAACCTTTGAAATTCACTTAAAAACCATAGGTTTCAGGCACGTTATAGTTAGAAATTAGCATTTAAAAACCTTTGAAATTCACTGAAAAAACCATAGGTTTCAGACACCTTATAGTTAGAAATTAGCATTTAAAAACCTTTGAAATTCACTGAAAAACCATAGGTTTCAGGCACGTTATAGTTAGAAATTAGCATTTAAAAAACCTTAGAAATTCACTGAAAAAACCATAGGTTTTAGGGACAGTTATAGTTAGTTGGACATTTCACTCATACAAAACCATAGAAATTCCCTCGTTATAGTTAGTTCAGCTAACTATAACTCGCGCCCCCGCAATGCACTGCTGATGACGTCACATATTAGATCACTCATGACATGGTCAGTGACATCACTGATGACATCACTGATGACATCTCAAATGACATCACTGATGACATCATACATGTGATAATTTGATGCATCTTCTCACACCCTAATATAACTTTTGATACACCCACTCTAAATTACAGACTGCCATTCTCAAAACCATAGACACTCCAACACCAATAACTACATACCCACTCACTGATTCTTAGGTCTACACACACACATCCACTCACTCACCCGTACAGTCACTCATACTTATGGTCACTCAGTACAGGACTATCATATGCACTCATACACCTATATAGACACTCACACACCGTCACTCATCCATAGAGGTACTCACACACCTAGTCAGTCATGCAAATAATTAATCACACTGCCATTTAGTCACCTATATAGTTATACACACACCAGCTCACTTACTCATACAAATACTAGCACATTCTTACGCTCTTATACAATCACTGATACAAGTACACACTCATCCATACAGCCACTCTCACAATCACACACTCTCACTTATACCCATTTATATACTCCAACACACATATATACTGCCTTTCACATATGTAGTTACTCACACATGTACCACTGAGATATACATTCACTCACTAACACACCCATACACACACTCACCCACCCATACAGTCCATCACAGATGCACTCTTGAAACCATGCACCCAGTGAATCACCCACTCACACATCTATGCACAGAGTCACACACACCCCACCCACACAAACACTCAGGCACCCATACAGATACTCAGACAACCAATCAATAACCCATGTAGACACTCATGTAGCTATTCGCAAACCCATGCAGCCGCTTACACACCAACAGACAGACGGATACAGACATTCACACAGTTTAGTCAGTAACCCATGCATTCAGTAAGATACGTTTAATCACTCACTCACTTATAGAGTCAGTCACGCACCTACTAAATGATCCATTCAGACACTTATACACCCACTCATTCTTCAATACCCCTTTCCCTATATATATTAAACATATTTAAACTTTACAGAAACACACAGTCACTGGATGATGTCATCAGTGATGTCATTTGAGATGTCATCAGTGATGTCATCAGTGATGTCACTGACCATGTCATGAGTGATGTAATATGTGACGTCATCAGCAGTGCATTGCGGGGGCGCGAGTTAGAGTTAGCTGAACTAACTATAACGGGGGAATTTCTATGGTTTTGTACGAGTGAAATGTCCAACTAACTATAACTGTCCCTAAAACCTATGGTTTTTTCAGTGAATATATATATATATATATATCCAAAGAGCTCCGCTGCTAAACCTTATCTCCTTGCAGAAAGCGAATACGGACCACAGGATTCGTGCAGAATTATTTATTGTATGTGCAAAATGTCGCCATGACGCCTTTCAGCCCCTTCACGGGCCTTGATCACATGACACAGTCAAGATTTTACTATTGGCTTAAATAGTGAACAGTACAGGCATAATCATTGGAACATGATCAACATTGAAGAAAGACTTAAAAATGAAACATCACAACTCTTTCCTAAATAACAATGTAAAATAGATCATGAAAGCATAAAACCTTTGAAAACCGATTTAAAAAGAATTAATGTTGTCATAAATTAAATCTGTTAAAAAAAGGGGGTCCAGTCCATGATAATATAATTACGCTAAAACATTTTTATATATAAAAGTGCAAGATGTGGTAATAGTGCAAAATTTTTTGCAAAAGTGCTATAATAAAATACAATATATATAAAATATAAACCAATGGACCAACAATAAATGTGAATCAATTGTAATATATGTATATGTGTGGGTGTATATTTATATATATATATATATATATATATATATATATTCACTGAAAAGACCAAAGGTTACAGAGACGTTATAGTTAGGCTGAGGTTTCACTCGTACAAAACCAAAGAGCAGTTATAGTTAGCTGAGCTAACTATAACTTGTGCCCCACAATGCACTGCTTATGACCTCACATATTAAATGCGCACACTGTTTGCTATGGCATGGCGCATGCCATAGCAAACTGCAATGTCCCAGGGGTGGGCACCCCGGGACATTGCTGGAGCCAGCCCTGAGGCCCCCTCCTTTGTTCACATTTGCCCCAGGAAGGTAGTGGTTTCTGGGGCTCCGCAAATTACCCCCTTAATTATTGCATTTGTGCCCCAGGGAGTTGGTGGTCCCTAGGGCTGCGGGGGAGCCTATAGGGCCTCCCTGCTTAAAAAAAAAAAAAAAATTATGTGCCCTGGGGAGGTGGCGGTCCTCAGGGCAGCGGGGGAGGCTGCATTACTTTAAAATAAACAGTGTGCCCTGGGGAGGCCCCTCCATTATCATTGAAATGAGCCCCGGGGAGGTGGCAGTCCCCAAGGCAGAGGAGTTCTGCGAGGCACCCCATATTGTTTTAATTAGCCCTGGGGAGGTGGCGGTCCCCAGGGCAGGGTGGGTTCATGTGGCCCCCCCACATAATTGGAAATAGCCCAGGGGAGGTGGCGGGCCTCAGGGCTTTGATAATCCCTAGGAGGGGGGCCCCTTTCCTAAATTTACCATATGCCCCCGGGGCCTGGCCCACCTGGGGGTTATTTTAAAGCAAGAGTGGTAGCCCATGCTCACTTTTTAATTTTTATTTTGCCACGGATTCGCGGATCTACCCGCAAGTCTGTGGCAAAAATTTTAAAATTTAAAAAAATGCTTTTTACCCCTGGAGGGGTCCCGGACCCTCAACCATATCTGGGGGTTAAGGGTATTCCTACCCTGCCCCCTTTTCTTTTTTTTAAACATTTTTTCTGGAACTCAGCTTCAAGCCGAGTCCGAAGATGGCTGCCAACACTTATATTATTCGATTCAGAAAGTTTAATGGTATGACCACATATTCAACACTGTGCTCTCATAAATAGGGCTTAAGAAATGGAAATATCCTTTACTTATGTTTTTTATAATGTATTTATGGAGCACCACCTCCAGCAGCACTCCAGTGACAGCATACATGTTTTTTCATGCTATGTTGCATTATCACATTTGTAATGTGATAAAGCTGCATTAAATATATGATAAATGTGTGTTATTAAATTACCACAAAATTGTCCTATTTTGTTGCTACTCTTAATGAAGTAAAGAGTGTTTCATTATTAGAGATATAATGACGATGCCTTCCAATGATTCAATGATTTTTATTCAAGATTTGGAACTCCTAGGAGGTCCACATAAAATGACATACATAATGTCACCAATAATAAAACATAGCAAGGGTCAAACCACATACCATCTTAGAAATAACTACAGCAACACATAAACATTTCAACAATTAATGGCATTTAAAATTAGCAGCAAAGGGAATTAAATGAGTAACGGAGTCTTAAAAAAGAACAAGGACACTAGGAAGCTGCCTGGTCATATGTAATATGAAATCTAAAATTCTATTTCAAATAATATTTTTTTTTTTTAAATATATAAAAAAACGTTTAAAATTAGTTACCAAACAAAGGAAGTAGCGGAGCATCTCCTAAAATGTGCAAAATGTGCAAAACGGAATAAGTAACAACCTATTCATTTACCAAATAGTAGCTAAGTTTCCGTTTCAGTTCAAGTTTTACAATAGCAGCATAATCAAAAGGGATGACTAAACAAAGCCAGACTTGTGCAAAAACCATTCAGTAACGGCCCCGAACCTGTGCAAAATACATGTGAAATCCCACTTCAATTAGTTTTAAAAATTAACAAAAAAGTCAAACTAGAACATAAGCACAACATATCTCAATTGTGCAAAAAAAGCACGTTGCCTTCCAATAACAGATCTGCTGACTGAGAGAGGCACACAGACTTTGGAGGCTGCCCTGGGGTTACAGAGCAAATAAGAAATCACATCAGCTGTGCCACTTGAAGATACTTAATATTGGCTTGAAATAGTGAATGCTTGTAATCCGACCACGAAGTAATGTGCTATACTTCCCTTGTTTGTACCACTGTAGATTCATCCAAAATGTGAATGTCTATTTTGGATCATTACAATTTAACATCTTGGAAAAACTTTTCAGATGTCATTGTACATGTTTTTGCTGTTTGCACATGACCTATGTTTCCTTTGATATGCATTTCTACTGTCTGTAATATTTTTGTTTGGAATTCATGCGACAAGGTCACTCTGTTCGTACATTTTTTATGGTTGTTGTTGTGCCTGTCACCACAGGGGCCAAGGAAATGCGAGCAACACCACAGATGTCTGATCTGTGTCCAGAAGCTCATTACTAGTCACTCTGTTTCTCAGCAAAGCACATGCCCAGCATACACTTGTGCAATGTGTGGTGCCAGTAACGAAGCTGAGAACATGCAAACAATATAAACATCAAGGTGAAAGGGCACTTTTTATGTTATTTAGACTGTTACACATTTTTTCAGTTACTCTATTTTGCAGATATATATATATATATATATATATATATATATATATATATATATATATATATATATATATATATATATATATATCACCAGCTCCGCAGCTGAGCAGCAGCCACTTCTCCTCGCCACCTCCACAGCAAGCACGGACACGGACCAGCAGGTAAGTGCAAAAAATATTTATTAGCTATATGTCGCCATAACGTTTCGGCTCGTCCGAGCCTTGTTTGAAACGGGTTTGGGACTGTATATAGCAGACGATAAAAGGACGAGGTTTTGGTTCGTCTACGAGTGCACATCTGAGGCCTCCATTCTCCATTTTGCGGGTGGTAAAAAAGAAGTTCCGGTCCCGAACAGCGCTGTATTTAACAATGTCAGAAGGTCCCGAAAAAAATCCACTTACGGGCAAACTGAAGGTTTAGTCATGTTTCCATGTTAATTAACCTGCATAATCTTCTTTTTACATAATTCATCCCTTCATTTGCATTTTAATTAAAGAGGGTGAATGATGTCAAGCTTTAATTGGCTCAGGAGACCTCGCCATTACAAAGCCCCATGGTAAGCATAGCTACGGGCTTCGTACTCAACAGCTGGTTGATAGTTCAGTCTAGAGCTCAAATACATGTGAAGGGCTTTTCTCTGAATCCTTCAGCAGCACGTGCGCAATCCCGCCAAAATACCGTATTTAGCAGAAACCCAGAAGGAATTACATGCATTTTTCTGCAACATGGCTCCTGGTGTATGACGGCAAAACGAGTTATATAAATTATTGGGCCTCTGGACGAACATGGCAATGAAGGCTTTAATTGAGTGTCTGATATGTGCTGTACAGATGACTACAGCAGGGAGTACATTGTACTGGTGACGTGCACAACTGTGGCCCGGAGAATACTGTGTGTGCTCCAGCGTGGTATGCTTTATCTTCGCAAAATTAATGGCAGTGTAATGTGGTCTTTTTTGTTGGAATCGGCAGAAAAGACTCAAATTCAAAAACATCGCACAAGTATAAAAACTCAAAAATGTCTACAAATATCCCACCCAAAAAAAAAAATGTGATTTGAAGCAATGCAGGCAGTAATGGTTGATCTCATATGGCATCCAAGAGTGGGTTTGGCTCATGGGACAGAGGTGAAATCAACAGAAGCGAAAGGGGAAATACAACGCTACAACATAATCTGGAAATAAATACACACAAAAAATGATTTCAGGTAGGAAACCTTTTAAAAGAGAAAGCATAGTTGAGTGATAATAGAGCTGACATGATCATATGTGTTGCAAAGCCTTCTAAAAGTGTGAGAAGATAGCTCCAGGAAGAGAGAAATAGGCAGAACAGACCAGAAGTGAAGGTATACATAACTTCCTATATTTTTTGGCCAATGAAGGGGAATCTAAATATACGTTTGTTTCAGTACTTTAGAACGTGCTTCGCAACCAAACTCACCATGACCTATGATGCTTAGACAGCTTATGATTGGTGTGTCCATTTTATAGGTTATGCTGAAATCTAACATACAGTGATGCAGCCATCATCCCCATTGTGTACTACATAGCTAAAAGTTTCCAAGCTCTAAGTCCCTGCTTCAGTTATGTTTTTTGTCTTTATCTACGAACTGTGCATGACTGGACGGCCGCGAGTACCCTAAACTGAAGACTCTCAGGGGTTGCACCCTACGAGCAAATACGTTTCTATTTTTAGCGACGTCCTCACCTTAATATAAGATGTAATAGATGGCGTAAGAAGCTCAAAAGAAGACTTTGCAGCTGATAACTAGTATAAAAGTCATCCATTGCACTCTGTACATCCCAATTTAATTATATTTTTATGAGTAAGAAATAAACTTGGTCTGCCCAACTCAACACATTATTTGTTTATACCATATAGCCAAGAGATTTTTCAGTGGGCGTCCATTTTAAGGAAATCAAAGATAAGATCTCTTTTCAAAGTAGCAGCAGGATTAGATCACACAGACAGCCATAAATGTGTTGGAGATAATTTAATTATGTCCTCCAAGAAGATGAACCCCAACTCTTCATGGCATGAAAAGTGCGGACTTTTCAGGGGAACAGCCAAAAGATGATGGTGAAACCAGTTTTCCTTAACTTGTAGAGTATCCGTTTTTACACAACCCCTGATTCCATAGATATCTAACATATGGTTAATAGTCTTATACCTCATTCTGGAGGCAAAGTTAAACAGTGTACCTAAAGATTGCGTAAAGTGTTTACACTTGATAGATAACATGGTGGACAAATAGCCAGAACAATAAAAATTCATACCCAAGTAATTAAATGAATTGATCTTCTGAATTCTTTTACTCTTAACAATCAATAATCTGGTTTTGGTCGACCTTGGACCACAGATCATAATATAGGTTTTTATAAGGTTTGTTTCAAGGTCCAAGTTGTCCGTAAAGTGACAAAAGCATCAAAATGTTTTTAAGGCCCTTAGCATTGTGTGACAACAAGACAGCATCATGTGCGTAGAACACAACAGGCATTGCTCTCTTCCCTGTATGAGCAATAACTTGTCCAATAGTAACCAGAAATGGGTTAATCTTCTTATGGTATAAAATAAAAAGTATGGGAGCAATGACACATCCTTGTTGGATCCCTCTAGCCAGTTTAAAGGAATCTGTACATTCATCCTTAGACTCACGCCTCACTCTGGCCGATAAGTCTATTGGTAAATTCACCCAGAATTTTAGGAGATCAGGATCAATGCCCAAGGAAGCTAAATTGGACCATAATTTAGTTCTATTGACAATAAAATGTAGAACTCAGGTCCAATAATGCTCAATGGAATGATCCTTGGGTATCAATTGCATATTTACTAATAAGTATGTTCAAATGTAAGCATTGTTCAATAGTTCCCAGGCCCTCTTAAAACAATATTGCACATGTATTAAAATTAAATTTCCTGAGGTCCAAGTCAACAGTCTATCCAGAATCACCCTTCCGTCAACTTTCAATATTGAATCTATTAGGGAAATCGGATAGTAACAGGGGATCACCCCTACTACCTTTTTAAAAACGTGCACAATAATGGACGTAGCCCAAGAAGCTGAAAGATAAGTAGAACTGGTAGCTTTTAAAACATTTGTAACTAAAGGTGCACATAGCTATACTTTTGATATAAAAAGGTCCACAGAAACAACCCTGTAAGGACTAAGGGGCATATTTACGTTCCCTCAGCAGGGATGCGCCAGGGAAAATGCGTCACGCAAGTTTACCCTTGCGCCACGTCCGATGCGCCGCATTTACAATGCGGCGCATCGTGGCTCAAGGATAAGCAGATGCATGACGCATCTGCCGGCGGAAGGTTGGCGCAGTGCTGAAGTTGTGTCGCAAGCGCGACGCAACTGCAGCACTGTTCCAACCTTCCCTATCCCTAACATGGTGCGTCAATCCTTACGCCTGCTTGAAGCAGGCGTAAGGATTTGACGCACCAGCGTCGGAAAAGTGACTGCGTGAAATCTTGTAGATTTCACTACGTCACTTTTCCGAGGCGTTCCTGCGCCGGAACGCCCCCCCCCCCTGCGCCGGTACGCCCACATGAAACCTGACGCAGGTTTCATGTGGCGCAGGGGTTTACTACGTGACGCATCTCCCTAGATGCGTCACGTTGTAAATATAGCGTAACGCGGCGCATGGTTTGCGTCGCCGCTGCGTCACACGCGTGACGCAACGGTGGCGCAAAAGTGGAGCAAGGGGCTTGTAAATATGCCCCTAAGGACTTTGCATGATGGATTCCTAACTTTTACTAAAGTGACCTCATCCAAAGTGAAGACAAAACAAGCCATTGAAGTAATTAGAAGTGGATTGTTAGTGGAAAAATCCTTGAAAGAACAGTAAATACATAAAAAGTGTGAGACCTATTGTTCAGACTGGAGATGGACCCCCAGAGAAACACTTGGTGAATCAATGAAAAATTACTGGTCACCACCTTAAAAAAAAATCAAACATCTCTTCTCTTACTAGCAGATTCAAGTTTGTCACAAGCCCTTCCTCTGATCTTCATTTCACTCTAGCTCAAAGCATTTTTGTAGATTGTTAAACAAAGGCCACTTCATGGGGATCACGATGGGTCTCTTCAAGGTACCAATAAAGTTATCTACATGCCTGAGAACAAGCGGAATACAATTATCTCTCAGATTTTCTCACTGTCTTCAACCTAGAGTTTACAACTAATTTGTTAACTGTAACACATATTTTCGTAAATGAGATAGATATGAATACCATCTGCATGCCAATTTATTTATAAATAGAGTAAAATCATATTTCACTTCATCACTGCATCATTGGTAACTTCATAATGCGGGTCAATACCTTGAGATTTGATACATAGGGATGACCATTCATAGTAAACATTAATGCATTTTGGTCACTAAATTTGAGAGCCAAGACAGTGTTACCAATAAATTGGCTAATCGCTGCTCTGAAAACGAAATATAATCTATAGTAGAGGAGCAGCCTCTAACTTTATAAGTTGTAATTATCTTGTCATCAAATAAAGGGTTCTTGTGATGGTTAGCAAAATTCCTCTTCGGAACCGATCATACAGAACTTGACTTTGAGGATCTAATTTCTTCGTAATATTGGAAAAACTCGGATTTAAAATAATCTATCTGAAAAGGATTAAGTTAGGACCCGTTCGCACCTATTTTACCTTAATATTGCTGGCTAATATTATGGTGGATAATTCATTAAATACATATTTTTTGAAAAACACAATATCATCAATAAATCTGAACATTGACAATTTTTTTCATACAAGCTGAATATAAAATACGAAAATCCTGTTCACCCTTCATCAGAAGAGATTGGTTATTAGAACTGTCTGAAGAGACAAATTTATGTCAAAGGGAAACAGCAATCATCACCATAAGCCTGCTCTACAGGAATGCAATAGCAAGGGATTCCAAAGGAAGAAAAAACATTGAAAATACATCACAGTAAGTCAAGTTTTCTGAAAAAGAATAATATCAAATTGATTCATTTCTCAATCTGCTATTTTAAAGACAGCCCAGCAATATTCTAAGAAATTCAATTATATTGACAGAATCCTTCGCAGTAACTGATTTGGGCATTAATTACATCACGAATATCTAAAAAGTGCCAGAAACTGTTGATATTAACAGGGCCTAAGAGCAAATTGGGCAGGTGATCTATCTAAATTTGTTTTTAAACAATAGTTTAACAACTGATTGAATTTTATCAAATCAACTTTGAGCTTTAATGGCAGCAATGAGTCCCATCTCTTCATGTTTGATTGTGCAGGAGTGTTTTTAGGAGGTATCAGATTTTGATGGGCCCTTCTTCTGTTTAAGAGGAGAAGTTTGCAGGGCAATGATCAGTTTGTTTCAAATACTTCAACTTCAGTTGTCTAAATGTAATCATTAACACATGTACTAGGATTCCATGGGGCAGACAAACGTCTATAACTACAGGACACTGTTAGCTTACAAGCATTGGCCCTCATACCATCTTTCAACTTGAGCAATTTCCTTGTGAATAGGCCCCCACGGCCCTTTCCAAGTAATTGGCTAAGATAGAAATAGAAAACAGTCTTTATCTGAGCCAATTTTACCAGCAGCTTTCCTTTTGCCCATGTTTCAAACCTTATTGTATACAGGGTAGAAACATAAAGAGGGGTGGCCTCACCCTACCCCTTCCTGTCACTGGCAAGCCAAGGAGGGGCCCACTCTTGGCCTGGGCACATCCTGGGGACATTCTGAGCTGCAGGGATATAGAGCATGCTAAATAGAGCTCAGCCACCTCAGAAAGTCCTCCACCTTCCACCAGTGCACCCTTGGAGATGTGATCTTTCCTTCCATGGCTTCCAAACACAAACAAATAGGCAGTCCAGCAGGCATCACAGCCAGAATGTTCCAAATCTCAAAGAGAACACTTGGAAGCTGTCCCATACCACACCACACAATACCAAACTACTAATCCAGCACTTCTTTATGTTAGCTATCAACTTAGCTGTCAACTCTCAGATAAGCCCATCAGTCTTGTGAGACAATTGTAGCCAAACCATGCCACAATGTCTCCCATGTAACCACCACCAATTAGGATAGCAAATTTACAGTAGTAATAAGAAACTGATTATTCCTCCTTCTAAGTAAAACAAAGGCACCCTGTGTCTTTCTAATCTTGTGCTACCCTCAGCAAAAACAAGTTAAGCCAAACATAAAACAACATTTGATGCTGATGAACTAAGGGGAGGATTTATTAAGAATTCATGCACCACAGTGCAGCAAGGCAGTGAATGGGAGAGAGAAGAAAGTGCCATATCTACTAAGATATGGCACTTTTCAGCTCTCTCCCTGCACTGGCACAATTGAGGTTGCTCAGCACCAACGCAGGCACCCTTGCCCCATGGTGCATGGGTACCTGTGTTACGAGAAGGATTGTTTTCTTCAATAAGGGATACTTTCCTGCACAAAAACAATCCAAAGAGGCATTTTCCTCCTTCTATGTGTGATGCTGAAGACAGAATGCATCGCTCATATAAAAAAGAAATAACTAGGAGAAAAAAAATTCTCCTCGTTATGCATCTCCGTGGTAGACGCACCAACTTCAATCAATTCCACCTTTACAAAATTTTGTAACTCTGGAATTACGTTGCATTTATGGGTGGATGGTTCTGGCATGGACATGGAAAATAAAATACAGTAAGAGAATTCATGCTGGCCAAAACTCCATACTATAATCACTTTTGTGGAAAAGCACGCTTAATAAAAATATTAAAAAGAGAGTAATACATGATTGTCAGCACAGAACTATGAAAAGTGTGCCCTGAAGGTGTAAAGAAACCAGGCTCTCTTTAATAAACTGCATGAGCAGTAGAAATTGGGATGGAAGGGAGGCTGTAGGGTCCGTAATGGTGGGGAAGAGAGCAGACATGGTGTGGTGTAGGGAAGAGATATCAAGGGAGAGAACCGGCAGTGAGATACAGCCAAGGGGGAGAGGAAGCAGAAGCAAGGAAGCAATGGTCGGGATAGGGCTGGGGAGGCTGCAGCAGTGAAGGAGAGATGACAGGGAGCAAATGATGATGGTGAAGCAATAGAGGGGAAAGGACAGGAAGGCAGTGGAAAGAACGAAGTGTTGCATGGGAATGACAGGAAAGGGGGCAAGGGAGGCAGAAGAAATATCAGGGAGAGCATGGCAGGTGTGTAGGGAATGAGGTCAGGGGGAGGACCGGTGTGCTGCAGGAAGGTGGAAGAAATGTAGGGATAGTCACTCACTGTGCTGCTGAAGTTTAGGGCATACAGTCTCTTGATGCAGCAGTATAAAGTAGGGGTGGGTGGAAAACTCTGCTCCTCCAGCAGAGTTCGCAGAGTTTTGCCCACTCTGCACTCTGCTTCGAGTGTGGAGTTTTGGAAAAACTCCAACAACTGACTCATGGTGGAGTTTTTTCTTGTGCGTGGTTCACGAACGGTAAGTTGGCCAGCGAGAAAATCAAGCGCAAGACCACCTTCTGCAAACTTTTTCAAGGCTCGAATAGAAAATCTACTTGAGCGGAGAAAGATGCAGCACCTCTGGCATGTCTTGTGGTGCTGTTCATGCTGATTTTACAGTGTGGGACAAGCTTCCGGTGCTAAAAATCAGTGTGACATACCACAACTCTGCTGCTCGCAGAACTCTATGGAATCTGGCTGAGTTTTTGGGTAACTCCACGGAACTCCGTGGAGTGAAACTCCACAAGTTGTGCCCACCCCTAGTATAAAGCAATAGTGAAAAGTGAAGGGCATGATGTAGAGATTCGCAAGTGGCTGTGGGAAACAATGGAGGGCAATGATGGCAAGGGATAAGAGAGGGAGGAGGTGCAAGGAAAGACAGAGGCGACTCAGGCTGGAGGAGTGAGCAGTGAGGAGAGAACAGAACTATCCTGGAGTGGTAGGAAGAATGGAAAATGACCTTAAGTTAACGGTGGAAGCTAGAAGCAGCAATAGACAAAAAAGGAAAACAGGAAGAAGCATCAAGAAGCCAACAAGATGAACATACTTGTAAAATAGTGCATCATGCATTCAATGCAAGCACTTGATTGGAAGTCGAAGGTTACACCCTAACAGCCCATAGCATTTGGTAAGAGAGAAATATTCCACTTGGATGAGATAACACTCAAGGCTAGATGAAGAAAGCCAGTGATTAAAGGGGAAAACCCAAAGCCCACTTAATGAATATTGTAAGCAAGAGACCTGTTTGACCACTGCATAATCACTGAACGTTGCTGAAGCAGACCTTCTTAACATATTGGGTCACCAGAATTAGGGGGATATTCACAAGAACGTGTGCTAAACATCTCCAAAAAATGTTAACGCAACTTTACACATCGCAGCCTATCGCGGGAAAATAACCCTGTGTCAACGTGGAATTCACAACACGGCGGTACCATGCAATAGTCTCCCGAAAACGCGGCCAATGTCCGCGATACAACCACCGCGAGGGAGATAAAAACACCAACACCAAAAAACATGCGATGAGCGCGTTCGCAAGGAGGAAAGCAGCGATAAGCAGCGCCAGGCCCGTGACACATATACGGCATGCGGGAATAAGCACAACAAAAGCAGGAAAAAGAAAGACAAACCAAACAGAAAACAGCGAAGCACAATGGAGGCAGTCGGAGCTAGCACACAACCCCACAAGCCTCATTGGCAACAAAACATTGTACATGGCAGGCCATCGTGGACAAGGTGAATGCAGCCGGAGAGCGGAGTCGGACAATGGCAGAAAACCAGAACAGCTGGAATGATGCGAAATGCACTAACAAGCAGAAACATGCCAACAACCAGAAGGCAGCAATGCACACCGGAGGTGGAAGTCCAGCGCCACACCAGGAGCTGGATGACATGGATGAAATGGTGTCCACCACATCAGTCCGGAGAGGGTGGCAGGAGTCGGGGACCGGAAACTGCTCAAAATCAACAGACACAACAGCAACAGGGAGAGGAACGACCAGGGACTGGGGGGACGGGGGGAGATGGGCACAATGGCACACATGCACAATTAAGCACAGCACAACTGCAGACAAACCATGCCCAAGAGTAACAACACCAACCAAGAGCACAAGTCACACAACTCGGCAATATCACACCACTGAACAAGCACAGAAGTGAAAACCACACTGCCTGAAAGGGAGAAGGGTGAGCCAAATCAGAGCTGAAGGGACATCTCACACAATGCAGCACACACACATAGGAAGCAGAGCACCCCAACATCCAACACAATGTGGTACAAACACCAACATTTGCACAACCGAACACAGGACACAAGTGCACCCGTTTGTGGCCGGTAAATGTCCATACGCATATTGTATTGTATTGTAATTGCATTTGTATAGCGCTTACTACCCCTGACGAGGCGTCAAAGCGCTTTTTCGGCGAGTAGCACGCTACTCCGGGACCCATAGAGGAATAGTGTTGAATTAGTATAGTGAAACATGCAAGTAAATTTTAAGTGGTGGATATGTTAGTCAGTTATTTGGATTCGGAAGGATAGCAGAGGGATAGAAGAGGAAAGAAGGTTTGTATTTATATAGCGCTTCTAACCTCTGATGGGGTGTTGAATCGCTTTTTTTTTTGGGCAAGTAGCACGCTACTCCGGAAACCCATAAATGATTAGTGGTGAATTAGTATGGTGAAATATGAAAGTAATTTGAGTGGTGGATATTAGTCAGTTATTTGGAGTGAGAAGGATAGCGAAGGGATAGAAGGGAAAGAAAGGTTTGCATTCATATAGCGCCTGTTACCCCTGATGGGGTGTTGAAGCGCTTTTCTGGCGAGTAGCAGGCTACTCCGGAACCCATAAAGGATTAGTGTTGAAAATTAGTATAGTGAAATATGAAGTAATTTGAGTGGTGGATATGTTAGTCAGTTATTTGGATTGAGAAGGGTTAGGGAGGGGTAAAAAGGAAAAAGGTTTGCATTTATATAGCGCTTGTAACCTTGATGAGGTGTTGAAACGCTTTGTTGGCGAGTAGCACGCTACTCTGGAACCCATAAAGGATTAGTGGTGAATTAGTATAGTGGAATATGGAATTAGAGAAGTGAACATGCTAGTCTGTTATTTTGATTGAAAAGGATAGTGGAGGGATAGAAGAGTGAAGGATTTCTTTTTTTAGGTCATAGCAGTAGGAGGAGGCTTTTGGATGAGTAAAAAGGGTTTTTGGAGGGGAAGAGTCAGAGGGAAGAGTTTAGAAAGGTTTGTTTTGGGGGATCGGTACAGTAAAGGAGGTGTCAGAAGATGCAAGGAGGGGTAGAGTAGGGGAGAGTCAAGAAAGGGTTATTTTGGGGCACATAGTAGTGGTATGGCATTTGGGATAAATGAGAGAGTGGGTGTAGAGGATATGATGATAGATGTATAGGGTGAGATAGGGTAGTGAATTGGAAAGAGTAGTAGAAAGAAGTTTGAGATGAGTCAGAAAGTTGGGCTAGAAGATATATTGAGGGAAGTATAGGTTGAGAAATAGGGTAGTGCATTGGAAATGCTAAATTAGAAGAAAGTGATAAATATATAGATCCATAAGTACATTGAAAGTATATAGATGCATAAAGGAGGTAAGTATATGCAGATTAAAGATATTGATAGAGGTAGCGGATGAGAAATAGGGTAGTGCATTGGATATCCTTTTTCAGGAGAAAAGTAACAGACACACAGATCCAAGTACATGGAGGTACATAGATGCCCAATGGAAGCAAGTACATGTAGACCAAAGAAGATTTATTTTTATTTTTTATAACAACATAATTATTGTACATGTTTAAACAAAGCAATACACGAAGATAGGCACATATCTATAGTGAAAATCAATGCTTATGTACAGAGGGACAAATACATAGGGTGGGTATTAATGAGTGGGAAAATGGGCAGCATTTCTGGCCCTGGTCCCGACCAGTTTCGAACAGGCTCAAACAGGCACTCTCCCTTGTCCTCTCCACCCTTAACAGGCTCAAACAGGCACTCACCCTTGTCCTCTCCACCCTTAGCTGAGACGCCCGGGCTGAGACGCCCTACGCCTTGGCCGTTTATAGCCCTAGTAGTCAGGTGACCCCCTTCAGCCAATGGGAACCCTAGCCCTAACAATATCCAATCACAGCACTAGCCCTAAAATCTAGAACCAATAGGAGACGAGGACCTTACAGCCAATCTTAGCCCTAGTCCAAGCCCCCAATCAGTTTCAAAAACCCTTGATCTCTACGTCCAATAGAGGCCCTAGCCCTACCAGTAGTCTCAACCCTAGTCCAAGCAACCAATGGCACAGGAAGCCCCAGTCCCTACGGGCAAAGCACGAAACAGGGACATGATAATGCACAAGTACCAACCCACAGCCCTGATGGGATAGCAATGCATGTAAGGCAGGGACCCAGATAGGCCGTGACACACACATTGGCATACAAATAAACACTCAACACAGTTGGAGACAAGTGAACGTGCGGAAACTTTATCAACAATTGCGTGTCAGTACGGCCAATGGAAGTGCCACGACATGCAGACCAATGCAGCAGCATGTCTGAATGAGGAACGTTGGGAAGCGCCCATGTCCACCCCGGGGGAGTCCATCACCAACACAAGTCATTGCCAACCCGCGTATGTTGTCCGCGCATGGATCAGGAGTCCAGGCCAATGCAGCCATGTCCGCTGTCATCTAGGGACATGTGACCAGATCCCCAACATGCAACCAGGCATCAGGACACGTGCAATGGGTCACATGCAGCCCTGGCTGCAGGTACCTTGTCACTCGTCCATGAACGCGAGTGCAGCAGCATAGGCCAACATTTCCAATGCGAGATCGTTGTCCACCACATCTGACATGTCGGCGACATAACCCATCAGCTGTCCCGGACAGATGTGCTCACTCCAACCCCTGGCCCCAATATGCACGAAAGCCCAATCGGGGAGCGGCTCAATGTGGTCACTGCACACGACGACTCGTGCAACCTCCCAGGTCCAGTTGCCAGCATCCATGCCAAACATCCAGGCATGCCATAAACGGGCATCACGGTGACACTCCTGGTTGTGGTCCAACAGGGGGCGCACACACACCTCGAAATCCAGGTCAGCTACCGTAACGTTGGAGAGGCAGACATCCATGGACCACTCGAATATGCACGAGCGACAGTGCAACACAGGCTGAACGCAGGTGACGTTGGCAATGCGGAAGCTCGGCCTGTAACTGATCCGCAGCACTGCCAATAGCAGTGCCCCCAGTACATGCAGCAGACGTGCACGGTACAGGTCCACATGACTGGAGTTGAGCATGTGTCCAGGATGGTCCGCCATTGCGTCAGTGGCACTGCTTGAAGCGGCACTGTGATGACCTGCGCCAGTCCTGTGGATGAAACGCCACAGCTCGGAGCAATGAGCAGTGTCTGTGTGCAACGGGTGCAGGCCTGGGTTGTGATGGGAGTACGTGTGAAGGCCATTTCACGCACGCTAACTACGACCAAGGACTTCTGCGTGTGGGATGTGTACACGTTGGCCTCACGTCTGGCAGTGCATAGTGTGGGAGTCGCCTGGAAATACTATCGAATCTGTCAGGGGGTGCTGGGCACATGCAACTCCCATCTAGGAGCTGCAGATGTGCTACCGCCCGATAGTGCAGACAAAGGATCATTCATCCCTACAGTAACTTCACCATCTGCATGCATACAGGATATGTACAGAGGTCTATCGTGGGTGGGATGTCTGCGATCCAGGGAATCATGGATGACATGCCTAGCACGTGGCACATGAGCGGCATCACTGTGTGTCACGTTGCCTCACAGCTGCTCCTCCCACCCACGAGCCTCCACACATGTGTGCGCTGTGCGGTTGTATCACGTGCACTCCTATGGCACACCATTGTCATGCCTGTCCGCATATGTCCAGCGGCATGCCAACAACACCTGTAAGCTGGCCGTTGAGGGTGTGCAGCCACGTGAGTGTAGGCCAATGGTCTGGACAGGGCTGACACAGGTGTACAGTCCATGGCTGGCTGTGATCGCGCCGCGATTGGGGCTAGGCACCTGACTCATGCAGCCGCAGGACTGATACACATAACACTTGGCATGCATGTGCCAGGACCCTGAGCGGGCTTCCGCTCCTACATTTCCCCATACGTGCGGGCCCGCCCTCCGGGTGCATGCTACATTGCAACATCGACTACTGTGGCCCTGGTGGTGACAACACCCCAACACAAGGACACACTTACCTCACTTCCTGTTCAAGGCCAGACCAGTGCCACGCCCTGATCCCCCTGCCGAATCAGCACACCCCTGCGCTGACCTGACGTACGCCGGACCAGCACATGCCGCTTGTGCATGCAGGGGGGGCGGTCGGAGCTACATGTCCAAGGTCCCAGCCACTGCTGAGGTGATATGGTATCCTCCGCTGAAGACAGCACACTGTGATGTTGCAGGGCTCCGGCCCATCATGCTGACATAATGACCACACGGACACACTTGCTTAGATGGTGGGAATGGCTACCGGCACGTGCGCCCGGCCACATTTATTAGCAGGCTCACATGTCGAGTGACACCTGTGTTGGATGTGTGTGGGGTGTGTGTACACCAGCCGTCATGCAGTGCCTGGTGCAGTAAAAAAAAAGACAACAGTGTACATCGTAAAAGACACAACCATTCAACCGTAAAGGATCCATGACCTGAGCTGCACAGAGTTAGTGGCCCCGGATGCACAGCGTCCTGCACGGGCCTACCGCTACGGGCCGCTGACTTGCGGTGCACTGGGGCAGGTTCACGAGAGCAGAGCAGGTTCTCGTAAATGTCAAAGGGGGTTGTCGGGGAGTGTCTCGGTGGACAGTGGAAGGTGTACCCCAGGGCATGATGCAGAGGGCAGAACCACGCAGAAACAGTCACTATGGTGGAGATGAATGGAACAGACACATGTTGGACACCAAGTCCGTCCCAGCCCGCTGATGATGCAGACAACCCCCAGGCCATTGACTCAGACGCCACCAAAGTTCAACCAGAGAGTGCCCATGAGTCATTGCACACAGAGTTAGTGGCACCAGTGCTGATAGGGGATGCCGCCTGCGATGAGGCGTGTCCAATGGTGTGGACTCCTCCATATCTTACCCAGGACACAGTTCCACATGTGTGGCCTACTGAACCGCAGTGTAGGCCTGAGGCAGCGGTCAGCAAGGGCCATTCACCGAGTGTCGCCGGCTTAGGTTGGATGGTCCCACCGGCCTGCGTAGTTCAGGTTCAGTGGCACCACGTGTCGCTGGCTTGCGTTGAACAGGGTTAGTGGCACCACCTGTCGCTGGCTTGCGTTGAACAGGGTTAGTGGCACCACGTGTCGCCGGCTTGCATTGAACTGGGTTGGTGGCACCACGTGTCGCAGACCTGCAATATGGAATTATGCCTCACTGATCGAAGGGAGTCTGGTGCTGTGGCCGCTGCCACGGACTTGGGGTCACTGCCATTCATGACTCAGGACACAGTTCCACATGTGGGACCGACTGGGCCGAAGAGGACGCATGTGGAGTATGTCAATGAAAAATGAGTACTGTGGGCCTGCGCCGTGGAGGCCAACGATGGTCTGCAGAGGCTGCAAAGGTCGCGGGCCTGGGGCTTGGAGCTTGCACCGGCATTTGGTGGGCCCTCTCTGACACACGCCGGTGTCGGCAGGTGACCGGAGCCTCGTTGGTGTGCTGGGGCAGGCATGACGGGTCTGGGGACCAGCAGCCCGGGGTGCAGCAGGCGCACAGTGACGCAGGCCCTGCCGCGCTCGGCGCAGGACTCGTGGCGGGCTGAGAGGCGCCGCCCTGGCAGACGCATTATCCATTCCGAATGAGGACCATGCCCAGAGCGACGGGCTTTTTGTTCACACCCCTACGCAGGCCTGGCGTACGCAGGTCCAACCCACTCCCCTGCGCATGCAGGGGGGGACGAAACGTGCAACATTTCCGCGTTCTGCCCCACAGCCTGTGGGGACATGGTAGCGTCCACTGGCCACTACACTCCATGCACCAGCAGTTGATCTCCACATGGCAATTTCCGTGATTTGCACGCTGTGGTCTGTCCGGAACCTCCACACCACACCTGGCATTGGGTAGGTCCACATTCCTTAGTCACTTGCCACTCTCGCACATGCCTGCTCCATGCCTCTCCTCACATCCTGCTATTGTGTGTCTGTGGTGCCATGCCGTGGCTGGGTTGTGGGCGTGGCAAGGCCAAGTTCCCAATGGAGTTGTGTTGTCGTGTCTGGTCGTTTGGCATGTTGTGTGGCATGTTGAATGTAGTTGTGCTGCGTGCCCATTGCCAGTGTCGTGAATTGCATGACTGTGGGCTGGAGGTGTGTGGTGTGTTCATTTTGGACTTACCAAAGGGCACTGCATTGCCATGGGTGCCATCCTGGGAGCGCTGGGTGATGATGGACTGTCGGGAGGTGTGAGAATAATGCACTCTGCCTGGGCAGTTGGCCAGGGCATTGTTGAGGTGTCCCGGGCGGTCCACTATTGCGTGCACATTCATGGGATGCGTGTGCTTTCTGTTGTGGTAGTTGTGTGCAGTGTAGGCAGGGGGCATGAGGGGTACGTGTGTGCAGTTGATTGGCCCTGACACGTGAGGGAATCCAGCTATGGCGTAGGGGCCTTGCTTGGTCTCCAGCTGCTCCTGCGCAGTGTGGGTGAAGTGGAGGGGCTGGGGTACCAAGCTGATGTTGGCATCCAGGACAGGTGTGATGACCTTGGATGGGGCTGGCTGTGTGACTCCTCCGACTCTGGCAGTTGTGGGTTGGATGGTACCAGAGGCCGACATGTGCTGCTCAGCCGGCAGCTTTGTCTGTGGAGGGATGTTGGTTGTCCGCTGGGTTGGTACCATCAGCAGGTGGGGGATGTGGGTCAGGATGCGGGGGATGGTTGTCCTTTTGGGCCTGTAGTGGGCAATGTCCTCCTCTGGCGTTGGGTCTGGGCTGCAGGTGCGTTTCAGGTGGGTCTGCTGTCTTTGTGTACGCTGCCTCTGTGGTGTTCCCGGTTGGGGCGGGACGGGTCCTGGGGGTGGTGGCGGTGGGTGTTGTGTGCCTCATGGGTCTTGGAGCTGCATGTTCATTGTCTCCATGGCATCTGTGGGTTTTCAGATGTGGCTCTTGGCAGACCGCATGCTAGTGTACCCGGCATTCAAAAGTGGGACATGTAAAAGTATCGCCATGTTCCCACACTTACATGCTCAAAAAAGCTATTTTAACTGTGAAAGGCTCTAGAAAATTAGATTGCAGATTGACATAATAATTTTGCCCTCTCAGTTTGGAACAAGGTAGAGAAATAGAAATGGTTCAACTGCAATTTTGGCCATAATGGTGAAGTTGGATTTTTAATAATTATTTTGGAACAGCAACTTTTCTAACATTATTGTTCCTTGCCTGCTACCTGAAGCTCCTGGAGACTAATTTGCATTAGTCTTCCAGCAGCTGCCCCTGCCAGTACTTGACTTTAGTCAATCAATCAATCAATCAATCAATCAGGGGCTTATTTAGCGCGGCAACTCACCCATGAGGGTCTCAAGGCACGGGGGTTGCTGGTCCCACTGGGGGTAGGATTATTCGAAAAGCCACGTCTTGAGTAATTTAAACATCCTTAACTGAAATGTCTTCTTGGACCAAAACAATCTATTTGGAAACTGAACCTAAAAGATGGTGCTTACCTGCAAACCAGCAACTGTGGGTGTTTCCACTTACTTTTGGGGACAACTCCAACCAGAAGCACCTTCTCCACACCTATATGAGAGACAGCATTGGTGCATTATTATGTGGCTGTAAATAATTTTGCAAGTTTTTAACTTCTGATATTGTAAATAAAAAACATGAATTAACACTGACAAATATAGGTATTTTCTCACATAAAGTAGACACAAGAAAATAGTGTGGGAAAAATTAAAATTGCAAAAAAGCTGTATCAAAAAATGTCTACTATTATTTTACTAAAAAGTAAAATAAAAACGTTTTGGCTACAAAATAAATGGAAGTATTGTGTTCCTTATTCGTCAAAGATATGTGCATTGTGCGCAGAGTCAAGGATGCTTCCTACTCCCAAAGATGAGGATGAGGGAAACATTTACAGTGAGGTGGGGACATGGACAGGGGACAATCTAAGGATACTAGGGGTTTTTAGATTCAGGGAATGGTAGCTTTAAGGGATATGTGAAGGGGGGACGAGGACTTGCTGGTTACAACACAAACCTATTGAGACTGAGCTTGCATATTGAAGAAGTTTGGAGACTTCAAAAATGCAAAGAAAGAGAGATGTCATTTTTCACCTACTACACCAAAGGCACTCTAGAGAGAGGTCTTACAATTTCTTTTAATTAAAGATTGTGTTCGCTTAATGCGATTGGGGACTCTTTCTCAATTCACCCCTTAATGTTGACAGCATCCATTGTGGTTATTCCGAAGCCAGGTAAGGACAAAGTTCACTGTGCATCATATAGACCCATTTCTCTTTTAAATGTAGGCCTAAAGCTCTTCAGTGGCATTCTGGCAGCCCATCTGTGTCCCTTGCTGCTTGGCGTCATGGACCAGGACCAAGCAGGTTTTGTGCCCAATCGCTAATGTAGTGACAACATGAAAAGAGTCCTTCATCTAATTGACAAGGCTCAACGCTCCAACCAAGAAGGACTGTTGATAGCAATATACACTCAAAAAGCATTTTATGGGGTCCATTGACCATACATGGCAGCCACTCTTAAGCATTTCAGCCTTGCTGACCGTTTTCTTAGATGGATACTCAGCAGCAATAGTCAACCTACTGCAGTGGTTTGAGTGAACGGGCATTCCTCTAGTCTGTTTCCGATTAGCAGGGGCACGTGACAGGGGTGTCCGCTTTCACCCCTACTGTTCGCATTATTTATGGAACCCATGGCTCAGAGAATACTGGCTAATCCTATGATCAGGGGATCCTGTTTGGGTGGGAGAAACATACTATTAGTCCATATGCAGATGATGTAATAGTGACTCTAGAAGAGCCATCTATCTCACTACCTACCTTCCTCCATGACCTTGATGCATTTGGCCAGGCTGCAGGCTTTAAAGTATATGCCCTCAACTTGCCACACATGGGATACCTGACAGTGCACATTTCCCATACAGTGGGCAACAATATCTTTTCCCTGACTGGGGCTACAAATTACAGCTAAGACCCAAACAATGGTGGCTCTTAACTACCAAAATTTAACTCGTCAAATCAGGTCTGAATTACACGTCTGGAGAGCTTATTGTCTCTCCTGGCTTGTTCGCATTGCAGCCTTAAAGATGATGATGCTACCTAGCATTTTATTTCTCTTTCAAGCACTACTGGTCGAACCTCCTTTTGGGACACTATGGGCCCTTCAACAGGAGCTCAACCACTTCGTATGGGCACATAAGAAACCCAGAATGGCGCAAAGACTTAACCTATAATTCCCTGACTAAGGCAGGATTAGGGATTCAAAATTTCTGGTGCTATTACCAAGCAGTTCAGCTCAGGGTCTTTATGGAGTGGTCCTGTGATGAATCTGAGAAGCATTGGTTTTTCATGGACAGAGCGGAAGCAGGACAGCCCTTGTGGAAGATTCCCTTTCTCCATAAATCCGCCTGACCCAAGAGCCTTTATCTTTCCCCTATTACCAGATCGTCACTAGATGCCTGAGACAAAGTGGCCACGCGAGGTGAGCTTACCTCTTTCCCCTCTCCCTTGATGCCAATCGAAGGCAATCCAGATTTTACTCCAGGATAAGATGATCTATCCTTTAGACATTGGAACCAGATGGATTGCAGGTCTGTCGGTCATTTATTTGATATAGCGGGACCCGTGCCCTTTGAGATGCTCCGCTCAGATCACGCTTTACCCGAGACGGAGCATCTCCACTGCATACAGATCAGACACTGGGTGATGCACCCATCAGCTTGTCCTGGGGTGCAGAGTTTACTCAATGCCTTTGAGAGGTGTTGCTTTCTAAGACATCCAATACTCGACTCATTTCTGAACTATACAGTCTACTTTGTCCTGCTGCTACCCAGTCTAAATCTACAGGTCAGAACCACTGGGAGCTGGAGATAGGTTGTACACTGACACAGCAAGAATGGGGAGACATCTATTACCGTCTATTACCGTGCTATGGGCAACTAAGATTGTCACATATTGATACCTCACACCTACCTGGCTGCAGAAAGGTAACCCATTCAATAATCAGACTGTTGGCGCAACTGTGGCTCTTTAGGAACACTACTACATCTATTATGGGACTGCCCCACAATCACATCTTATTGGACCAGGTTCTTAATGATATGAATACCCATTTTACGCACAACTTCCTCAATTCCCTGCCTATATCATTTTGGGTCTACCAAACACACTTACTTTTCCACTTAAGTCCCTTTGGGGCAGACAAATTGAAGTTGCTCTTGGTGCAGCCCTGCAGAACATAGTGACACACTGGGGTACAGGGCAAATCCCAACCTGTCAAGGAGGGTTACATAGACTATGGCACATACTTGGGATGGACATTCTATCCCTCTCTGTATCAAATATGGGAACCTCCTTCCTGAACCTTGGCGCCCTTTCTTGAAGTTACTATCGTCAGAGTTCCGTGAACTCACCTGTCCCAAATACCTACACCTTCTTCGACTGTCTGAGACCCGCCTTTGTTCTACCTGAGAGAGTCCTTTTTATCTTCTATATTAGCTTATGAGATTGTGCCTCCTTTGATTTCACATGCTGATGGGTCCCAGGGGGAGGAGGGTGGGGTTTTAGGGTAATTTGGAGAATTCTAATGTTGACTTGATTAATAGGCTGCAGGCCTTGTACTGCTTTCCTTTTTTTATGTCATAAAGCCAATGAAGAGATTTAAACCATAAAGAGTGTGTTTTCCATGGATATTGCTGAAATTGTAATCTGATTATGTGCCAGAAACCTTTCCTATACAATTAGTATTAAAAGACATCAAAACACAGATTCTAGAAAATAAATACATATTTTCTTGAGGGCAATATTTTGGGAAGGGAAATAATAAATGAAAATTAATCTTTTTGGTATTTTAATATTAGCACTCTTCATGATATCACAACAGTATGTGATTAATGTAAAGCATTTTTTGGTGTTCGGTAATTACTCTTCAGATAATGAGGATAGTTTTAGCAAACAACTGAATTTAAAACAATCAGAGCCTCAAAGAAGAAATATATTTCTTAATATGATCAAACAAAGTTATTATACATAAATAAAGCATGAATTTAATTAAATGCACTATTTAAATATAAGCCTGCTTTTTACCTTCAAGGAACTAAGCAAATGTGGTGGAATCATTTCTTGCATTTAATAGTGCAGAGAGCAGAAAATTCCAGTCTAATATATTCTAAACAAAATGAATTCTAGGTCACGTAAATAGAAAACGAAGGGATTAATAATACCTTCCTTGAATATTATGCAAATTTATATTCAGCAAAAGATACAAACCATGAAAAAAGCGATTTTTTTTTTTTAAATCGTATGATATCTCAAAATCTATTCATTTACTTCAACTGATTGAAGCTTAGTTGTACAAATATGAGAGAAAGAAATGTTTACCATTAGTGGTGCATAATTACATGAAGTGGCCTAATGGCAATTTCAGGAGTTTCACTTCACAAGCGTAATGCCAAGGCTACAAAATATGTGAATTACACCGCCGTTATTTATATTACGCCTAGACCTACTTAGGAGATACAGCCACGTCATGATCAATTGCATTAGTGAAACAAAACAACTCACTTTTATATGATTTTCAGGCCTTCAAGGGAGAGTTGAAAATGTTATTTGAGAAACGTATCTCTGATGTGTCCTTGTGCCTGGGGAGACCTGATCCATTAAATAGGTTATTTTCCCCCTGACTTCAAGTGTCCTTCTCTTTTCTCTTAAAGGAGTTGAGGGATATATTTTGATATATTGATAATATTTGAACATATTTTAATGTATTTATTTTAAAATATATATTATGTATAAAAATACCAACTTAATATTTAATACTTTCTTAACAGCATTAAAACATTTTTATAAGAGGGGTCACTCTCACCCTCCCTTCTTTTAAAGAAACATTTCTAATTAATTATTTTTTTAATAAATATGTTTTTGATTAAACTCTATCAAAATATTAATTAATACCATTTCAATGGAGGATTCCCTTCAACCCCAGTTTCTAAAAAATAGCAAACTTACCTTATTGATACTTACATTATACTTACCTTATACTTATGTTATGCACGATAAAGTCTTGCATGATAAAGACGCGTGAAAAATGACATTGTGTGGTAAAGACTGCGTGGTAAATGTACTACATGCTATGTAAGGCGTTATAAATGTAAAATACCCTCCTGCTGTATAACTCTTGTTTGTGAGTGCACTGACAGCAGAAAGTAGCCGAGAGGCTTTCATGTCTTGATTGTTCCCGCTTCATGAGATTGTTGGTTCGAGCACTGGCCTTTGATGATCACTGACAGATACTCATGTACAGTCACTCTCACTGATCGATTTGAGAAGATGATAACTTTGTAACAAGCACTGGAAGAGTCAGTTTGCTAGCATCGTACATAGCAGTTCTCATGTGCTCCTTTGACCCACGTGCATCAGCGGCCTCATCCAGAGTTTAGGCTTCACTCACTAAACCATTTAGGACCAAGAGGAGCAGGACATGTATTGGTCTCTGTAAATAAAGGCTTCTCTCCAGCAGGGTTTTAGGTTCAACTTCTTTTTGTGAAACCATTTATGTAGATGGTTTTATCATGCTATGGCGTAACAGGGACCGTTTTGGCTGAGAAAGATTTATTTTTTTAAGGATTGGCAAACAACTCTTACAATAGGAGGCTTGGCCCTATGGTGGATTGGGCTTCTTGTTGATAGGTTCACAATTACAGATGGCCCTCCTTTTCTTGTGTAAATTGAATATATGGTCAACTTTCTTTCTCTTGTCTGTCTACTGCAGTGGAGAAGCATTAAAAAGAAAAGATATATCTCCCAGTCCTTAGCATCAGAGCTCTATTTCTAGAGATTACTTAAAGAGCTTAGTGAAAGAGACTTTTATTAATTTATTAGAAGAAAAGTAAGCTGGAACGGGAGATGAGAAGAGGAAACATATCAGTTTCTCTCCGCCTTTCCTGATGAACTTCTTCATCTCGGCCTTCCCCAAACACCAACTCAAAGGAGGAAATTGAATCTGAGCAATTGGATCCAGGCCCAAAGGATAAAAACATATGGCATGATGAATTCCCTAATCTTTTGATATATCTTTGCTCTAATATGAATATACCTTCTAGAGGAAGTGCAACATCTTACTAGTGGTGGGTTATTTCGACAATTTCATAGGCCTGTGACTACTTAACTGATGCATCTTGCAGTACAGAAATGTATTTTACTTGAATAGCGAAACTTGCCCAAGACAGCTATTCCAAAGTTTATGATATATTTCTATCGCTATCATATGGAGGAAGTTGAAACTTAAATTCTTTAATCAATAAAGGTAAACTCCATGTTGGCTAACTTGATGGAACTTTCTAATATGAATGTGGATGATACTTCTTTTGTGAATCCAGTTGATCATCATGTAGATGCTGTTCTGTGGTGACTTATTTTGCCCTATGAGCTGGTACTCATGCTATATACACACCTCAGTTTTTAGTTAAATATTTCAGATGCATCTCTTCTTTGGCCCAGGAAGATGCAAAGTGCAAATGTCTCTGAGCATATTTAAAGAGGCTAGCTTGCTTCCTTTCTGATGTGACTTTGATGGTCTTTGCTCTTCAGCCATGGCATCAGGAGCTGAGATGGCAGCACATTGCCAACTTTGAGTAAGTATATGAATGAAGCTTCCATTTCAGTGTTCCAAACTCTTCTGTCAGGTGCAAGATTCTATGCTACAGAAAGCCAAGATGCATCGTTTTCAAACCTGATTGGCCTGGCAAATATCATCCCAATTGTAAAAGACAGTTGTCTGAAAGAATCTCAGTTCTTGTCTCCCTCTGCGCAGCGGACATTTGGGCCACTTCAATATTGGACAGCTGAGTTGCCAGAGTTATAAGCAAGCATTATAGACTACAATTCTTGGAAACCACACCTGCTTCCAGCTTCAAAGCAAGCATTTGGCTTCATGTAAAATAAAAATGCTTTCTGAAAGTACTACTTGACAAAAGAAGCAGTGTTCCATATCACTTTCAAAAAAGAGTTCTGGATTGTATACTGGATAGTTTTGATAATCATCTGTCTTTGTCAAGTCAATCTGTCAGTTTCAATAATTCACTGCTAGATGGGTATGTTACAGTGTATCATTCCCTCTAGTTCTTCCAAGGGAATTCACAATTTCTCTGGATTTATAAGAGGGTTAGTTGTATTGTACAATTCATCCCAATGATTTCTAATATCTCCAATTTGCTGTAATGGAACTTCCTTTTCAATTTTATGTCCTTCCCTTTCACCTGCAATAAGCCTCACCATTCTTCACCAAGATCTTATCTCCTTTGGTGGGAATTGTACACAATGAGGCATTGCACTACATCCTCACCTGAATGACTGGATGATTCATGCAGCTTCAAACATATTTTTGAAATAGGTAGTTTCCAGAGTTTGCGCCGTATTAACTCTGCATCAAAAACTCATCTCCAGCAATCACAATCCCTGCCATTCATAGGAACAAGATACTAGAAAGATCTGGGGAAGGTTTTTTTTCAATGAGCCTCTCGAATCCTCAAATTACAATCTCATCAAAATCTCCCTCAGGCTGAAAGTTCTCCAGCTCAAGGTCAGTTGAGTGTGCATGGAGATATGGTGCGTTATTGCTCCTACTATCCTTTCGTTTTTAATGGATCAAATTTTGTTAATTCCTGAGGCCTGATATTATGTTTTTTCAGGCATCACCCCTATTTCTTCTCCTATTGGCAATACTGCCTGTGGATGACTTATCCACTCACATTCTGCAGCACTGGCACCCTGCATCACTCCTAATTGATTCTCCAATTCCCCCCACAATAGAGATGTGCAGGGAGCTACAATGTTTGTGCCTTTCTGGGGCCTGTTAAGAGGTGTTCCTTTGATTGTTCCAGATGCTGTCATATTCACAATAGATGCCTCTGGGCTTCGCTGGGTGGCAACTTGAGTTAATCTCTAAACTCAGGGGTTCTGGTCAAAGAAGGAATTCATCAGGTCATTGAACAGGAAGGACTTGACTGCCATTCATCTTGCAATATGAATTTTCGTTTTGTCATTCCAAGGCCAGTTTATGACAGTCTGAACAGACAAAAAAGTAATCAAAGTGCATTTGAATCACCAGATCGAGATCTGTAGGTGCAATTGCAGTACAGATTTATCCATATGCAGATATTTGCGGAGGAGTGAACAGCTGGGTAGCTGAAAACTTGAGTTATGCATTTTGTTCCTTTTAGAGTTTTAGTCTACCCCAGGTGACATTTACAACCATTTGCAATTGGTTTGAAACTCCTTCTCTGGAACTCTTTGCTTCAAGAGCAATTGCCTTGCTGCCCCGTTTAGCACAGGATTTCAGGTTCAGGGAGCATGGTGTGGGGATGCTCTCCCATGTATTTGGTCACTGACTCTCTTTTTGCTTTCTTCCCTACCCCCTCATCATCACAGGGGACTAAAAAGTCTTCATAATTGTTCCCTGTTTGAAGATGATGGTTTGCCCTGTACCCCTTGTTGTGACAGTTAGCAATTGCATGGCAATTGGATTTTTGTCCGTGGTTCCTCATCCTCTCTGCTTTACGGTCCTCCTCCTGAAGGCTGTACTGGAACTTCAACTGTTAATATGGAAGTTGAGGGGCTGAGACTCCAGAAATTAGGTCTGTCCCATAGTTTGGCTGTAGTTTGGCTGTAGCAGTTCAAGCTTCCTGATGTCCTCCCACTTTAAATGCTTACAGTTCTCACAGGTCTTCCTTCAGTCCCTGGTGTAAAATTAATGGGGCTCAATCATTGAAATCATTCACCTACTTTGATTCTATAGTTTCGTCTCACAGAGCCGACTGACTTATCATTCAGGCCTTTATGGGTTGGTATGGATGAGACAGATGCTTTAGCTAGCATATTACTGAATATGTTTAAGGTCATTTCCCAGTTCTCTCTATCTGGGATTTGCCTTTGGTTCTAAGTTGTTTACAGAGGGCACTTTTGAAATTATAGACACTTGTCCACTTCAATATTCTTCTTTGAATAACTGTTCTTCGTGGAACTGTCCTCAGCAGGAAGACAGGAAGAGCCGGGTTCTCTTGATACCCATGCACCTTATCTTAGGACTGCTGACATGATGGTCTAGAGTTTGCTCCCATGGCTTAATTAATTCAGCTTTTCACTGTGCTCAGAAAATCATTTAAATAACATTTTCCAAATGTTCTTACTTCATACTCTTGGAGTTCATCATCTAGTGCCACATCTATTTACAATGCAATGGCAGATTCAGGTTATGTAAGTCCCTTTTTGTAATTTATGGCCCAGCCCGCCATGAGGGCAAACCTTTGGTAGCCACTCTCTGCAGATGGCTATGATCAACTATTTATAAGGCTTATTTGCCTATACATCACCAATTGCCTAGAGCAACTAGGTCGCAGTCTGAAAAGTTTCAGCGCTCCGTCCACCATCTCCTTGTGTTTGCTTTGTTCGCCCTAAGTTGGCAGGGTATGCCCAGACGTGGGTCCCTTGCTCACTTTGCCACTGGATTCAAGCTAGCCTGGCTGATGAGGGGTGTTACCCCAAAACTGGTCCCAGGATGCTTGTTTCCGGTCCAGGGAAGACCTGGCTTGGCAGTTCGGGCTGGACTGTTTCCACGAGGAGCAGGGTGAAGACTGATTTGCATATACCTGGGTCTGAACTGGGGTGGCAAAGTGAGCTAAAGAACGATGATGGATTCAACCCAGATCTGTGACTGGGGGTGAGTGTCTGAAAAATTCCAGCACTCCGTTCATCAACTCCTTGTGTTTGCTTTGTTCGCCCTATATTGGCAAGGTATGCCCAGACGTGGGTCCCTTGCTCACCTTGCCACTTGATTCAAGCCAGCCTGGCTGATGAGAGGTGTTACCCTGAAACTGGTCCCAGGATGCTTGTTTCCGGTCCAGGGAAGATCTGGCTTGGCAGTTCGGGCTGGACTGGACCCATGAGGCACAGGGTCAAGACTGATTTGCATATAGCTGGGTCTGAACTGGGGTGGCGAAGTGAGCTAAAGAACAATGATGAATTCAACCCAGATCTGTGACTGGGGGTGAGTGTCTGAAAAGTTTCAACGCTCCATCCATCATCTCCTTGTGTTTGCTTTGTTCGCCCTAAGTTGGCAGGGTATGCCCAGACATGGGTCCCTTGCTCACTTTGCCACTGGATTCAAGCTAGCCTGGCTGATGAGGGGTGTTACCCTGAAACCAGTCCCAGGATGCTTGTTTCCGGTCCAGGGAAGACCTGGCTTGGCAGTTAAGGCTGGACTGTACCCATGAGGCACAGATTCAAGACCGATTTGCATATAGCTGGGTCTGAACTGGGGTGGAGAAGTGAGCTAAAGAGCGATGATGGATTCAACCTAGATCTGTGACTGGGGGTGAGTGTCTGAATAGTTTCAGTGCTACATCCATCATCTCTTTGTGTTTGCTTTGTTCGCCCTATGTTGGCAGGGTATGCCCAGACGTGGGTCACTTGCTCACTTTGCCAGTGGATTCAAGCTAGCCTGGCTGATGAGGCGTGTTACCCTGACACCGGTCCCAGGATGCTTGTTTCCAGTTCAGGGAAGACCTGGCTTGGCAGTGCGGGCTGGGCTGTACCCATGAGGCACAGGGTCAAGACTGATTTGCATATAGCTGGGTCTGAACTGGGGTGGCGAAGTGAGCTAAAGAAAGATGATGGATTCAACCAAGATCTGTGACTGTCGGTGAGTGTCTGAAATGTTTCAGCGCTCCGTCCATCATCTCCTTGTGATTGCTTTCAATCATATGCTATTAACATAGATAAGGTGTGCCAAATTGAAGCAATCTACTCTGACTCGTTTAGAGAACCTATGGTTAACTCTACATTCTTAAACAAGAACAACCTCACTAGATTCTCCATCACTATTACCCCCTCAGAAGATCCCAAACCACAGCTTAAATACATGCTGCTCAATTGCAGATGCTGCAGACATTGCTGCCCTCAACCTTGCACATGATCCAGACATTTTAGTGCTGATGGAAACCTGGCTTAACGATTCATCTGTGCCAGTAATCGACATTCCAGTGCCCCCTAACTTCAACATCATCAGGCTGGGTAGACTGGGTGTGCTGGTGGGAGGCATCATATGTATACATCGTAGCAATTTATCAGTTAGACAAAAACAATCTGATTTCCTATCGTCATGCAAATAACTGTGCTTCGAGGTCTCATGCAACAACAGGCAAGCATGCAAATTCCACGCTCTCTACCACCCTCCACGAGACAATCTCCCTTTCACAGAATAGTTCATGGAAATCATCTCTATGAATGTGGAGTATCACAGCACCCAGATCTACCTTGGAAACTTTAACCTCCATTGGAATGACCTGAATGACCCGTCAGTCTGAAATTGGAAGGGGCCTTAAAGATTCCTTGGGTAAGGTATGTCCGCGATTTTATGGATCTCGGACACCCTGAATACTTTACCGACCCAAGCACCTTATATATGGTTAGGAGAAAGGATTTAAAAAAAGAGGGTCTACAACTCTTGGATACGATAAGATCTTCAGCGGAGATTTTAAAGCCTAGCGTTCACCAGAACCTGCTGATTTTAACCACTTTTAATATTCAGCCATATTTAACAATCGTTCCCGGGGGTTATGATCGGTTTCTATTTATAAGATTTAGGCTGGGGATCTTTCATAGAATTGTTAGTCTTCCAATAATGAATGACTGGGCCCGAGAATTGCAACTGTGTCCATGTGACAATCATTCAGTTCAATCCACCATACACTTGTTTTTGTTTTTCAAATTCTATAGAGAATTGAGGAATGTGTGGATTGTTCCAATCCTAAAATGCTTAGGGATTAGACAATGCCGCCCAGCGTTTATTGTGTTGCAATATTTGGACAATGTACATAGTACTTGGAAGATAGCAATGTTCTTAAAGCAAATAGTCAACCTCAGGAAAAGTATGGTAATTGAAGTTTAAAGGTCATGTAGATGCAAAGGGCATATTTGTATTATTGATGAATTTATAAACTATATGAATCATGCTTTTATTGCTATTTCATGTAATAATGTGTTTGTTTTTTAGTGATTTCTTCATGGTGTGAACAATCAATTGAATAGTGATCTATGTACAGGATGTACACTTTATAATACTTGTTTTAATTAATATGTATATTTTATGTATGTGCTTTTATGATTGTATGAAATAGCAATCGAATAAAGCTGTCTTTGACTTTGACCCGTCAGTCAATAGCCTCAAATCCTTCTTATCAGACCTTAACCTCACTCAAATATGTGATAGCCCTACTCACATCAAGGGAACTACCTTAGATCTGCTCATTGGTAAGATCAACTCCATTCAACTTGAATCTATCGCCCCATGTGACTGGACGGATCACCATTGCATCTCCTTCCTCATCTCAGAATCGAAACCTAGACATTGGCAAAGAAATCTAAGAAACATTAACTTATATGATCTGACTTCCCGCACTGATAACATCCTGCCTCCTCTGGAAATGTATGGTGTTGGCGATCTTACAGACCACTATAATCGCTCCATGACTAACATATTAAATTCAGTGGCACCCCTACAGCTAAAAAGAATGCCCTCCAAAATCTCCAAACCTTGGCATAATGGGAGCCTAAATACTGAAAGAAGAAACCTGAGACTAGCAGAATGTTTGTGGCGAAACTCTCCCTCCCTTGGCCATCTCATTCTCCTGAGATCTCTGAGAAATGTATATAACAAACGCATCAGATGCTCTAAAGCGAGTTATTTAAGAAAACAACTAGAGCAAGCCAAAAACCGACTATAAAATTGTTTGAACTCATCAAGCTTCAATCTAACAGCCAACCTAACCCTCCCTCCTTGGAACTCTTTCAGAAGCCTAACTGTGAGGAGATTGTTGCCTTCTTCCGTGATAATTTAAGAAAGATCGAAATGGAACTACATGCAGACTTGGAGAATCTACCTATCACCTATACACCCTCTGGGTTAAGTGTGCCCCCTCAAACTCTGGTTTGCCGTTTCTGGTTTGCCCTCCCAAAAACAATGCTTCCTGAAGCCTATTCAAAATGGTGGAGGTTTGCACTATTCACAAAACTCTGGCTACAATGAAACCTTCTAACCACTTTAGCGATCCCTTACCACAGAACCTTTTCATTGAGATCAGATCATCCTTATTCCTTCTCTGGACGAAGATAGTTAACACCTCTCTGCTTCAAGATTCGATCCCGGGTTGCCTAAAGTTGGGGCAGGTCACCCCCATCCTTAAAAAAAAAGATGGCAGACCATTCTAACCTCTAACTTTTCGTCCAATCTCCACCATCCCTACTCTGGCAAAGCTCCTCGAGAAATGCGTACACACCCAGCTATGTAGCCACATTGAACAATTCCAACTGCTGGAACAATTCCAATCCGGGTTCCGGCAGGGTCATAGCACGGAATCCACTCTTACCCACATTATGGATGATGCATTACGAATGCTGGACCAAAATGAGTCATGCCTCCAGATCCTCCTCGACCTTTCGTCTGCTTTTGATACGGTCAAAGATGATACCCTTATCGATCTACTGAAGCATAGGATGGGGCTATCAGGGACTGCGCTAAACTGGTTTTCATCATTCCTACACAATAGAACCCAAAGACTCAAGGATAATCAGTCTCTGTCTAACTCCTCTTCACTCATTTTGGGGGTACCACAGGGGTACACACTTCCACTCACCCTCTTCAATCTGTTTATGGAGCCTCTAACGGAAATCCTGAAATTGCCCAAAATCCATTATCACATGTATGCTGATGACACTCAACTGTACCTGAAAGTCTCCTCCCCAGAGGACATCAGGTCTCTCAACTCAGTACTTCAGGAAACGCAAAGTGGGCTGACATTCAATAACCTGAAATTAAATGCTCTCAAAACGGAATTCCTCCTCATCACTCCAGGCAAACAGTCTCCAGACATTGCAAAATGGTTTCATCAACTTACAGCCCTCAACTGCACTCCAAACATCATTAATTCCACAAGCTCTCTAGGGATAATGCTGGATAAGCATATGAACATGCAGAAGCAAATAAGTGCTCTCACCAATGGAGCGAACTTCCAATTGAGCATCCTAAGGAAAATTAAACCGTTCTTCCCCCACAACGAGCTCAAGTTCACGGTGCAAGCACTAGTGATCTCTAAACTGGATTATGGTAGTGCAACCCTATGTGGGCTTCCTAGATTGAAGACAGCGCCACTTAAGGCCTGTCTCAATTCCACTGCAAGGCTCATTACAGGCTCCAAACTTTATCTGCCTGAGTTGAAATTAATAAATTGGCTCCCTTATGAGGCAAGGATTCATCTAAAAATTGCATGCATGACCCACAAAGCTTTACATTACAACACCCCGTTTATATCTTGCACAAAAACTTGAGCTCTCTGGGGGATCTAGACACTCTAGGAGCTCCAATACTCTACTACTCAAGCCACAGAAATTCCATAAAAAGAAAACCTCCAATCGAGCATTTTCCGATATTGCCCCGAGAATTTGGAACTCCCTGCCACCTTATATAAGACTGAAGGGAAGTTAAAGAAATTGTGATGAAGACATTTCTGGGCTAGATCCTCACTTCACCCTAGGTCTTGCTTTCTTAATCTTGTCCTTATTGAACTGTTATGACTGCTATGATAGCAGATTGGATTTGGGGAACTAAGGGAGCGCCTTGGATCGACTCCATTATATTTTGGGGTCGCTACATAGACGACTGTCTCTTGCTGTGGTCAGGTACACAAGACAAGTTGAATGAGTTTTACACGCATTTGAACAATAATACTCTTGACATGAAGTTCACCTTGGAATCTAGCACATCCAAAATCACATTTTTGGACGTGGAACTTTACACCAAGGATGACCAATTACACAGTAGACTTTTTCGTAAGGAAACTTCGTGCAATGGAATTCTGCACGCGAACAGTTCCCACCCCACACACCAGATTCGAGCTATACCTTATGGGGAATTTCTGAGGGCTAGGAAGAATTGTAGTGAAGACACAGAATTTCAGATATGTTTCACAGACATGAAACACCGATTCATCAGGAGAGGCTACACATCAAACACCATTAGAAAAGCTGAGAACAGGGTGGTGAATGTACACAGATCGGACACATTACAGACAAACATCCCCACACGACAACAACAAAAACCTGTAAGACTGATCACTGATTTTAATGGTTTGAACCACATTATCAGGAGAAGCTTCACCAAACACTGGGGGATTTTACAAGCGGACAAATCACTCAAGGAGTATATCACCAGCTACCCTCAAATTACGTTCAGGAGGGGCAAGACACTGATAAACAGACTTAGCCCCACTGTCCCACGCACAACCAATGACTTAACATGGCTCAGACAACATACAATAGGCTTTTACAAATGTGGGGGCATATTAACAAGGCGGCGTTAATGAATTATCGCCGCTTTAGCGTCCGTTTTCGGACGAAAAGCGGCGATAATTCTATCGCCGAATTAACAAGGACACGCTAGCGCGTGATTCCTGACTTAGCGTCCGCTTTCTGCACGCCTCCCATCGCATCGCTAATGAGATGCAAAGGGGCGTGCCTGTGAAAACAACAGGGAAATATCGCTAACCCAGGTATCGCCATATTAGCAACGTGGGTTAGCGATATTTTAAATTGCGCTAAGTATGCTTTAACGCAGGAATTTAACGTCTGCTAAATTCCTGACTAAGGCATACCTAACATGGGGGGTGGATTGTGTGGCTAAGACCACAGGTCCTATCACCAAGTATATCGCCGTTTTCCATGGGACATCGCTGGAAAACCAGCGATGTTCCATGTAAACATCGCTATCACTGGAAAATTATCGCCTTTGCGCTAAGCGTTGTTAATACAGCGCTAGCATGGCGATAATTTCCAGCGATAGCCGGCGATAGGATTCCTCACGCTAACAGCGGCCAGCGATAATTATCGCTGCCGCTTATTAATATGCCCCGTGGATGCTGTGGGGTATGCAGATGGGCTAAACATGGTACTTTAAATTTTACTAACTTTGACAAAAAAAGATATGATATTAGACACAACATCAACTGCAATACTAGGTTTGTTGTGTATATCATTGAATGCACTTGCGGTAAACTCTATGTGGGAAGCACTATAAGACCTCTGAAGGATAGAATCAGCGAACATGTTAGAGCGCTCCACCAACAGGATGCCAGATATCCAGTAGCACTACATGCAGCGGTGTGTCCCTCACAAGGAATACACAAAAGGTTTTCCTTTTTCGGCATTGATGTAACGCAACCAAGTGTGCGGGGTGGCAACAGGGAGCTTAGACTAAGACGCACATAAGCCGTTTGGATCATGTGCCTACATACAGTGGAACATGGGCTAAATTGCGATCATGAAATGCAATATTTTTTAGGTTACTAATATGCCTGTGCAATGAGCTGCCCCTCACAGACATGGAGATAAACATGACAGTCGCACATCATAACAACTGTGATATTTGTGGCAGGTGTGTTTCATGAACAGATTGTATTAGTGTGCACACAATGTTACTATTTACCTAAAACTGTGGAATATAGTTCGATTTAATATTTCTCTATTTCATATACACACGCGACAGTGGTGTTTACAATTGATGCACATCACACATCAGGCAAGTCGAATATAGAGAATATTGCATGTATCTATGTCACAACCAATGTCTGTATATCAATTTACTTTTCACGTGTGTATATCATATGAATTTTTTTTTTAGAACTTAAAGGTGCTTCTCCTGATAATCACTATATTGTAACACGAGCACCAAGTTTGTCAACCATAACAAAGTTCGCCTTCGCTGTTATTTTTCACGAATGTTTACCAAAATATTAATCGGCTTTTAGAGAAGCTGCTCTCTTTGTTTACTTTACTACAATATGAACAGCAAGAGTGTCAGATGATTATTCTGAACCTAAATGTGGCGCTCCTGATAATCACTATACTGTAATACAAGCACCAAGTATGTTAACCATAACGAGTATTGCATTGCAATTTGAAGTCACGTATGTATATCAGAATACTAATCGGCACATAGTTAAGCCGCATACTTTTATACTATACGGCAATACGAGCAGCGAGAATGTCAATATCCTTTGCCTTTCGCTTTTCAAGAGACGCATCATCTGTTGCCCGCTAAACGTGAGACTTTTAAGACCACTTTTAACTCACATTCTCAATTAGGAATATCGCGCCCTTGCAAATTTTTTCGTAACACATTCGACTAGCACTCTCTTCTCCGAAACAGTAACTCAAACTACTAAATAAATATTATGACCTTTCTAACACATGTTTTTATTCTTAAGTATTGTTCATCACATTGAACAATAAAGTTAATACTCCAATCAAGGTTAGGTTTTCGCTCTAGTCTTTTCACCCCAGCCGGAAGCCTAAATACCACTTCCGGTTTTGTGTTCACGTGTCCACACCCGGAACACAGTGAACTGCCATGAGGAATCCGAGCGCACACGCCATCGGTAAGGATGATGTCCCGATTCACAGTTACTGGCCCGTGTTGATAATTCACCTTAATTTCATAATGCCATCCAACTTTGAGGCATTGACATGAGATCTGGTTTTCAGATCTCTTTCTCGTACCCGACCGCATCTCTAACTTGAAGAGACTCACGGCAGCCCCAATCTTTGAATCACCAACATTACGGTAAATATCCTGTTCCTGGAAACGGATCCTTTTAACAATATCACTTGTTCTGAAATCCTTCCTTTTCAGTTAGTTAAATCTTTGCTGCTATTTGTCGTTTCAAACTCAGGTGGTTTCTGCCGATACAGTCCACCACTCTAGGACTTCTTTTGGCCAGCCGGGTTGGAATTATCACCGGCGGAGCGGTGAGCGCTCACATTTTTTTTTCTTTTCTTTCTCTTTACCATAACATGATTTGCACCTCTTTACATTTCACTTATATTTATTATTTTCGTGGTCCTCTCCCCCCTTTCTCCGTTTACGTTTTCAGACTATCAAGATTCTTTGTCCACCATACAGGTAGAACGCTATTTTGCCTCTTATATAATTTTGATAACCATGTTATGTCTTCATATTATGTAGCATTCAGGTTTTAACTGTACTATCTACCGACATGTCTCCGTTTTGACTAGTAATGTTTAGGCACGTAATTATTCACTTCAAAGGGTATGTTAGAACAAACATTTACACTCAATTGTATTACCAACTACCGTTTTATCAGTCACAATATGCAAGGTGATTAGGGTTTCTACCTTAAGAGTGTGATGTCACCATAAACAGCACATGAAAATTTCTACAAATTATGTATCACCGAGATTGTTTGTATCCTTCCCAGCCCTGAGGAAGTCGCAGAATTATTTTCCACATGCGACGAAACACGTGTTGGCTGGTTTCTGTTTTACCCTAATGAAAATGGAATAAAAGACAAAGCAACTTATTACCAACAAGAACATTGAACATTGTTTCTAATTCACTAGGATTGTGTGAATACATACACACTGTTATATTACTTTTATGTGTGCCTAGGTTTATGTTGAACTATGACTGCTATGATATGTTTTGGCCTCTTTTTGCCCGGTGTGCTATTGTTTACATTTCTTGTACCTTCGTAACTGCCAATCTGCAAAGCGCTCTGATACCTCCGGTGGTCTTGTATGCACTATCCAAAACTCTTTAAATAAAATAAAATCGATAAAATTAAATAAATATGCGTGTTGGTCTTTCTTGCCCTTTTGGTGTGATGGGAAGATCTACTTGAGGGATAGCTTTCCCTTGAGCAGAAGCTATGGGCTCATCCTTGCAGCAGATCTATTCTGCTACTATTTGGTCTTCCCCATTCACATTCATTTCCCACTACTGGCTGCAGGGGTATTCTTGAATGGCAGTTTTGGTAATGGTAGGTTATCTTCTATCCTTCCCAAGGGGTTCAGTGATCACTTTTTATTTTTCTGCATGTATTTCTTTAAATGTTTCTGACCTCTGTGGCCTATTACTTTTTGGACAGCAAAAGTATTCGTGATCATATCTTCATATTAGTAAAGACTAGGATGAAGAAGTGGATGAGGAGGTAATGCTTCAATTACTAACCAGTGATGGCAGGTGGCTACGTTTTAGGTGGTGACCTTCAGTTTTTCATTTATTGTGGGCTCACCTGCTTGTAATATTGGGTTTCAACACAGGTCACTGCTATCCAGGGCTTAGTGGATGTGCTATGGCCCCTACAAGATGTTGGCTTAAACCTGATTGGCATGTTTAACTTTCCTATAGGACCGTAGTATATGGTGCATAGGTACACCCAAGGCAAGTTAAATGTCGGACACCAGTGCCCATTGTGACATCCACTATAGTCACAGTTAAAACATAACTTCAAGCCAACACTGTGTAGCCTGACAGCATCATTTTGAACCCTGAAGCACAGAACTGTCAAAATCACACTTCTCACAGGTAGTAAAACCTGATTTTAAGTATTAAATAAGCTACTCCTAAGCACACCTTGCTGCCACCTTTCTGCCCACAATATCAATATGTAAGAGTTGAACATGTGTGACATTATAAATGACATGTTTCCACCAGTGACTAGGCCCAACATCGGCACTGGTCAGGCTGTAAATGGTACATGGGGAGAGTCTATCTATTAATTATATACTTTAAAATATTATGTTTTACCTGTACCAGCTAAATAAGCCATTCCAAGAATTATGTTTATATATATATAAAAATACAAACTAATGTTAAAGTTGGATTTTTATCAAATATATCGGAAATGTGTTTAGGAAATTAACCTCTGTCTGAGCTTTCAGATGGCTAATTAGCATTTGCCTTCGGCTAATCCCCAGCTTGTCCCCAGGCCATAATGAGATGCAATTTCTCCTAGGACTGTGATTGACAGTTCGACCTGAATGGGCAAAGAATGCCCATCTGAGCTCAGCAGAAGGGTGGGGGTTGCCATCTTGTTGGTACATAGTGTTTAATCATGCCAGGCAGGTCTCTCTGAGCCACAAGTAAAATGTTGGTGCATTTGAAAGGGAGTACACAGGATGCCAGGACAATTCAAGGATATCACCTGTTTCAGTGCTGCAGGACCCTGCTTTTCTCAAATCAGACTTCTGCCTCCGGGTTTGTTCTGGGTACGTGGCCTGCTTCAAACTTGAATTTAGCTCTAGATGTGGGAAAACCCTAGTGATTACAAGAGTGCACTCCCCTACACACCCACATCACTCAGAGCCCATGATTAGTGTGGCCAATATTATTCCACATCTTAAAACAAGCCCTGGTGCAAGCACTGGCGTAACAAAACTTGAGGGGGGCCCCCTGCAAGGTATGTGGCGGGCCCTCTGGATTCAATCAGGAGCTATCTGGTCACATTATTGTGCTAAGGGGGCCCCTGGAGCTTGGGGGCCACCCCGGCACCGCTGGGACTGCGGGGGCCTGTGTTACGCCACTGGATGCAAGTCATTTTGGGACTGTTCAATATAAAGCAAACAGGAACCACAGAAATGTGGGTAGGAATGCTCCTGGGAACTTCTACCCCATTAGTTAGAGTGTGCTAAGGAGTCACCCCTATACACTAGCTGGTGCCAGATATTAATGCGGCATCCCCAGGAACCCTACTCAAAGCACTTTCTGAACCTGCAGAAGATCAGAAGAGGGTTGGAACCGCCGTCCAAGACCTAAAATGAGCCCTGAAGGACTGTAGCTACTCACTGTTGGAGAAAAAACTTGAGGGGTCTGCTGGCTGACCTCCTGTGTGGTTAGAGGGACACAACAAGCTGCAAGAGAACTTTTCCTTGAAAGTACGCAGCTGACTAGTGGCAACTCGACTCACACTGGACTTTGCTTTTGCTTTTGGTCTCTGTCTGACAGCCTGAGAGTCTCCAAGAGCCCTCCCCTGAGAACCTGGGGACCGTAGAAATATACTCTTGTGGGTGTTTGAGCAGCAGAAGAAAGTTTGGAAACTTTGAAAAAATCTTTCCTCCAGAGCTTCAAGGGGACCTACAGGAAAACTACCGGACCTTGCAGCTCCTCAGCATCATATAGTATTTCAACTTCATACTTGTGAAGTCTTCCAGCAACTACTCAATAATCCATTGAGTGTTAGGAATTAGAAAAATGTCAGCAAGTAATTTCTAAAGCTCCAGAGCCACTGGGATCAACCTGCTTCAAATTTCCAGCATTAGCAACAATTTCATTGGTGGCTCACGTAGGGTTTTTTTTTTTTTTATAAAGTCTATATTGCCACTGAGAATTCTCCAGGACCAGTCCACTTGTTGTAACTGACCAGGGCTTCATCCAGCTCAGCCTCAAATAGTGCCTGGGTCCTCGTCTACTGCTTCTATAGACTATCATTGGGTCTTTGTGCTTTTTGGCGCTATTTTTACTTAAATCTTTAAAAATATATTCTCCGGTTACCCTTATTGTATTTTATTTAATTTGGTCCTATTTTACTCCCGATATGTTTCTCTTCTTTTTGAGTAGTAATTTTGGCACTGTTTCCTGTTTGGTCATGTTAGAAATGAATCAATATTTTCATGTGCTGAGTGCAAATATATTTTAATATTACTGTCTATTTTTCACTTATTGATATTTCAAAGATGGAGATCGATGTATATCCCTAGGTTAGAACATTGGAAGCTAAAAGTGGAGCGTATGCCTTATTTTTAATTAGTTTACGTCAAAAGGAATAATCAATTAGACTAATACTGGGCTATATGATACAACTTAGATTCGTGTGTGCACTGGAGCATGATGTCAGTTCACTGAATGCTGAATATAATTGATTGAGTAATAGAGAATTATATGATGATTTTTTTTTTTTACATTACACTAAAACAGGTTTTGCCCTTATCCTTTGAGGTGGACCCTTGCTCACCCCAAATATTAGTCTACTTTCCTACAATAAGAAATGTCATTACTCTGTTGTTGGGTGCCATTTGTAGAGCAGACTTTCAGCTGCAAGGGTATCCTGGCACTGAGCAAGTGTGCTGGCCTTGACTGAGGTCATGGGAGGGGGTTACTCGAAGAGTCAAGTCTTCAGCTTGTTGTGGAACTTAAGTAGCGAGAAGGGTCTCTATTGTGAAGTAGGACATTGTTCCATGGTTTAGGAGCCATGCATGAGAAGGCTCAAATGCAGCTCTATTTCTGTGTATGTGTGGACTGAGTACGAGCAGGAGTTCGACGATGTGTTGGTGTCTGGCTGGTTGATGGAAGGAGATGCAATTGTTCAGGTAGCCTGTGCCTGTGTTGCGTAGTGCTTTGAATGTGTGGGTGAGGAGTGTGAACTGAGTGCATTTGTATATTGGAAGCCAGTGTAGCTCCCTGAGGTGTGCTTTTAGGAGAGTGCTGCTTGGAAGGTTGAGGGTGAGTCTGGCGTTTTGGATTGTGCGCTGTTGTTTGGTGAGTTTCTTGGTTATACCAACATTGAGGGTGTTCCCATAGTCCACCCTGCTGGTGGCAATGGTGTGGGTGATTTTTCTGGTTCTGATCAGGAGCCATTTGAAAACTTTACTCATCATCGTCACAAGCAGGAAGCTGTGTTGGTACTGGCTTGTGCAGACATGTCCAGCTTGTTCTCAATGATGATTCCGAGGTGCCTCGGACATCACCTAGGCAGCGACCTTGGTCATGCAGGTGGTGAACTCGTTCCAAGAGAGACAATATGAATTGTGCGTCATCAGCATATGAAGGGATGTTGACATTGTAGGCATGTATGACATTGGTTAGTGGAGTCATATACGTGTTGAAGAGCGTGAGACTTAGGGATGAATTACTCTGATTCCATCTTCCTTGTCCCAGTGCATAGGCCTGAGTTTCCAACCTTGGTTGGACTTATATTTGTCTTGAAGCTTGAGTAGTTTACTAAGAAGTTGGAGATTTTGGGGAACTGGGTTAAAGGGCATTAGAAAGTAAAGTCCATTTTAAAAGGACCCAGGCTTTTATTTGGGTGGTTAGCAGAGTGCCTGTCAGGGAGGGACACACACCTCATATTAGTAAGGACTGGGATGAGGAAATTGAATCAGAGTAATGAAATTTCCAGGACGTACTTGAAGAATTTCAGGGCTCTATCAAGACAGACATCAAGGAGTATAATTTGGGGAGAGCTGTATGCAGGCAAGTGAGTCAGCATATAATTCACCACAGGTTATAATAAACCAATGTAGAATGAACAGTTTATGATATGGATGGAAAAGAAGTTATAGTATATATATTCTTTCTTTCTGTGGGAGATCAATAATATTGTATCAATTAATCACATTTAACATCAATCTAAATGGCTTCATAGGAACTAAACATATATATATATTTTTTTTTCTAAAGAATGAGTAACATAACATGCATTTGTAAAGCGCACATTCACCCAGAAGGTTATCTTGACATTGAATAACAGATGTTTATTGTTACTCAACAGTACTCATTTTATTGACCTCAGAAGGATAAAAGGCTGAGTGGACCCACCAGGATTTGAACCTGTGACCTTGAGGTCAAACACAGGCCTCTACGCAGGCCTCTACAGTGGATGCATTGGTCTACTAAACCACCAGACTCAGCTGACCACAAATGCCTATTTTATGATTCAAAAAATACTTTCTGAATTGCAAATGGTGATTTGCGACTCATTACGACTCACAATTTGGTATGAGATGTATTGATGATTTGGAATTGCAAATCATTGAAAGGAGGTGGCAATAGGAGGTGGTCATAGATTTGCAAATGTGAAGATGTCCCCATTGGGCATCTTTACCTTTGGGAATTGTGAAAGGGGGCCTGGGCATAGCAGGTAGTAGTCCACGGGACTACTGCCTACTCCCCGAAGTCTGTTGCTTCATGCCCCCATCTCCAATATTTGTTAGGTAGGTTGTTCTGCAGCCTATCGCACTGGAGCTTTTTCAACGATACATATTAGTTACATAGGTCACAATACAAAATAAAACCGTTTGTAAATTCGGTACATCAATTGTGATCACTTTTTGCAACCTATCTCTTTGTACAATGGCTCAAAATTACTTACGTCAGCAGTGCTCAAACTGTCTCCCCTATTGTCTTAGTTTAGTTAAATGGGGTTTTACCATCTTTGGTGAGACTTTTTGTTGATGTATACTTTCCAGGTGATTTTTGGAGCAATAGTATCTGGTGCTTGATTGTATTTAAGAGAATGTTGATAAGTAATACTGTGTATGCAGTTGTCAATAGCAGTAGAAATTGGGGATGCAATGAAAGCTGAAGCTAAGGCTAGTGGTGCAACTCTCTAGAAATGTTTAGTAGTTAACAGTAATAATTTGAGTTTGTTGCTGCACTTGATATATTTGAGTGGAGTACTGATATATAATTAAATTAGTTCATGGTCTGCCCAGAAAAAAGGATTAATTCAAGGTCTGGATGGTTTGTATGTTTTGATATTTATGCAGCACAAACCGAGCTGGGGAACAACAGAAAGCTGTACATTACATGCAGGGTAAGGTGATAATCTAGTGCACCAAGTGGCGATTGCACAAATACATTTCACATTGTTTAGGCCCAGGGAGATTACTTGATTTGCCCAGAATCACACAAGGTTGAGTTAAGTGCTGAGCCTTGGATGTGGGCCTGGGTCCCCCAGTTCCAAGGTTGGTAGCTGTAGCCACTAGGCCACGTCTCCTCAATACATATGTAGGTACATGGAAAATGCTGGCCTATTACCAATATTATCAATAACTAAGCTCAGTCAATGACCGACATTGTGTGTAGGTCCTTGGACCATTGGCAAAACTCCAGGCAGTCAAGTTGGCTAGGGTGTTTGTTATTTAGAGACATTTTGAAGTGACACAGAAAAAAGTATCACAGGAGTGTTTTGAAGATCTTCACAAAGGGCTTAGAATTCTGGAAGTAATATCCTAATATATTTAGAAGCCAGGTGGAGGACAGTGACATAGATGTAAAAATCTACTCATGTAGTGCAAACTGATTTCTAGACATATTAATCACAGAAAAGATGACTACATATGTGCAGATCTGTGATCCATTCCTTCAATAGATTCAAAATGTTCATGATGCTGCCTTAAATGTAAATTTAGGGATCCAAAAGGATTTTGTCATCTAAATTGGCATCTTCTTACTCAGAGTTTGGACAGGTGGAATTTTAGAAACATAACAGGATCAAACTTCAGCATGCATAAAGTTACGAATCAGATAAAAGTAAATTTAGGTGGAAATAGAAAAAAAAACATTTTATTAAAGTACTTGCAATTTGCTAATAAGGTGCATTACTTTTCTAAGCATCCGCACGATCTCACTCTTTTGTTACATGTGAAACCACATTATCAAAGAAGTTATAGAGAAAATAGTATTATTTTCAAAGTATTCAGACCTATAGATCTAAAAGTAGTGCTCATACGATTACATGGTTTAAAGTCTTAAAGTGCTCAATTTCTTGCTTTATGGAGCAGCCTAGAATGCACATTCAGCAGTCAATATAATAAAAAATGAGCATGTGCCGTCAGCATGAAGAATGTAAAAAATCCATACAAGTGCAAAATCTAATCATCTAATAGAGTACCATAGTGGCAGTCAGATCCTCGTGGATAGAAATTACCTGACTCATTCATCCTTGAACCTAACATGACATACCAATCACAAGTCAAGGGCGCAGCCATCTTGAATGTCTTAAAGCAAGAGAAATAAATGATAGTAAAAGGGGATATAAAAGAGGAAAACAGCCAAGTCAGGATAACCGGGGTTTGTCAACATATGTTAAAAAATGTTATGCTGGATTCAGAAGCATATACAATGATTAATTTGGAATCATTGTTGATATGTTTATATATTTTGGTGGACACTTTAACAGCAAAAAAAGAAAAGACATGGGGGCATATTTATGATCCCCTTTGTGTCTCTCATGCGCCACGCAATTAAAAATGAAATTTTTGAAGCCACGCAAAGGCACCTAGGGGCATATTTACAAGCCCCTTGCGCCACTTTTGTGCCGCCGTTGCGTCACGCATGTGACGCAGCGGCGACGCAAACAATGCGCCGCGTTGCGCTATATTTACAACGTGACGCATCTAGGGAGATGCGTCACATAGTAAACCCCTGCGCCACATGAAACCTGCGTCAGGTTTCATGTGGGCGTACCGGCGCAGGGGGCGTTCCGGCGTAGGAACGCCTCGGAAAGTGACGTAGTGAAATCTACAAGATTTCACGCAGTCACTTTTCCGACGCTGGTGCGTCAAATCCTTACGCCTGCTTCAAGCAGGCGTAAGGATTGACGCACCATGTTAGGGGATAGGAAGGTTGGAACAGTGCTGGAGCTGCGTCGCGCTTGCGACACAACTTCAGCACTGCGCCAACCTTCCGCTCGGCAGATGCGTCACGCATCTGCTTATCCTGCGCCACGATGCGCCGCATTGTAAATGCGGCGCATCGGACGTGGCGCAAGGGTAAACTTGCGTGACGCATTTTCCCTGGCGCATCCCTGCTGATATGCAGGGATGCGCCAGGGAACGTAAATATGCCCCCTTGTGTGGCCCCGCGTGGCTTCATAAATCTCGACAAATGGAATGCAGCGCAGATCGCTGAACTGCATTACTCTGCGCCAGGGAGGCGTTTCCATGGGTGTTGCTTGGGGGTTCCCACGCAATATCCATGGACTTTGACGCATTCCCAGATTTACCAGAACAGGTAAACCTAGGAATGCGACAAAAAGATATGCCTCCCCAGGAGAGGCGTAACAAGGAGAAATATCTTTATTTCTCCTCGTTTTTTTCTTTTTTCTATGTGTGATGCAGCACACATAGAAAGAGGAAAAAGCCTCTCAGGATTGTTTTGTGCAGGAAGGTGCCTCTTCCTACACAAAAACAATCCTGCGTGCAACGCAGTCACCCGTGCAAGGGTGCCTGCGTTGGTAGTAGGCAGCCTATTGTGCGCCAGTGCAGGGGAAAGGACAGGAATACGCCGTATTGCCTTAAATACATTGCATTCCTGCCCATTCCCAGTGATGCAGCGCAGCTAGGTGACTTGCTGCGCTGCGCTACTTTTTCATAAATATGGCCTACTGTTTTTACTGGCAGGGTGGCTTAATGAGTTGAACTGCGCAGTAATCTAGGGGTCACAACTTGGAATCCCCACGCTCCGGGAAATTAGGCATCATTAAACTGGTTATGAATGAAAACTGGCATGAAGTGAGGCATAAAGCCCTACAACACTTTTCATTGCATACAGCATGACTTGATTTAGTGAAGAAATGATATAAATAAGAACCACAAGAGATAGAAAATCACCAATATGCAATTAATTACAAAAATTAACAAAAGGCAAACATTTCCTTGACAAAGCCACTCTTTTCGCAAAAGCTACTTTGCGTTGTAGGAAGTCACTCCCATATCAAATCTCATTCAAAACGATTTGATTCAGTTTGACACTCGGTACATTTTATAAAATGATGATTTATCTTAAGGTAAATGCGAAGCAATACTATCCCGATATGAAAGAAAATAACATATATTAAATCAAAAATGTAGGCTTTTCAATTCACTATCACAAGGTCACCTTATTCTTCGAAAACAGACTGGACCTACAAGAATTCTGAATTGTGTTCAATGTGTGTGATGATAGTGCAGTATAAAGACAGAAAAGAAGGAACAAAGGATGAAATCATAAAAGCTAAAGCAGCACTCCCTCAGAATATTAACAGTAAAGCAATTTATTTTCAACTCTTGTTTTGCATTTCTGAAAATGATGTGAGAGACTGTTCACATGGAATTTGCCTTCATGACAGTGACTTCCAATTTACGTCCATCAAATTCCTTATGGGTGTGTCTTTATAATAGCTGGCGGTATTTTAGGACAAATTGAGATTTTTTTGTAGCTGATTTATGGTGCTACTTGAACAAATTCAGCTTTCTGTGACTCTATTGTGCCTGCTCTCGTGGTATGAAAACCTCTATATCTGTTGGTCAGTGTAGGCCTTTAAGACCCCACCAGCAGCAAAACCCACCATCTTGTGAAGTCTGTGGTTAAATCTTTGAGCCTGATTACGAGTTTGTCCCAGCAGTGCTGGCGCAACGCCGCCTCTGCTGGCCATATTACGAGTTGAACTCATGTAACATGAGTTCAACTCGCAATACGGTCTGTGGTCCTTTGTCTTTCCTATGGTGGTGCCTGGAAAACAGGCACCACAATGGAACCGGCAAAAAAGTTCCAGCACGGCATGGGGGCTGACGCAGTCGTGGCTTCTGCAGGTAAGCGCGTTCGTGCGGGGAGGGATGTCGACAGACGATGGAATAGGGAAAATTAAATAAATAAATAAATCCTATTCCATCGTCTGTCGACATCCCGCCCTACTCCACCACCCCACTGCACTTACCTGCAGGAGCTGCGACTGATGTGACTTGCATTCCGTGCTGGAACTTCGAGGGGATACAGACAGGGGGCACATGTTGTGCTCCCCTGAATGTATCCCCCTGGCAGGGTCACATGGGGACTGTGTAGGACCCCCTTTGTTCCTCCATCACCAGCCTTTCATGGCGGGACACCCACCATGATTGCTGGCGGGGGACGACCTCATAATATGCTGAACGGGACTGCGCCCATCCCCGCTCAGCGTATTGCGTTGTGGCTTAGAAGCGCCACCGGCAGGGAACAACTGTTCCCTTGTGCAGCCGGCAGTCCACCGCTGATACGACTTTGAAAGTCCTAATTAACAAAACGGTGGATGGCCACCGCGAGTTTGGTGGTCGCAAGACGACCAGACTTGTAATCAGGCCCTAACTTCCTGTGCAGAACAGCACTTAGACACTGGCTCCAGTGACAGAAGACTAACCTAAATGCCAGGTGTGTATGTGCTTGTGGACATTTAGGCTCCCTCAAACTCCCAATCATTTGAACACAAGTGCCACCAACCTGTTTTAGGGGCTAAGGAACTTCAACAAAATAGAGAACAGGTATAAAATATTCAGGCATCAGTAGAACCTGGTCATTTACTAAAAAATCAAAACAATGGTTCACCTGGAATTCATTTATATGAACTTTGTAGATAGGCAAAGAAAGATATTCTAAACATACAATTGATGAGGTACCCGCTGTATAGGAAGAGTGCTTTGGATTCTGTCACAGCCATATTTAGGTTGATCAGGTATTTGTCCTGTGATCTCAAGTCCACCGGATTAAAGGCGTGGCTACAGATAAGGTCTGACAAAGTGTTATCTGACCTTAGATTTCTACAAATTGTGAGAGTGAGATACTCTTCGTTATGATATCCATCCGTTGAAAAAGTGCGTGTTATCTGGACCAATAAATTTATTTATTGCGGACTCCTCGACGTTGATTTAACTGGAAGTGTCCGGGTCTTTATTCTTATGCCCTGAAGAAGTCCTTTATTGGACGAAACGCGTCGGCTGTCTCTTTTTTACAAGCTCGTTATAAATAAAAGAAGATCATAAAAGATTTACATTATGGATATGGATTGTAATATTTTTTATATTATCATTAAGTGGTGCACCTTTGGTTTTTTGTTTAAATTGTTATAATCCTGCATTGGATTGCATCGTGGCAGTGGGTGCATTAACGGTGTGCACATATGTGATGGGTGATTTCCATCTTTAGAAATATAACTAGGGATAACGGGTCAGGTGCTTGGTCTATACAGGGTACATTGACAATAGTTTGTCTTACATACAATTGATGAGGTAAAACCACTAATACACTCCAGCTTTGTGCTTGTATGTGGGTGGTGTGATTGTGGGCAATAGATGTGTGCTTCCAACAGTGCACTGCCACTATCTCCAACAGTGACTTCTCTTTGAGATAGTATTGGTGCCTTGTTCTCCTACTTTCCTCCTTTAGGCTGATTTAGCCAGCTGCCGCTTGGATTCTGCACTGTCTTCGAGCTGGATATATTCCTTAGTAAGAGGACATTTGACCCCCTACTAACCGACCGCTGGGGTCGAAGGGCATATCAGTTACCCACTGTAACACCACTCAATAGCAAGCACAACCAAGTGAGTACATTTTATCTATCACAATTTGGGTGTCACTGGAACTTGGACACATCCTTGTTCCTTAATCCAATCACGACCTTGTGATTACCCATTAATCAGGTGTCCCTGTTATCTCATTGTCCTAAAGAGAACTCAACATTTCTAAAGAGTTTGAAACTCCATCAACATTAAAGCACACTAATTATGGCTAACTTAAAATAATTTGCCATTTTCATTGATTTGCATATGTGTGCATTTATAAACACATAATGAAATTGTTGCCTGTACATAAACACCTGCTGACTTCTATTTCGATTTTTCACCTTGGGACACAGCACACATTTGTTTATTTGTCTGCTTATTGCACCTTGTATGGGACATTTGTACAATTTCTATGTGGTCTACAAATTACTACACTACACATGTAGTTACTATACTTTTCAAGTTTAATTAGAAGCACTCATAAGAGTGCATTAGTGGTTTACTTCATTAATTGTAAGCTTAAATATATATCTTACGTATCTGCGACGTTCGTCTAAATGAATTCCAGGTGAACCATTGTTTTGAGTATACATTTGGCATGTGTCCGTCTTCGATCACAACCAAAATCTTGATATGCAAAGGGTCTAACTGATCATCTCCTTGGTTTCAGGTGCATTCAGCACATTCAACATATGTACAATGACATTCCTTGGTCTACCCCAGAGCCTGATAAAGGATAAACACAGGCCATATTTTTAGGAGAGGGAGACATTACATTGCAGTTCAGCCTGATCTTTATAATGTTTCTGTAGGAGCTATGGGGCTAACCAACACAACATATAATACTGAGACAATTTTAAATGCATGTGTTGGCTGTTTAAATGCTAATTATATATATTGCTCTTTTGAAAATAGTGAATGATTATATTTTAGACTGAAGGTGCGAAGATTTAAGTTTTTCTACTCTCCAAAAACGTTTCATTTAAACAATTTGGTGCGAGTCTGGACGCATTTAAAGCCAATGCTTGTTTCATTAAAAAACAAAAATACGTGCATCTGCCCAATTATATTTCTTGAGAGGCTGCTACCCAATTTTACCATTGTCATTGCCCACTTCCACTACTGTGCCATCCAAAGCCAGGTGTAAAACCTGGTCTTTGTTCCAAGGGCAGATCGGGTATTGTTTTCTGGAAGCAGTGGGAAGGTTTACCACTGCATCCAGGCACTCATTTTTTTATTTTTTTATTTTTTTTTTATTTATAAATACCCGTAAAAAACAGAACATAGTACATTGATCAGAATTGATAGATCACATCTTAAAAACCTGGCATAATACAAAATACAGTATATACAAATCCATTAATATCTTTTAGCTAACATGGCACAGCCTAAAAAAAATTGTTATCAGCAGGTCCACTAACACAGCTTGTATACAGTCATTACTTTAAATCAGGAAGACAATTAACAAATGAAAATTGTAACCTCATATTGACTAACATCAATTAAGTCCGTTAAAACACTAGATCCTTCAAAAGAGGGTATCAGATAACACTATTCGTTTCCCCTACTCCCCCAATCCTGCTAATATCCGGGGCTGAATCCTCTCTCTCCAGCTGGCAAGAGGTGCCCAAATTGCCAACCCCAACTTCTTTGCCTCCCTACCTCGGCTTGAATATAGTGCCACTTCCTGGTTATGAATCCCTAGGAGGCGAATTAACCACAGTTGAAAAGTGGGAGGATCCACATCCTTCCATCTTGCTGCTAAAAGCAGCCTAAGAACCGCTACACACATAAACAGAAAATATTCTTCCTCCCTGTCTAAGCCCAATCTGCTGTCAACACCCAACAGCATCAGGGTAGGGGATAGGTTAATCTTATGTCCTAGCAGCCCCTCCCAAAACCTAACCATCTCTTTTTTGACTAATGATAACTTATCGCACTCACAAAACATATGTACCAGGGTAGCTGGTCCTTCCCCACACCTTGGGCATTTATCGTCCTCTCTTTTTCCCCACTTGAACAGTTTGGCGGGGGTGAAATAAACATTAAATAACGTTTTATAATGTTGTGCCTTTAGGCTAGTCATACGAAAGGTTTTATCCGCTAATTGCAAGGCCTTAAACACATCAACATCTGGATCATTTAATTTTAACACCCACATGGATTCAGTTTTCTCCAAATCATCCCGTATACTCTGTAACAAGATTCCATACATATTCTTGATCCTTCTACCACTCCCAACTACTTGCTCTACTAGAAGAATCTTACCCCCGGGAGATACCAATGGCCTACATCCCGCCAAGCTTTTCTGAATTTGCGCATATTTAAAGTACTGACCAGCTGGAATCCCATACTTCTGTTGCAGAACACCAAAAGGGAGTAACTGATCTGCCTCAAATATGTCTCCTATCGTCCTTAGACCTAGTTGTTCCCAGTATCTACCTATCACGTCATAAAATATGTGTGGCAAGGCATGTGATCGCCATAATGGTGTATAATAATTAACTTTAGGGATTAGCATGGTTTTTGAACTATCTTCCATAACTGCCATGCACTCTGCATAACCTTGAACCGCACCTTCTTATAATAGCTCCCATCTATTTTACGCAGGAGCAGCCCACGAGCCTCCCCCAACATGAGCTCAAAAATCGATGGGAGGGCATCAGGGCATACTACCTCCCCGGCTACCCTACTTGCTGGCACAAATAATACCGTCATCTGACAGAGTAAGCATGCCCAATGATAGAATCTAACATTTGGAAACGCCAAGCCTCCCCTTTCCTGCGGTAGTGTCATAAACTTTAGAGAGCGCCTGACTTTCACGTACTGCCATATAAAGTTTGCAAATGTAGCCTCAAGTGTTTTCATGAGATACTCATCAATCATAAAGGGAATAGACCGAAACAGGTACATGATTTTTGGGAGCATCGTCATTTTTAAAACATTTCCCCTCCCAATAATAGATAAATGCAAACCATCTATCCTTTTAAGATCTGTGGAGATTGTCTTTATTACGGGATCAAAATTGATCTTCACTATTGTATTAACTACTGGACTAATTCGCACCCCAAGATATATAGCGCTCTCTGCACACCTAGAATCTCTCATCTTAATATTATCTGTACACACTATAATGGTCTTGCTTTCGTTCAACGAATATCCTGAATACCTTCCAAACTCCCTGGCAATCAGTGTGACAGCTCTGATTGCACTATCTGGGTCCGGGGTTAAAATAGCTAGATCATCTGCATATGCTAGCAGTTTGGTCTCGAAACCTTTGGTGATAATGGGCCTAATATCATGACACCTTAGTACTCTTTCTATTAAGGGATTTATATATAAAGCAAACAGCATTGGGGAACAGGGACACCCCTGCCTCGTCCCTCTTGAAATAATTATATTATCCGAACTACCCCCCATTAGCTGTATTCGTGCCTTCAGATCCGAATACATTGCCTTCATTGCTCTGATGAATCTAGGCCCAAACCCTTTCTGCTCTAATATCCCCCATAAATAACTCCAGGCGACACGATCGAAAGCTTTTTCAGCGTCTAGCAGGATCATGGCCATCCGACCTCCCGTGGCAGCCTGTACATCAAACAACGTAATAGTCCGCCTTATATGTTCTGTCGTCCCGCGACTGGGAATAAACCTGTGCTGCCACGGAGAGACCAGACCACCTATGACCCTCCCCATCCTCCTAGCTAACAGTTTTGAATATAGTTTTGTATCCGCATTTATAAGGGATATCGGTCTATACGAGGTGGGGTTAACTGTTGGTTTCCTTTTTTATGGAATACTATGATATTTGTTTCTTTCCATGATTCTGGAACAATGCCGTTATGTTGTATTCCAATAAATAAATCTAATAGTATAGGAGCTATTACCAATTGTATACATCTATAAACTTCCAATGGAATACTGTCGGGGCCAGCTGCTTTTCCCGCTGGGAGTTCTTGTAAAGCTGTTAGAACGTCTTCTAATGAGAAGTCCCTTTCAAGTTCTTGTTTTGCTTGGGTATCCAACCTAGGGCCTAATTCCTCCTCCTCCAGCCTGGGCATTCCTGTCTGCGGCTCTTCTTTGTAGAGTACCTGATAATACTCCATAAATACCCTCCGTATATCTTCCGCCTCTGTATAAGTTTGATCTTCCTTCTGTATAGCTAAAATTAAGTTTCTAGAGTTTTTTTGCCTAATTCGAAGCGCTAACAGTTTCCCTGCTTGTTCACCTGATTCATACGACTTACCCTTGTGTACTTGGTATTCATCCGCCGTTTTCTGTGTTAACCATCTGTTTAACTCTGATTTTAAAATCACAATCCTGAGCTGTAGGTCTGCTGATTCCTCTCCCTGGGAGATAGCTGCTATATGTTGTTCTTCTGCCCTCTTTAATTCGCCTATTAGCCTTTAATTTTTAATCCTGTCCTCTTTTCTTAACCTTGCCACAAAACTAATAGTTTCCCCTCTGAGGGCTGCTTTAAATGCATCCCATACCGAGTTTCGACTGGCACTATATCGATTATTATCTAAAAATCCTGCGCCCACTTCCCCAGATGTTCTATATATGCCTTATTAGCTATCAATTTCCTATCAAATGTCCATTTAGAATATATTTTTTTAGGGGCATCTACTTCGATATACAGTACTAATGGATTGTGATCCGAAATCACTTTTGGAAGTTTTTCTATCCCCACTTTACTAATCAAAGTCGACGATGTCAAAAAATAATCCAGTTTTGTATATTTTTTGTGCGGGCAGGAATAATATGTATAACCTGCTTTGTTTGGTTCCTTGTTACCCCAGATATCTACCAGCCCGTGGCTAATACTAAAGGACTTCAAAGCTCTATATACTTTGGGTTTCCGCCCTGTATATGTATTCTTTGTACCCATATCAATTTCTATATTAGGATCGCCACATATAATTAAGGGACAGGGCCATGTCGCCAGCTCCACTTCCAAATGCTCAAATATCTCAGGGTCGTCTTGATTTGAGCCGTAAATTGTACATACCGTGACCCCGATTTCTAATTCAACCACCGCCCACCTACCTAGTGCATCTGCTAATTTACGTTTAGCCCCGCCTAATGCAAATTTAGCAAAAATTGCAACCCCCTAATATTGGAGGTTTGGGTTGTACAGGCCAGCAAGTTAAACCCACTTAGATTCAACAGGTTTCTTTTCCCCCAAGGGATATGCGTCTCCTGTAAACAAACCAGATCAAAGCGGCATATCCTAACAAATTCATCAAGTCGTTGCCTCTTTCTCCAATCATTTAAACCTCCTACATTTAATGTACAGAAAGTAAATTTTCCCATTCTTAGTTAATTCTATATGCCATCCGATTATACTTCCAAGTTTTAACATTCCAGGTTGTACCAATCCTTTTTGCCTACATTCCTCATAATCACCTATATGGTTCCGGGTATTATTTTCTTCCCCTTTAGCCTCCCCCTTCATCCCCCCTTCACCCCTCCCTCTCCCCCTTCCCCTCTCCCTCCCCTGCTTCTCCATCCCTCCCCCCATCTCCCCCCAACCCCCCACCCCCACCACCACCACCCACGTGAAGCGCTCGGACCTTGGTCTGAGCATGTGATGAATGCAGCATACGTGACTGGGCTGATACGTTCCTACATTTTCCCCTGTGGATCCTATATGGTCCCTAAAGGTCCAGTTACTAGATACTCCTAAACATATAAAAAAACCCTATCACTATGCTTTGTGCCCGAGCCTAACAATCTTTTACTTGATCCTCTTCCCCCCTTCCCCCTATCTTCATTACCCAGTTTAAATCAAATTTAATTTATCCTTCTTTATCCAAACCATCAAGAAATTCCTTTGCTTTAATTTCAGACATAAAATATCTTGTCTGTCCGTCATGAATCACTTTCAACTGCGCTGGGTTGATCAGGTAAATTTGAATATGTTTATCTTGAAAAGGTTTTATCATCTGCCTTAGTCTCCAGCGTCTCTCCACAGTTAAGTGACAAAAGTCCGGCCTAACAAAAACGACACCCCGCCGCTTGATCTTCTAGATTCTGGTCTGGCTTTCTCCGAAATTAATTGCCGCAATAAAAAATTACCGAAATACACAAGAATTGCTCGGGGCAGGGCTCCTTCTTTCGAGTGAGGTCTAAGTTTAAAGGGAGTGCGGTGGGCTCTCTGAACTTCTGCTGCCCAATTCCATTCTGCCAGCTCTGGAAATGAAGATTTTAGCAGCTCTACTACATATGCCCGGGGATCAGACCCTTCAAGCCCTTCCGGAATTCCTAGGACCCTCAAATTATTCCTCCTCTGTCGATTTTCGACATCCTCCAACTTCCACTGGATGTCTTTAATTTGGGAACCATGTGCCTCAGCAGTTTTTACTGCACATGCCGCATCTTCCTCGGTGGTCACAATTCTTGTCTCCAGCTCTGTCATTCTTTCCCTATATTAATACAGGATTTGGATAATTTCCTCACTACCCCTGCATTTTCCTCATTGCTGCCTGGGCTTTACGACTATCTTGCCGCGTCTCCTCCCTATGCGATAGTATTGCCTGATGTATAATTTCCAGTGTAGGAGGGGGCAGGCAAGCATCTGCCGCAGTAACCCCTGGAGCGACTACTGCCAGCTGATTCATCTCTGTATAGTCCCATTTAAGATCTTTCCTATCCCTTCGTTGTGACATAGTCCGGTGGCTCAACTTTTTGGCCGTAAGGAGTTGCAATTTATCGCCTCCTTCAGGGTCTGATTCTGCGTTACTTGCCTCAGATGAACTGAAAGAACTAAAAGCCTCCTCTGACCATTCTGCCCCTTCCGAAACTGAAAAGAAGCAATCACTCTGTTCTCTGTCCAGCTCTACTTTGTTTAAGCCACCATTCTCCACCATGCCAGGTGTCACAAGGACACGCCGGGGTTCAGATTCAGCAGCACCACCTTTGTGAGCTTGTTCCTCTGCGCGCTCCAGTAACTGTCTACAGCACGCCACTTCCACCGTTTCCACCCCTCCATATTGCGGACATATTAGCCCTAGTTCCGGAATGGCTACGCCTTGGTGCCCTGACAGATCCACCAATGGTAATAGTTCTTTTTTCTTTAATAGTTCCTCGCTCTCCTCCAAGAGAGCCCTTGGTTTGGGTTCTTTACTCCTGACCGTTTCGGGTACCGAATCCGTGACTACTACTTGCGGATGCCTACCTTCATTGGATGCGCCCCCAACTGCTGGCTGTATTGGAAAACGCCTCGACTCTCGTTCTGACTCTGGTCCAGTCCTTTCCTGCTTTCCCCAGTGCTTCCTCCCGACTGAGTCTCTCTCGTGCGTTGGAACAACTCCGCCACTGACAGGCCGGCGGGACGTTGTTTCCCCGTCCCCCCGCCTCTTCCTTTCTTGTCAGCTGGAGGCTCGCCGCCAGGAATCTGCGGCTGCAGACGCCGCCCGCGTCCGGATGCCTGCTCTGTTTGATTTGGTGAGTCTTGCATCCAGGCACTCAAACCACATTTACCCAAGCAGATAACACTACCTTCGTGTTGGTATGGTTTGGATGCCTGAATGACGTGGGAAGCAGTGGTTTACCACTGCATTCGAACACCCATACCCCTTCCAGCCCAAGATACCAATATGTGCATATATCGGTGTTGTGCCACTAGCATTTGCATTCAGATGACTTAGTTCATGGCATTCTGAATGACGTGGAGGAAAAGGTTGGAAAGTGCGGGCGGCAGGCTGGAAGAGGAGCGGATGGTGAGTGGTGGTGTTTCTCTGGTGGGCATTTGTATGACACTTGAATTAAATCATATTTATTCTATGCCTCAGCCTCGTGCAGTTCTTGAAACCCTTTACTACAATGGCGACGAGTGATGGTTCAAGTGTCTGCCTACTGTGAAGATTATCGGGAAACCAGGAGGATTACTTTGTGAGGAGCTCTTTTATTTACCGGCTTGGAAGTTTTTGGAACAACTTGGAAATTGGAAGGAGTTGTCACAGGTACCTGGCACTTTCCGTACATATCAGAAACTTGACTATGCTGGTACTGTACAATTTATGTTACCTGTGTGTTTGCAATTTATTTTCATTCTACGTTTGAGGATTTTGTGCATGTTCTGTTGTGCCGCACTGAAGAGCATTGTTCTCTATGGTTGCATTCCAGGAACTATGTCATCGAAGATCAGGAAGTAGCGTAACGGTAATCTTGGATCCGGAAGTTTAGCCAAAGCGCCATGTGTTACGGAGCACAGCGTGTCAGTGATGTGCACACTGCTTTCTCTTTTGAAGCGCATCGCTCTGATCTGTGATACGCACACTATTAAGTTTAGGATATTGCAGTGTGTGCAACGTCAGTGACGTGCACACTTTTATTTATTGAAAGTTGCCATTTGTTGCTAATGGTGACATGCACACCCTGTTTAATATCTGTGATTCACGGTAGCACGAATCATCTTTCGCTTCAGCACCATTGGGTGAGGTTCACAATGGTAAGGTGGCTTAGTTGTCATGCCTAATTTGCGTTCTCCTATCTCCATACTGTCTGAAGAAAATTAAAAAAATAAGTGGAGTAATTCAGGGGCCGATTGACAGAACTAATCTGAGATATAATCCTAAATTTACTACTTTTGGTATTCACAGAAGGCATTTAGTAGTAGTAAAGTTAGGACTCCTAACTTTACTACTACTAAACTGAGACAAAATCCTAACTTTACGACTTTTGGTATTCACAAAAGGCATTTAGTAGTAGTAAAGTTAGGACTCCTAACTTTACTACTACTAAACTGAGACAAAATCCTAACTTTACGACTTTCGGTATTCACAAAAGGCATTTAGTAGTAGTAAAGTTGGGAATCCTAACTTTACTACTACTAAATGCCTTTTGTGAATACTCAAAAGTAGTAAGTTTAGGATTTTATCTCAGATTAGTTCTGTGGATTGGCCCCATAGAGTTCAAGAAATCAGATGTGACTCCCAAAGCATTTGGAAATTTTGGAATTAATACATTGGGATATTTTGAAGACAAACTTGAGTTTCAAGGACATGAAAGTTTTACAAAAAAATACGTGGCAGTCAATGGGAAGGACATTGTTTGATGAAATGATCTAGGGAAGTTGGGAGTGATATTATGCCCAAGTACTGATTGTCCCATAGTGTTAAGGAACATTTGTGTAAACCATGTTGAGGTACAACTTGCCAATGTTGAGCAGATAATTGCCAAGAATGGTGCTGTTTTTGAAAATAAGGTTGGGTAAGTGAGAGGATTCACTCATCGGATTAAACAAAAAAAAGGGGCTGTTCTGGTGCAGCACAAAGTACGCATAATGGCATTGGGAGTGCGTACTCAATTCAAGCAACACCTGGACAATTTGTATGCTGAGGGTATCATTGAACCCACTGACAGCTCAGAATGGATTTCTGCTATTGTGATAGCTTTGAAGAAAAGTGGGGATTTATGCTTATATGTTGACTAGAGATCAGTTAATAAAAATATTGTGCTAGACAGTCACCTATTGCCTAGAATTCAGCAGTTGCTTGCGGCAGTCAATGGGGCTAAGTGTTTTTCTATAATTGATCTCAAGTCAGCATATCAGCAGATAACTTTGGAGGAGGAATCCAAAGATCTTACAGTGTTTGTAACTCCTTTTGTAGTTTTCTGATTTTAAGGTTGCCGTTTGGCTTGGCCTCGGCGGCCTGTGTGTTCCAAAGATTAATTGACAAGTTGTTTCAGAATTTTAGAGGGGTACAAGCATTCCAGGAGGATTTTTTTATTTTTGCTGAAACAAATGAAGAACATAATAAGTTGTTGGACTGTGTGCTTGGAATTATAAAAGGTAGAGGTATGACTGTGACTAAGGATAAGTGCAGGCTCTTAGTCAAGGAAATTTATTATTTGGGACACAAGATTACCAGTGAAGGCATCTTTCCAAAGGCAGATTTGGTTAGTGCTATTTGAAATGCCATTAGACCATACGACAAAGATTCTTTGAGATCCTTTTTAGGACTTGTAGCATATTATGCCAGATTTGTACAGGGGTACGTCATTTTTGTGGAACCGTTAAGAAAACTTTTTTAAAAGGGGTCCCGTTTGTATGGCCAACAAAACAGGATGAAGCTTTCAGAAAGGTCAGGACATTAATTGCTCAAGCTCCAGTGCTTTCTACTTTTTATCCCAATGGAGAGTTTTATGTCACAGTTGATGCCAGTTCCGTTGGCCTGTTTAGTCAGGTGAATAACAGCAAGGAGAGGGTAGTTTCTTTTATCTCTAGAGCATTGAGAGGTGCTGAGCTACAGTGTAGTACTACAGAGAAAGAAGCGTCGGCCTGTGTACGGGCTGTAGAGATCTTAAGACTTAAGAATGTGTTGTGGGATAAGCCATATGAGTTGATCACAGACCATAAACCTTTGGTGTTTATGTTGGATGAGGTGAGATTTGGAAAAAGCATCTTCGAAATTGGTAAGATTAACACTAGGTTGCAGGAGTTCAATTGTGAGATACCGTACATTCCAGGTGGAAAAAACATTTCTGCGCACTGTTTATATAGATTGCCGTAACAGACGGTAGTGGATGAACCTATCTTGGACGAACTCAAAAGTGCGGTTGCTGTATTGGATGTGTTGGACAAATGTGAGGGCATCATTTCAGAATCTGAATGGGAAAGAATGCCAGAGGAAGATGAGCAGTTGCAGACAGTAAAGCAGTATGTGATGACAGGTTGGCCATGTGAAAGTAATTTGGGTTCAGAATTACAAAGTTTTGTTCAAGTTTTCAAGTTTGGAGAATAACTTATTGCTAAGACATGATTTATTTGTACCACCGGTGGGGATTAGACACAAGCTGATAAAGCTGGCTGATTATGGGTACCCGGGTGTCTCTGGAACCAAGAAAGTGGTGAAACAACATTATTGATGGCTAGGCATGGATGCCGCAATATAGAACTTCACTGATGCTTGTCAGGTTTGTGTTAATTATGACAAAAATTGGAATGTGTTTTGTGAACCTGTAAATCTTCAAAGTATTCCACAGAAATCTTGGGAAAAGGTTTTTATTGATTTGTCAGGCCCGAATAATGTTAGGTCAAGAAAATAGGTTTTTAATTGTACACATTGATAATTTTTCAAAGTGGGTTGAGCATTCCTTTGTTAAAAATCCCACTACTGATATGTTGACCAAATTCTTGGAGGGGGTGTTTCAAATTGGAGGGTTCCCAAAGTTTTATTGTCAGATAATGGAGTACAGTTTGTTTTATATCAAATGGTGTAAATCCTAGGTAAATGTGGCATAAGGGTGGAACGGGCACCTCTGTATTGCCATAAAGCTGATGGTCAAGTGAAAAGGGCTATCAGATTTCTAAGTGAAGGCATCAGAGCAGTTTTGGCAAATAATGAGGCTGTTGCTGCATTCATACAAGAAAAACTATGGAGCTACCATAATACCCTTCAGTTGACCACTGGTGTTACTCCTGATTGCCATATGAGGAGAAGGGAAGGTCGCACTTTTCTGACTCCCAGTGGTGACAAGTGTAATGGTGAAAGAAATTACTTTGGTGGAGTCATAGAAAGAGTCAGAGAAAGATTGAGTGATGTGCAAAGTAAAAGCAAGGCGTATCATGAGAAGGTTCACTGTGTCAAACCCAAACTTGTTCAAGAGGGGGATTGGGTGCGCATTACCAAACCGGATGTGGGTTGCAAGGATACTTCAAAGTTTTCACATCCTGTGAGGGTGAAAATGTATCTGGGAGTGCAGTATGTTTGCAATACAAAAGGTGGTGGAATAAAAGCTGTGTGGTGGTTTACAAAACGGGACAAGAGTTTCTTTTAGCAATGCATTAGATAATACGGATAGTACTCATTTGAGTAATGTTTCGGAAAAAAGGAGGCTCATGCATCCACCATCACTGGCAGCTTCGACTATGGACTCTGTATCGCAGCCTCACAGCTCTTCAGAACTGATGCATTAACCGACAGCGCACCGCATCCTTGATGCTGGACTTCGCATCATAAGCCCTATCGACGAGACCCTTGACGACGACGGAAGCCCTTGCATCGCAGCCTCGCCACGATCTGCAAACCAGGATTTAAGATTCTCCATTCAGCAGGCCTAACTGGGTCCTTGTAGTCGGCCCATGATCCATCGTGGTCAGCCTGAACTTGTGACTTTGTTCCGGTCCAGCATGCCAGATGTCCACAGTTTGTGCTTTGCACTTTTTTATGCTATTTTCTCTAATTTCTTCAACATTGCATTTTTCCGGTTCAACTGATTGGATTTATGTTGTTTTGATCTTGTTTTATTTGTTAGAAAGTATACTCTATCTTTCTAGCTTGCTGTGGAATTCTTTTTGCACAGTGTTTTCACTTTATTACTGTTCGAAGTGTTGCACAAATACTTTCAAAAATTGCCTCTAAGTTAACCCTAACTGCTCTGTGCCACGCTACCAGAGGGTTGAGCACTGTTTAATTTTGGGTTGGCTTGTGCCTCACTCTGACAAGGACTGTGGTTGCTTCTTGACGAAGGCTCACACCCCAGTAAATTAACAACCCCATTTTTTAGAGCAACTATATACACCCTTGATGAGTTGTAATCAATTGTGAGGAACATTCTATTGGAAAAACCATGACAAAGTTGAGTATATGTTTGTAACTGATTTTATCTTCTTGAGGCTTGAGTATTATTCTGGAATAGATGGACTTTGCAGTTCTACTAGGACATCTTGTCTGGTTCTTCAGATGTTTCCTATATTCCTTTCTAAGTTTTGTGGTCATTTAGTTTTGATAGGGCTTCAGTTGCTGTTTAGGCTTTGTCATCTTTTTTAAGGCACAGCTCAGCGTTTGATCATTTGCTTCCTTCTTGTAAATTGCCAATATTAATGTTGGGTCTTTTGTCTACTTTTCAAGATCACCATATTTCTCAATTAGTGCATTTATGCCTCCACTCACTGCTCACAGTTGGTTTCTAATTAATCATATCCTCTTTGTAGGATAATATTTCTTGTTTCAAAAAAGAATTCTGTTCAAAAGAGGTACAAACGCAATAGATAGGAAATCGTACTTGGTGGGTAACACTGAGTGGTGGTTAGCTGTTTCCATAACTATGTAGCTGATTTGTGAGTCAGTATTTTCAGTGCAAGCCTTTCACTATCCTCCTCATTTAGTTGTTTGGTTGGCTGGGAGCCTACCTGGTATATGTTATGGGGCCAAATGTCTTCTCAATTACTTTTTGTGATATCTCAGTACTGTTCACTGTGGATTCGACTCGCTGATCATGATTCCTGAGGTTCAGAGCTTCAAACATACATTTGCAGAGATTATTGCCTCCATCTTATCACACTATTCAAATAGTGACTGCCTGATTATCAGTCACCATTTGAGGAAGGTATGATAATATTTTGAGGCTCTGGCACAGTGATGATTTACAGATAGATTCCGTCTGAAATTAATTCTACCAGAATATCATACACAAAATAACATAGTCAAAACATCTACGATAACTGGGTAATGCTTGACTATGATACAAATAAGGATAGAGTAAGGATATCATTACTAGGCTCAACTCCACATCAATGTTCATTGCTAATATATGTCTGTCCAAGATTACAAGTTAAAAACAGTATGTCTATATTAACCAATATATACTTACCTTAATCATATTGTGGTAGTCGATAATAGGAAAATGTCTACCAGCTCATGTTAAATAACAGAACAATTCAGCCAATTCCCTACCCTACACTTCATTGTCAATGGAATTAATGCAGGGATTTTTGAGTTCTTGGGTTCAACTAAAAGAGATATTTATAGGCATTCCAAGTAGTATGCTTTGGAAAGCCGCACCTATTATGTGACTTTTTTGACGCTGTTCCCATGATGCTAAATTATAGGCACTTTACAAGTTCACAGGGGAAGACAGAACATGTGTGCAATAACACATTTTTTCTTTGCACTTTTCTTCCATGTGAATACACTTTTCTCTGTGGAGAACCACCATGAAGTTTAATGACACCCCAGTTCCCTTCCCACCCTAGAAATGGATCTAATTCAACCCATTGCAAATCATCACCCATTTCCTGGTGTCAGAACATTTCAGAGATGAGTTTGTGAATGCTCACAAACTAAAAGTTTGTGTAATTTGTAAGATCACAAGAATAACAACACCTTGTAAGCCCTCCTTCTCACCACATCATTGGACATTACTCCTGCGTAATTGTACACAGTCATGGCATGCAGTTACACAGGAGTTGGAGGATTTACACCTGCCAGTTATTTTTTTGTGAATACCTAGCATTCATAAACACAAACATTTTCAGTTGAAAACAAACATTTACAAATGAAAATGCCTTTGCAAATTGTGCCCTATGCATTTCATAAATAATGTAGAGGTGATAATTTGTAAAAGATACCTCAACCATCCATTCAATAACTCATGCTTCTGGATCTTCAAAACATAAGTGCATAAAAAACATAAATTGCATAGTTGTGCTGAGCCCACACTGTGCTTTGGATGATATATATGCATCTCATAATCTGAAGTGGATGTGTGTAATGGAAACCAAATTCTGCTGTCAAAGGACTTTAGAACGTCATAGAGTCATCTTTCACAGCAGTGTAATTATCCTAATGCTTCCCTCACCTTCCTGACCATTATCTGGCTTTTGTTGTTAGAGCATCACATACTTCATTTTTCAAATTCAATAATTCTTCCAAGTGGGAAAATAGATGAGGGGCCAAGGTGCATGCAATTTATCCGAACAGAGAAAGACTTTCATGTGAATCAAAGCATTTTAAAGTTTTTAAAAGCCTCGTATCACTGGTATTATTTCTGACTTCTGAGACTTATTGTGCTTTCTTTTGAATATCCCTTGAGTCTTGACATAGCCTGATTGACCTCAAAAAGTAATTTACTGCTGTGTTTGTGCTATTGTGGAAGGTAAATACAGATACAGTGTCCTTCCCTGTTACAAATGTAAGCAATTTGTAAGAAGAAAGAACCAATATTTCACATTTGTATCTGTGGTTTTCTAAGGACTGCCAACGCCTCTGTCTCAGAAGGACAACATTATATGCAGACAGTGCTGTACAATCACCCAGGTTCTTCTATTCTCGTCTTCATCCCTCTGTCAGCACTGCACTGTTAAATACTGCATGCAAAATAGGTATACTGCCAGAGTGCTGCCTCGCTGCACTAGCTGCTATGTACATATAGCATATGGACCAATGACAGCAGAATGCAGATGTTTTCTCTTATAGAAATGAAAGACTATTTTCTGTTATGTAGTCTGGAAGAAAACAAGTCAAACAGTCAATATATGTATTATTAATTAATTAATTGATTGATTTATTTATTTAAGATTTGCAGATAGTGCAACTGTTACCCCAAAGGGAGTCAGTGTGCTTTACAATTATAAGAAACACAAAACATTAGTCTGAGATATGCAAAAAATATAAAAAGACCAAGATTAGTTTGCAGTCTAGCTGCTTAAAATCAAACAGCTATAAATTCAGATGCTGTCACGGATGTGTGGTCATTCAGGATTTGATTCCTGGTCAGACCCGCGCTCGTACTCCGATTGGAATTCACTCTCCACTCCTCTTAGGTGCTGGGCCTGCATCTCCCTAGCTTGACCGGGGCCAGGCTGCGTGCCAAGGAGGGGAAGGGAAGGGCTTGAATCAATACCCAGCTGGCTCCTCTTAGGTGCTGGGCCTGCGTCACCCTGGCTTGACCAGGGCTAGACTGCACGCCGCGGTGGTGAAGGGCTGATAGTCCAGACCCTGTGTAACTGGACCCTAAGGCTGGGCCTTCGTTCTCTGGCTTACCTGGAGCAAGGCTGCGTTGAGGGGAAAGGGAGCCTAAGGAGAAGGGCCTCCAATAGATGCTACGGTTAGCTGTAGGACCACCAGACAGGCTAAAGGGATAGCGACCAGAGCAGCAACGGAGCTAAAATATCTGAGCTAAAATATCTGAGCTGACATATCTACCCAAGGAGCTCACACTCTAGCCCCAACAAAGCATCATCCACGATGAATGGAGAAGCCATGGCTCACCCTAGCGATGCTGAGGACAACATGGAATGGCACACAAAGTCAAAGAGAGGACACGACGCATGCCCGAATTCACCGGAAAAAGCCCCCAAGCTTGCCAGCGCACATCCCAGAAGTGCTGCAATTGCAACTGCAAACCACTTCCAGGTTCTTCAAAATGCCCAGGACTGCGATGCCAACACTCAAGACCACGAGGCGGCTGGAGCTGGAACCTCTTCAGGTCGTACAAAGCGACTGCGGATCCCTCCCATCATCTGGAAGAACTTGCCCACTCACAATGACCTCGTGGAGCTACTGGAGGAACACTGCACCTCCACTTTCACAATTAAGCCCTGGCAGGACCACACCAAGACCATGCTCACCACACCAGAAGACTACAGGAGTGTGACCAGCATACGTACGGATCAGAAAATGGAATACCACACCTTCTCGTTGACAACTGCAAAAGCCCAGCGCTTCGTAATACTGGGACTTCCAGTAAACGCATCCGTTGGACACATCACTTAGGACTTAGCGGAGTTTGGACTTCCAGTGAAAAATATTACCCAGATTGTCTCACCAGCGGACAAGAACAAGAAATTTCCCTGTTTGTCGTAACCCTGTCGGAAGGCCAGGATGGAACACCAGCAGATCTCTCAGCAGTCACAAGGCTCTGCAGCTGCACTGTCACCAAAGAAGCGCCTAGAGGGAGACGGGGCACAGTCATGTGATACAACTGCCAATGCTTGGGGTACACCTCTGCATTCTACCACCAGAAGCCAAGGTGTGTACGCTGTGGAGGTGAGCACACCTCCAATCAATGCACCAGGAACAGAGAAACTGAACCAGAGATATGTGCAAATTACCCAGCAAGCTATCACAGCTGTCCCTACCAGCAGAAAGCAAAAAGGAAGAACCACGCAAGCAACTCCCCCAACCACAAAAGGCTTCTTGACACTCACCAGCAACAGACCAGGGTCAAAGGAAGACATACATCCACAAACCTGGATTGCCACACAGGATCCCAACCCACATCTCAACCAACAGCAATAGCAAAGCATGCGTGGATGGAAGGACAAACGCAGAGGTTGCAAGACCCAAACAAGTCAGCCCACCAACAACAACTGCCCCAGCATCATCCTGCGAAATAGGCACAGCCATCAACTGGCAGGAACTCATCGTGAAGATTGCAAAAGTAGTCGCAGACATGAACATCCACCCTTTGGTGACAACGGTGGCGCATCTCATCGCCAGACTTTTCCACTCTAGAGAAAACAACCGCCATGGCAGCCAAATCTAAAAGAAACTCCCTCTTCTTGATGTGGAATGCCCACAGCATTCAGAAGAAAACCGCTGAGCTCCTGCACTGATGGAAACTAAGGATGTGAGTATAACGCTTATCTCCGAGACCTATCTCCAAAGCAGCCAGAAGCTCAACTTAGCAAACCACAGGTTTTACAGCACAGATCGCACCACTGGAGCTAGGGGCAGAGGAACAGCAGTGATCGTCAGCACAAAAGTGAAGCACCACAAGATTACACTTCCACCCGTGGGGAGGATTGAAGCAACTGGTATACAGATCCAGACATCTGCAGGCCCTCTACGGTTAATTGCCGCCTACTCCCCCAGGCCAGCTACGCCCAAAGGACTTGGGTGCTTTACTGGACTCCAGCATCCCAAAATTAATTGGAGGCAACCTTAATGCCAAGTACCAGTGCTGGAACTCTCACACTGCAAACAGGAAAGGACACGCTCTACTTGCCCACTCAAGGGAGAAGGATTTTGTAGTGGCTGGCCCTACTCACCCAACACACTATCCAGGCTCTGCACTGCATAAACCGGATGTTCTGGACATAGTTGTCAAGAAGAATATCTCCCAGTCTATGGAGTTGGAGACCTTAACAGCGCTGACGTCCAACCACAACCCAGGAATGATCACAGTTAGAGACGCGATTGAAAACCAGTAACAGGGCACCAGGCACAACTTCAAGAAAGCAGACTGGAGCCTATACAAGAGAAGCCTGGAGGAAATACTGGTCTCTGGTCCCTTACGCTGCATTGAAGACATTGACCAGGCGGTTTACCACTTCACAGCTGCAGTCCACATTGCATTGAAAGCAGCGTTCCTCAGCAGAAACTCCAATGTTGCTCCATCTACGACCTCCGGAACGGCATCAAGAAGTCGATAGCTGACAAAAACAGAGCCCGTATACAGTGGCAAAAGTATTGCACCCCTGACCTGCTGAAGAAGTACAACGAGCTGACAAAACAGCTGAAGATGCAAATAAGCCAGCACAGAGGTGAAGAATGGGAAGCAGCTACAGCTAACTTGAAGGACTCGGACAACTCTCTCTGGAGAATGACCCAACACTTGACTGGAAAGAAGGAACCAAACCCACCGGTACAAGGAAAGACTCACCTGGCATGCAGCAACAGGGACAGGGCTGAGGTCTTTGCTGACACGCTGGAGGCATCCTTCAGGCCTAATCAGGCAAGCAAACTGGCAGCAGAAGCCGGACAAGAGGTCACTAAGCACCATCTGGGCCACCTGCCATAAACAGAAGCTACAACCATTGAGGAATGCACAACTGATGAAGTACTGGCCCTGGTAAAGTCACTGAAAAACGGCAAGGCTCCAGGAAAGGACAGAATAACCAACCAAGCCATCAAGATGCTCCCAGATGCCGCAGTGGATCGTCTTGCTGAGATCTTCAATGCGTATATGCGGCACCAGTACTTCCCTAATGCCTGGAAAGAAACAAGAGTCGTCATTTTCCCTAAGGCTGGGAAACCACTATGAGATCCTGCAAACTACCGCCCTATAAGTCTGCTATCTGGCCTATTGAAGCTCTTCGTAAAAGTTATTCTCACTCGTCCCATGGACTTTGTGTCAAGTGAAAACCTCCTCTCCAAAGAACAGTTTGGGTTCCGGAAAGACCACTCAACAAATCACCAACTTATCAGAGTTGTGGACATTATTAGCCATGGATTTAACATCCATAAGTCTACTGGAGTAGTCTTTCTGGATGTAGCCAAAGCATTCAACCAAGTTTGGCAGAAGAGACTGCTTTACAAGCTTATCAACCTCACGTTTCCAAGCTACCTGGTTAAACTGCTGTCTAGCTACTTGACAGAACGGACCTTTCATGTGGCGGTACGAGAAGAATACTCATCATCACGCCCTATTCTTGCTGGAGTGCCTCAGGGATCAATTCTTGGACCATTCCTCTTTAATCTATTTACAAACGATATCCCCATGGTCTTAAAGAAGACTGATCGTGGTCTTTATGCCGATGATGTTGCAGTCATCTCTCAATTCTTCAGCGACAAGGACGTGGCTGAGAACCTCAAGCCATCACTCAGCAGACTCTCCGAATGGTACAGCGACTGGCAGATAACTCTGAACACAAGCAAAACCACAGCAACATTATTCACCAGAAAGCAGAACAGGAAGCGTCCACAGATCCTCCTCAATGGAGAGGAGATCAAATGGGAAAACAACCGCTCCTGCCTAGGGGTGACTCTTGACTCCAAACTCAGCTGGGGAAACCACATAGAGAAGACTTTCCAGAAAGAAACAACCAAACTGGCTGCATTGTACCCACTCCTGAGGACCAAGTCGATGCCTATGTAGAGCAAGGTGCGAGCAATCAATGCAATAATTCGACCAACAATGACGTACGCTTCACCATTTTGGAGTGGCTGCCATCCGAAGTATCAGAAAGACCTGCAGAGACTGCAGAGCAACGCCTTATGGATCGCAGCAGGTGCTCCTTGCTTCGCAAGAACAGCAGATCTCCACAGAGATCTTGGCATTGAGATGTTGAACAACCATCCCTGCAAACTCAACAAGACATTCTACAAAGGATTGGATCAAAAAGAAAACCCACTGATCAGGAAACTTGCTGACATTTCTGCAAATCCATTTGACCGCTACCCGCGGCCCATCACAGCACTGACCTTGTGAACCAACTTCAACTGTGGCAAAGTGTCACCGACCAATAAGAAAACCGAAACTGCAACAAAAAACCTCAAAATGAATGTGGAGTAATGAGGCTACTGCCTCGGTATCCAAAACTCATCACTGTCAGAAGGCATCTGACAGACAGACAAGACTCAGCGACGTGTGGTCGGATACTGCAGCCAAGTTACAGCTCAGAGCACGCATTTTAAGAAGGTTTTAAATGACTTACTTGGGGAGAGACCTCTCACTTGAAGGAGTTTCGTTCATGGGCATTATTTTTTTATTGTGTCGCTTCTTTGGCTTTTCGGTCTGCCGTGGGTCTTCTGTTTGAGCAGAGAAAACCAAAGTCTTTCTTTTATACTTCCGGGCTGACGCTGATTTGGTAGTTGGCAGTCTAGCTACTTAACACCAATCGGCTATAAATTCTGATGCGGGACTGGACCCTCAGCAGACACACCGCCGGCGTGCCCATGGCGCACCAATGGCAAGCCTGTGTGTGCCCGTCCACACCTGGTCATTGCCAGGGCCCCTGCCCAATTTTTGTCTTATTCTAGAGAATCTCTCCTTCATTTGAAAGATGTAGGTAAGCATGTAAGATGTAGTCAGTTTAAACTAGATTTAACGCAGCACATTTATGTTTGTGATGTCTGTCATTATGCATGTCAGCTAGAATCAGCATGAGGGACTACTAGTCAAACAGACAGTACCATTGGGACTTCTTCGATTTGTAAGTTGAATTGTATATTGCTGAACACCCGCTTGGCAATCAAGCATAGACATGAGCTTTTTAATTATCTGGGTGCACATGGCTCTTATATCTCCTTTCTCATGGAAACTTGGGCGGCTAAATATTCCCACTCTGATTTAGCTGCTGCACTTCCGGCGGGCTACTTTATTAACAGACTAGACTGAGAGGAAAAATGAGGAGGAGGTCTAGCAGCAATATATAAGGACGATTCTGATGTTACTAGTGAACTAGCCAAAATAGCAGACTTGTGAAGCTCGTTATTTAATTGTAAATTGGATTCTAATTCAAGGTTTTATGTTCTATTGGTTTATAGACCTCCTGGCCCTAAAATGAAATCTGTGGAAGCCCTTAGTGACTCCCTTGGCGTAAGCCTACATTACCCAAAGGTTACAATAATTGGGGATTTCAATTTTCATTTGGAAGATGTTTCAAACAAGGATTCGAAAATTATTATTAATAATCTGAATGGATTTAGTTTGAAACTGTTGACTAATACTCCTACACAAACTGCAGGTCATACTCTTGACAGACTTTTTCCAATTCTTCCGGACCTACAATGGGAGGACACTCTTCCTGTTACTTGGTCCGATCACATGATGGTGGGTTTTAGTATAAATTTTAACGCTATGGTAGTGATGAATAAAAATTCTAGCCAGATAAAAACCATCAGGGCTTGAAGCAAAATGAACAAGACAGAATTATCTGATATTTTAGAGGCCTCAACACCACCATTAAGGTGAGATCCCAATGAAGCCATAGATAGTTACTTTAATTGGATTAATCAGGTGGCATACCAGTTGGCCACTGTCAAGATGCTCAAAAACCATAGAACTTGTCCAACAGCTCCCTAGTATTCAGCTTCGCTCAAGGTGCTGAAAAAGACCTGTCAGCGATAAGAAAAAGTCTGGAGAAGCAGTTACTCAGTGGAAGAGAGAAATATAAACTGATCATTCAGAAGTATATATCAATGATTAAGATGGAAAAGACCAATTACTTTACTGAAAAGATCAAATTAGCCGCCAATTCCCCTAGGGAAATATTTCAAACAGTACAGTGGCTTTCACGTCCCCCCATCGCTAGCTCAATAGTGCCTACTCAACAGCTATGCGATGGTCTGACTGATTTCTTTTGCAAAAAGGGAAAGTCCATTTATGAAGAGCTCAATGCTAGCCAGATGGCTAATGACCAGCTGATAGAGAAAGCTAGCCTACCTACCAACAGTCTTGACTTCCATAGCTTTCCACTCTTAACAGCAGAGCGAGAAGTGGAATTGATAAGAATTACTAAATCAGGTGCACCAGTAGCTCTGCGCCCTCCTAAAGTGCTGCATGAGATTGCTGGATGTATTGCTAAACCACTTACCGCATTATTGAATAGCATCATTATGGCAGGAAGTTTTAAAAAAAAGTGGAAAGAGGTGTCTATTCTCCAGCTATTAAAAAGAGTCTCTAAATCCAAATGAGGAGAAGAACTATCAGCTGATGTCTCAGCTTTCTATTCCAGCAAAAATCCTGCAGAGACACTTGAACATCTCACTCTCCGTATTCATGGACCTAAACAAGACCCTTGATGAAGCTCAGCTTGGGTTCAGGAAAGCTCATAGTACTGAATCAGCTCTGATAGTAGCCACTGAGAAGATTTGGGATATTATGGATAAAGGTGGGAAGGCTGTGGTCGTCCTTTTAGACCTATCCACGGCCTTTGAAACTGTTAGCCACCCAGTCCTGAAACATTGGATGGCAGAAATAGGCCTCAGAGGTGCCACTTTTAATCTTCTCTGTTCTTTTTTGGAATACAGGGAACAATCAGTGGCTGTTGGAGATATCACCTCAAAATCATTTTCTCTGCTGTGTGGTGTCCTGCAGAGGTCATCACTAAGGCCTTCATTATTTAATATTCATGTGGCCCAATTAACAAAACTAATAAGAACATTTGGCTTCTCAACTATCTCATATGCTGATGATACTCAGTAGTAACTATTACCAATGACATAGAGGAGGTGGCTGATCGATTTAATATTTGTATAAGAGCCATAGGGCCAGATGTACGACCATTGGATTTAGCGCCTCGCAATTTGCGACAAATTGCGAGTCGCAAATTGCGAGGCGCTAAATCCAATATACAACAGTGTCAGAGACACTGTTAGCGATTCCAATGGGGTCGCAAAATGCGAGGCTCATCAAAATTCATGAGCCACTCGCAATTTGCGACCCCATTGGGAATGGCCAGCCTCACAGGGATGGTGGCCTGCTGGGGTCAGCAGACCACCATGTCTGTGACTGCTTTTCAATAAAGCAAGTTTTTTAAAAAAATGCAGCCCGTTTTCCTTAAAGGAAAACGCAATGCATTTAAAAAGAAAAAATGAAACGTTTTCGTTTCATTATTTAAGGGCAGGTAGTGGTCCCTGGGACCGCTGCCTGCCCTTAAAAATATTTTCCCCTGCATTCCCAAAGGGAAGGGGTCCCCTGGGGACCCCTTCCCGTTTGCGAGTGCTTTACCTCCCTTCTGAGAAGGGTGGTAAACTGCGGGTGTTTTGCGACCGCAATTGCGGTGGCAAAAGAGTCATACATACCTGGAAGACTCGCTATTAGGAAGGGACGCCCTCGGAACGCCCCTTCCTAATAGCGACTCGCTATTCCTATTTTGCGAGTCGCAAATAATTTGTGACTCGCAAAATGGGAATAGTACATGGCTAACTGCGTTTTTGCGGTCACAAAGGGGTCTGAAACCCCTCTGTGACCGCAAAACGGTCGTACATCTGGCCTATAGTGTATTGAATGAGCAGCACTGCCTTAGGCTAAATTCTGAGAAAACAGAGGTGCTCATCTTTGGAAATTATATCTCCTTCTGGCTTAACACGTGGTGGACGCAGTCTCTGGATCCTCTGCCTTCCCTGGTATCAAAGGTGAGAAATTTAGGAATCTTGTTCGATTCCAAACCCACTTTTATTGATCAGACTAATAAGCTTTTGTCGACTTGTTTTTCCCTGTTAAAAACATTAAAGAAAATTCTGCCCATACATACCTTAAGATCTCAGGAAAACTGTTATTATGTCTCTGGTTTTCTTGAGACTGGATTATTTCAATGCCCTTTACCTGGGTCTACAGCAAGGGATGCTAAAAAATTCCAGAGGGTACAGAATGCAGCAGCTCGTCTGTTTACAAATATCAGGAAGTTCGACTCCGTCTCGAAAGCCTTGTAGGAGTTGCACTGGTTCCCAGTTAAGGAAAGGATAGCTTTTAAAGCGCTTTGTACAGCTCATAACGGTCTTACCCTGACTGGCCCTGAGTACCTCAAAAGAACAGTCTCTTGGTTCGTACCAAGTAGACACTTACGATCTGCAGCCGCTAAGAAAGTGGTGGTGCCTAGAGAGCCTGTTGGGGCAGCAGTGTTTTGTTTACCACACTTCCAAGCTCTGGTATCATATTCCAGATCACTTGCGATGCCAATCCAACTTACAGATTTAAGAAAGCAGCTAAAAACCATGTTAGTTTACCACTGTTGTTGTATTTGACCTGACAGTAGATGCCTAGCACCAAGAGGCCTTTGGGCATACGCCATGCTTTACAAAAATAAAATAAAATTCTAAAAGGAGTAACACAGATTTGGGGCTGGTAGGGGATGTACAATAAGGTACAGCAAGAACAAGAGCGAAAGATGGAGAGGAGAAAAAGTGAGGAAAGAGAAACTGCAAAAAAGGGACTATATGATAATATTTATCTCAATATTGTCTGAGAAAGATTGATCTAAACTATAAAAAACCGGTGAGTGTTGCTAGAACATTAGAAACTACTGGCATGACATGAGAGAACAATGGAATTTGGATATCAGAATATTTTATCAGAAAATTATGATTCACATTGGTTCCCAACATCATTAAGAAATGTTGCATTTCTGCTGGCCAAAAAAGCTTCTGTTACAGAACATTTTCAGCTTTTATTTTATCATTACATATTAGTGTTAGGCATGCTCAATTTGTGGGAAATGGTCCATTTCATTGGCCCAGTAGGTTCTGTGTTGGGATTATTCTTCTAACTAAAAGGAGAAGTTATACCTTCGTGGGCATTTTGTCTAAGGGCAGTAGCGTATATGCTCTTCTGCTTCTTGTGCTCTATCCATATAAAGTGTTGTGACCCACATGTTAAAGGTTTGCCAAATGTTTTTCTCATGTTGTGAATGTGCAGTGATATCATAAAGTCTCTCACCTCAGTGGAATGCTTGAAGTACATGGCACTCTGTGTCCCCCCACACCCCAGCACCTTGAGACCGTTATGGGTGAGTAATCCCTCTTTACAAGACATCTGATTGATTGATTGATTGATTGATTGATTGATTGATATTGTGATATCTGTGATGGTAACAGCTGATGAGGGCTTGACCCTTGTGACTGCTGCACCTATTGCTTCTGAATACATCCTGTGGCATAGCACAGGCCCGTAGCCCCGACAGTGCAGGGGGGGCCCCCAAGCTCCAAGGGGCCCCCTCAGCACAGTACTCTGGCCAGAGAGCTCCTGATTGAGTCCGGAGGGGGCCCCTCCACGTACCTTGCAGGGGGCCCCCTCAAGTTTCGTTACACCAGTGAATACATCTTATAAAGCAAATGACTTTCTGCATTCTTTTCAAACGGTGATGATTTCAAGATTTCGTGGTGGCTCACCTGGAGGTCCAGTACTTATTGCTATCACCACACTACACTGACAGTGCATCAGAGGAGTTTGAGGTGGGAGCCAGGGAGATGAGTTCCGACACAGCCTGCGTGCCATTTCATGTCCAACAGGCCCAAGTGCAGTACCAGGAGTACGTGCAAGCCACATGTGCAATGAGCCTTGTTGAGGCTCAGCCAAGCTGACTCAATTATTCTCCACTTGGCACATTAATTCAGGGCAGTTGTCACTTTGGACATAGGGCTGTATCCAGCAGCTGGTCCTCCGACTAATGTCGAGCATCCCAACACCACCTGCAGGCAGGTCGCTGCCGGCTCCAAGTAGGTGTTTAAATGGGCTCTTGCATTCTCTGCTTGCCTGCTGGTTGTCTACTGTCTTGAGGACTGGAGCATTGCCAGGCCTGCAGCGAGTTGTGCTGATAGGAGGCTCATTCTCAGTGAGAAACATGCACCCGCCATCCTGTGGGGCAGCCATCACCAAAATATTCTGTGATGCATACAAACTTGGCTTCAAGCATTGACATTGTGCACACTACAATGCACACACATAGCAATCCATAGTGATTTGGTTTGCACTGTCATACACACTCATTCATTTTGGAACAACTATGGTACATTGTTATTAATTGGTGTAAATGGACACACATTATTGAGATTTCTTGCTTCAGTTCTCATCTGAGAGGAAGGATTTGAACACGGAATGACAAATTGTGTATTGTTTATTTTTGAAAATGTACTGTGTGAGTAATTTTCTGCTACATTCTTAGGTACTTGTGCTATGCTATATAATATTATACTATATTTAATTTTATGGTCATAACTTCTCAGCCTATGTTTACAATTATTATATAAGACTACTGATTGCTGTGGGGAAGCATGGAGAACACTCAAGGTTTGACAACTCCACCGTGTTGCGTATATATTCCAGGTGAGCCGAAGAAGTGGTGGAACAGTTGGCTCAGAGCATTTTGCAACTATCTAACTGCCATATAGAAGGTGACAATTTTAAAAATAAGGCGTGCAATATTGTTTCAATCAATGCTTTGGCACCGTGGGTCAAAGCATATTCGACCACGTTCCATCATATGTTCCAGAAAACCAATACTTTTAGACATATATAAGAAGGCCTTAACACATTTATAAGACCACCTTGTAGCCTTGCTAACAGTAGCGGTCCGTGGTAGGAGTGCCGGCTGGGCGGTGACGTGGGGTGGGGGAGGGGCAGGGTGGGGGTAGTAACGAATTTCGTTGTGAGCGCTGTATCGCCAAATGCGATGCAGTGCGCGCAACGAAATTCGTTTTATTTATTTAAATGTTTAATTACCTGTATTTGGCCATAATCCGTGGTTTACTACCCCCACCCTGCCCCTCCCCCGCCTCACGTCACCGCCCGGCCGGCACTCCTACCACGGACCGCTACTGCTTGCTAAGTATTGTGGCTCAAAGGAGACAGTTCTTCATGTGCTACCAGCAGGAACATGAATCCCCAGAACAATATGTTGCAAACTTGCATATACTGGCTGCAATTTGTGAGTAGGAAAACTTTGTTGACCAAATGATAGGGACCAGGGGTCCTATTTACGGAAATGTCATACAGTGCAGTGCAGCAAGTCACCTTGCTGTGCTGCAAAGCATGACAGGGAAAGGATATGAATGCAATGTATTTAAGGCAATTTTGTGCATTCCTGCCTTTTTCCCTGTGCTGGCACCCATTTGGCAGACTAGTGCCAGCACAGGCACCCTTGCACCAGGGTGCAAGGGTGCATGCGTTTCATGAAGGATTGTTTTTGTGCAAGAAGGGACACCTTCCTGCATAAAAACAATCCTGAGAGGCATATTCATCTTTCTATGTGTGCTAAAAAATGCAGCACACATAGAAATAGGAAGTAACAAGGAGAAATAAAGATATTTCTCCTCGTTACCCCTCCCCTGAGAAGGCGCATCTTTTGGAGCATTACCAGGTTTACCAGTTCTGGTAAATCCGGAAATGCATCACAAACCATGGGAATTGTGTTGGAACACCCACACAATGCCCTTGGAAAGCCTTCCCAGGACAGAGTAAGGCTACAAAGCAATTTGCACTGCTTTGCCTTACTCAAGATTTATGGAGCCACTCAGGTTAACACAAATTGGCCTTGCACGGCTTGATAAATCACTGTGTTGCGTGGTGCAAGAGCGAAGCAAACCGGCTCATAAACAGGCCCCAGGTGTTTGTCAGTTGTGTGTCATTGTTCATTCGGGTGTCATTGTTACACTTAAAAAGTCCAAGACAACATTATTAGCTTGTAGAAACCCACACTCACACAGAGAATTGCCGTAGCTAAAGGGATAGAAAAATGTATGCAGTTGTCTGGAGTACTTAACCAACTGAAAAGTTTCATTGCATAGCAACAGTTAATATGCTATCTAAGGAATGAAAATCAAAGTTTATCAAGGAAGGGCTGGTGAAAAAGTAAGCCAAAAAAATCAGCGCAACAATACTAGAGATGTGGGCACAGATATGACTACAATCACCAAGATTTAAATTTGAAATCTAGCCCTTCCTGGGTAAGCTGCACAATGCATATAGAAGCAATGGCCACTTAGCGAGACTGTAGAAGCAATCATAGTCAAACACTGCGTGCCAATGATAAAACAAATGGAGAAAAAAATCTCAGCAATTTGGTTCTAATGGTAAAGTGTAAGGGGTGACAAACCCATGTGCACACTCAATATAAACAATAAGTAATTTGAATATATGATGGATTCTGGTTCACAAATTAGATTAATTGCCAAAGTATTATTTTTTAGGTAGTGGTGTGGCATTAAGAACAAAGAAAGGGGACATTAGACCATGGGCTTCCCAGTAGAGCCATATCATCAGGGATGGTTATTTTTGGCCAAAGATAACTTTTAAGGAATCAATGTAGCAGACAATGGAGACAACGTTAAAGGTAGACAATATCCTAAATCTTTGCACGTGTCCGTAGCGGATATGTCAAATACGATGGAAGTAAGCCTGGAAAAATTCAGTGGCACAATTGGTTAATTGAAAGAGTTTTCTCATGTGTTTGGATTAAACTTTGATGCTGTTCCTGTTAAACATTAGGTTAGAGACACTGCATGATTGGCGAAACAAGAAGTCAGTGAGATTTTGAATATAATGAATCAAGGTGGTGTAATAGAACCATTCCTATCTTTCTTATTGTTGTCCCTTGTTGTAGGACCTGGGCGAAGAGTGGCAAGGTGTGGTTATGTGTTGACCTCGGAACCTTAAACAAGAACCTTTGGGTGGATTGCCGGACTATGTCCAAGATTAGTGTGTTGGTGGCCATCCTACATGTGGCATGTGTATTTAGTACATTACATCTTAAGAGCAACTGTCATCAGAGAATGTTCCCATGACCTAACCACCTTCATAACCTCTAAAGGCATATTCTTACAGGAGGATATGGTTTGCTCTATCTTCATCTGTTTTCCAATAGCTTATGCATCAGTTGTCTGGGAAGGATAGAGGGACGATATTTTGGTGTTTTTTTCAGATGAAAAGGGACATGCTGATGCTTTGATTAAGCCATTAGATAGTCTGGAGGACAATGATCTAACATTATGCAGGGACAAATGTGTGTTTAGAAGGAAACAGGTTGAGTATATTGGTCATGTAATTTCTGAGAATAGAATTTGCCCTAAGTCTGGTCTGATAGATGCCATAACCAAGACAACGACAAAAAGTAATAAAGAGCAGCTAATGTACTTTTTGGGCATGAATGAATATTATGTTAAGATTATCCTCAATTTTGCATATGGAATGGAGCTTTTGAAGAATGTTTTAAACACGTCATATTTCAATGAGATGATAATTGAAATGCCAACATTTGAATGCCCATCATACACCGGACATGTGGAACAATTTACTTACTCTTTATTATTCATTTTGAAAAATACATGATGAAGTCATTGGGATATTTCCAAGTGACGAAACACATTTTGGCTGGCTAGATCATGCTCTGCAAGAAAACTTGAGAAGAAAAGAAGATCTGGCTTGATCTACTATAATGGATAAAATGATGGTTGGACTTGCAGTCAAGGGTTCTCTGTTGTTTATAGAGATAGCCGCACACTGAAAGATGAAAACTAAGAATCAGGGTACCAACTTTATGGAGAGGCAAAACAGTGCTTGGTGTGAGAGTGTTAGAAGAAGTAGGCACGTCCTTCATGCACCTTGGTTGGCACAGGGGGAGCTTGCTGTGCCATTTTCAGCTATTCCAGGCTTAGAATTTCAGCTACATCACAATGCTAGACAGATGTGATCTTCACTCACAGGGGCAGAAAATTCCTTGTGAGTTGGCTCAGTCCTAATGGCTGTGCCTCAAGGCACAAATCAGAAACTCTGGCTTGCGAGTGGTTTGCCAGTCCTACTGTGGCTCTTCATTTTGAAAGGAATATGCTAACTCCCTTCATAGATAGAGGCTAGCCAAAGGTTGATGTGAGGAAAAGGGTAGGGATGGAGCCTGATGGTTGGAGTTTTGGAGGCAGAGGTGAAGAATGGCATCCATTGCACAAGGGGATACAATAAAGTGACAAAATAAGATGGAGGGCAAAGTACAGCAGTAAATAAGTCATAGGCAATGAAACATGAGGGAACATAAACTAGATAAGGATTCAATCCTTGTTACTCTCTGATCCCTCAGGTGGTGGCTCTTTTCATTGTGCAGTTCTAAAATTCACAGTGCTCACTGAGCATTACATACGAGTGTTACACCAAGTGCCCTAGTGCAAAATACAGTGGTGGGGGGAATAACAGTGGAAACCTGATGCAACCTGAATGCATCAAGGTGCTAAGTACAGAAGAATACCATTAAACTTTTGTCCCCCTCTGTAAACCTAATAAAGGGATTAGCACAATGCACAGACTATTGAAGTGGATTTATTGAAGCATACTGAAGGTAGTTAATTATTTGTCAACTTCTTCTGTGACACCCCTCACCTCCTTTTTTTCCATCAAACTTTATTGGTATTTGCATAACAGTGCACCACAAGATACAGGTCATAATCACGTACAGCAACCACAGTCATATGCGCAACGTATCATCCCAGCACCCCATACAACAATACCCACTAAGATGGGAACAACCTCAGGAGATTCTAGGCTTCTCAAGTCCAGGAATTCTCCCGCAAAACCAGCAGGTCGATCCCACCAATCATCATCTCCCCACTTCCCTTCCCCACCACCCCACCTACTCCATCCCCCAGCCCCACGGACCCAAACCCCTCTGGATGGTACCATAAACCAGTACAGTCACTGTAAGCCAGGACTCTGTAGTACACAACATGTCAGCATGTGTCCAAGAAGGGGAGGGGGGATTCAAACAGGGCAGGCAAACTTGAGGCCCAGATCACCAACCTTCTGGTAGCCCTCCCCTAGTACCGTCCAACCCCAATGGTAGCCCTCCAGTACTGTGTCAATTGATCCTCACAGCCTCTGGTTCATCCAAGGCCCCAATGTCATCCAAGCCCTCTTGCTCTGCCTTCAATTCTTTGACCAAAGTATCCCACACCCTCACAGCATCTATGGAACGTAAGCCCCTTTTCCCATCCCGCAGAAGTACAACACTTGTGTTTTCTGCCCATCGGATCATCTCTCATTTCCACCCTTCCACTGTGGGACATCCCACTGACTTCTAATTAATCGTAATTTGTCGTTTAGCGAGGAAAAGCGCTACATCCAAGAACTTGGATGTGATCTTGTGCTTAGCAGGGCATGGGTAGTACCCCAGTAGAGACACCACCAGTGTCACAGCTATGGTGCAACCGTTACCGCATTGACCCGTGCCAAAATTGCACACCAATAGGGTATGAGCATTGGGCAGTCCCAAATCATGTGCAAGAACTCTGCCCCCAACAACCCACATCTTGGGCAAGTTGCATTAGTTGGTAGAAAAATCTTGTCAAGCCTGTCGGGGGTCAGATACACCCGATGCGGAAAATAAGTTCATCAATTTAAACCATGCATTTCTAGACACCTTCGGTGTCTGCCTCATGATTTTCTCCCAGGCCTCATCCGTGAGGGGCATCTCCCGATCATCCTCCCACATCGCCTTCTGTGCCATCAATGGACTATCTATGTCCTACCTGAGGGTGGGATACAAGCCCAAAACAACCTTAGTGTCTACAGCTGAGGCACACAGAAAGTGACAGCCCTGGTGGGTCCGGGGTTCCCCTCTATCCTCAGCCAAGTTCCTCATAATGCTGCCACCACCGCCCCATACACAAGAAAGTGAATTGCCGATTGTTCTTAGGTGCTGCTCCCCCATGTCAGAAATATACCCTATTGTGCCACCAGCAAATGGTCTGCCAGCCAGCTTAACAGAATACATGGCTTGTATGCATGTTTTCTCCAAGCAAGGGGTCCAGCAGTATTCAGCGACTGCTCATAACGTCTGCACAAACACTTCCGTGCATCAATGCTCCAGTACCAACTGTGCCAGCCACGGTCCCTGAGGTGCCCCAAAGCATCAGGAACCCCCTTGTTCAGCTGCCCGCAATCGCCACAGCACCCATTGCATTTTGGTAGCAGACCCCCCTCTGCCACTGGTCTCTGAAGCTTGGCAATCACCACCTGCCTCCGGCTTGTCCCCCAAATAAAGGAAACCAACAATTAATCCAGTTCCCTTAAAATAGCCCTTGGAACCACCACAGGCACCACTCCAAAGAAATATAAAAGCAGAGGGAGAGCCATCATCTTTACCACAGCCACTCTCCTGGCCATCGATAGTGGAAGGGTCTTCCAGCAAGACATCACCATCCGCAGGTAGGTCAGGACTGCCCCTATGTTAACCTCTACTATGTCCACCACTGACCGATAAATGTGGACCCCAAGGTATTTAAACAACACTGGTTTCCATGTGGCATCCTGCATCAGAGGGGTAATGTCCCTGTTCAGTTAGATCAGAAACAGGCAGATCTTACCACAGTAAACCTGCAGGCCAGAAATGTTCCCAAACCGGTTCAACAGCTGAATAGCTTTGTTGAGATCAGATTTCCCATTCTGAAGAAAGAGCAACATGTCATCTGTGTATAGCACAATATGATGCATGCCGCAGCAGCTAAGTACCCCGTCATAACACCTGCCAATGCTAGAAGCGCTCGCCAATGGTTCCACTGCACTGCAAATAATAATGGGGACAGCGGGCAGCCCTGCCTGGTGCCCCTTCTGCTTGATAGGCAGCAGAGATTACCGCAGCTGTCCTCACCAGGCCTGTAGGGTCCGTATACAGCAAATGCGCTCACTTGAGAATGCCAGAGCCAAGGCCCATCCTGGACATCACAGCATACAGGTAGCGCCACTCCAGACTTTCAAATGCTTTCTCACTGTCAACAGACATAACCAACATGCCAGGGACTATTTTTGGGGCATTTAGCAGAAGAGAGACCAACCTCCATATATTAAGAGCCGTATTTCATCCGGGTATAAAATCCACCTGATCAGCATTGATGAGTCGAATCATATATGGTATTAGCATGCCACCAGAATCCCACTCAATATTTTATAGTCGACGTTCAGCATTAATAACTGCAGGTATGCTTTAACATCACAGTGTTCTCGGCCCGGTTTAACCTCTCTAGTTCTCATTGGAAGGGTGCCCGCATGCCAGGCCTCATTATACAACTCCTCCAGCCGGGTAGCCAGCATTTCAGTGTAAGCAGCATGACATTCTACAGGGAGCCCATCGCTAACCAGGAACTTGCCCTTGGCCAGCTTGTGCACCGCTGCCTTAATTTCAGGTTGAGTAATATCAGCACCCAGATTCTCCCCCTCCTCCAAAGTAAGCACTGGTAATGGTAATTCCTGAAGAAAGGTCCGTGCATCAGCCCCTGTATCCTCCATGCCCCCCTGGTAGAGGTCAATACAATACCATTGGAACACCACATTCATCTCCTCTTGCCCAAACATTCGGATCCCTTCAGCCATCTCTAATTCAAGGACCCGGGTGACCTGTCTGTGAGGGTCTGCCAACCATGCCAAAAATGTGCACACCCCTTGCCTCCTTGTAGTTATAAAGGTTTTGGCATCCCACATCACTCCTAAGACTGGCTGCTCACAACCCTACTGGTCAAACATATGTAAAGCCACCTATACAGCCCTAAGTGAGGTCAAAAAGTTACAGGAACTTAGACAGGTTTTCAATCTAATGACTAGATAAATACAAGCGCTCTTCCAAGTACCAAATCAGACACGCCCCAAGGATCAAGAAGTTAATGCGTTATCATGTTCACTGAATACAATTCATGCAAGTGAATCTCTTGAAGAGTCTTCTCCCTAAAATACTCCAAACACATCGGGCCTGATTCACAGAACTAACTTACGTCAAAAACGTAAAGTTAGTACCATTTGGTATTTACAGAATACACTTACTCATTTTGGTATTCACAGAATGAACTTACTCATTTCGGTATTCACAGAAGTTAGTAGTCCTAACTTTAGGACTCCTAAATGTCTTCTGTGAATACCGAAAGTCTTAAAATTAGGATTTTTCTCAGTTTAGGAGTAGTAAAGTTAGGACTCCTAACTTTAGGACTCCTAAATGCCTTCTGTGAATACCGAAATTCTTAAAGTTAGGATTTTTCTCAGTTTAGGAGTAGTAAAGTTAGGACTCCTAACTTTAGGACTCCTAAATGCCTTCTGTGAATACCGAAAGTCTTAAAGTTAGGATTTTTCTCAGTTTAGGAGTAGTAAAGTTAGGAGTCCTAACTTTAGGACTCCTAAATGCCTTCTGTGAATACAGAAAGTCTTAAAGTTAGGATTTTTCTCAGTTTAGGAGTAGTAAAGTCCTAACTTTACTACTCCTAAACTGTGAATGGGAGGGTAGGCTGGTTGCTGTCCTCTCTAAGCTGATATTCCCACTGGAGTGGCATGTGGTACTGTTCTTTCTTAAGCAGATATTCTCTTGATAGTCCTGTGCTAGCATGTGGTAGAGCAGAGGGCGTGTCATGTCTTTCTCAGCAAACCCAGTTGTCTGTTGGTTTCTTCCGATTCATTTAGGCCTTGGTGACCGTGTCCAAAGTGTGTATCCATTTACACTCTTTGTAGTTAAGGGATGAGGCAATGTCCCCGCCCCTAGGATGTGGGCACATCTTTTCTACTACCCACCATTTCAGGTTCTCTGCCTGGTGTCCCATGTTAGAGAAGTGTTCCACCAGGAAGCCTCCTGTACTTTGCAGCGAATTCTCCTGCAATGTTGTAGGATTCTGCTTTTAACCTTCTGGGTTGTCTGGCCAATATATAGCTTGTCGCAGGGGCAACTATCTACACACACAACTGGTGGCCAATTGGCTTGTACTGTCCCCTCAAGCCATTGGTGTCTGCCAACATTGATGCATCATCTTTGAGCCTTGGTTGTTGTGCAAAAAGCATGCTAACAAGAAACAGTCCTTATGGTCTTCTTGATGCATTTACATCTCTTCCGAATGTGTTTCTCTCCACTTGTGACCGACAACTAAGTGCACACTCTTTTAACCCATTTGCATCTGCCACCATGCCATCAACATGACTGGCCCTATCTTCATGGTCGTCAATCCTTCAAAGGTCATCATCCCTCACAGGTACTCTAGTGATTCACAGACAATCAGCTTGGAGTTGTATATGTGCAGCTTTCTTGGACTGGGGAATCTACTTGTATAGTTTTGATTGCTAGGTCTTGGACCTTCATTGCTGACCTATTTAATGACTCTATTTTCCGTAAAAACTCTTAAAAACATGTTTTTATATCTTCTTCATAATTTTGCAACCCCCATAATTTCTCCTACTGCAGCCCCTTTCATGTACGTTCAAGAGCAAGCACCAGCACAGCCTTGCCCTCATTTATGGGGATTTAGCATGCCCTACGCCAAAGTGAAAGGGCAGGAATGCACCATATTTATCCAATATGGTGCATTCCTTTCCTTTCCCTCTGTGCTGGCACCATTTTGAGAGCCTTGTGCCATTGCAGGCACCCTTGCAACATGGTGCAAGGGTGCCTGTGTTGTTGGCAGAACTGTTTTTGTGCTGGAAGTGGCACTTTCCTGCACAGAAACAATCTTAAGAGGCATTTTCCTCTTTTTATGTGTGCTGAAGAAAGAGGAAAAATATGCCTGACCTCAGGAGCCATAAGGTTTTGGCACTTCCCCAGGTTTACATGCTCTTGTACATCTGGGGAAGTGTCAAAATCCTGGTGTTGCATGGGAACACCCATGGAACACCTCTTGAGCGCAGAGTAAGGTAATGCAGCGATTTGCGCTGCCTTGCCTTACTCCATAAATATGAGGCCATTCAAAGTCATGTATAGTGGCTTTGTGTGGCCTCAAAGATATGATTGTGTGATTTGTGCTGCAGTAGCATCACAAAAAGTGACCCTCTGGCAGCACAAGGGGCTGGTAGATATGCCCCCTGTTCCAAGGGTACCAGTTACGCTATACAAATAGTAGTCATTAATGAATACAGTCATTCAATAGCTCACAGGTTTGAATTGTAGTAATACAACTTAGTAGATTCATGTATTTCTTGTTTATCTTCCCTCATAAGTGTTCCCACAACACCAAGAAGCGTTGGTGAATGTTTCACGTACTGAAAAATGCGGCATAACAATAAAAGATCATTAAGCAGCAATACATAATTTTGAGTTGTGTTCTATAAACTTGATCTTCATTCATAAAATTATTCGCCAAGTCCTAACATAGTTAAGATCTTTGGTGACTTTGCTTTGTTGCCTACTCTGAAGAAAGGGTGCAGAACACCAGGGAAATTTCTGCTGTCTCTCCGTGTTGTAGTCACTATTTTAAACATTCTCACAGAAAATATTGTTCTTTTTGTAGACAGCAAATGTTTCTGTTCAGCTCCAAAACACTTGTGAATTGAAGAGCCAGGTATACTTTGAAGGAAAGTCACAACCCCTCTCAATAGCATAGTTAATGGTCATTCTTTAAATGACACTGTGCCCTTTGCTGTGTGAGTTCTGCCCTCTCTAGGCTGTGCCAGCCTGCACTCGTGGTGTCAGGCTCAATAAACATATTCACTGTTCACATTACTTATCGTTGTTCTGGAAAAGCCAGCCTCCCACTGCCTTTGGCTTGGTCCCCTCGTGCACTGCACATTTGCCCTTAAGTCAATCCGGGATGGCAGCTCCTCCACTTTGGTGGAGGAGCGTCGCCCCTCTGCTTTCAAGCAGTGCAGAAGCAAAAACATAAAATGATAATAACTTTCAGTTATCATTTTATGTTTGTGCTGCTTTGCGGGCGGGCGGGTGTCTATCAGATTTCACTGCGCCACTTCTAGGATGCCACTGCGTCAAAATCTTTCGCCTGCCTCACAGCAGGTGTAAGACTGACGCAGGCACATTTAACACAGGACTTGCCCATGTGTAATGACCCATTGCTGGAGTTGCGTCACTTTTGCAACACACTCCAGCAATGCGTCATTACTAACCCTGGGCGGTGAACTACGCTACGCTCGCGGAATTTGCGAAGTTACGGTAACTTCGCGATTCGCGTAGAACGCGAAGTTACCGCGCACTACGCAATTTGCGGCGTAGCGTAGCTGTTTTTCTTCTTCGCGCGCTCAATATACGTTCTCGCGCGCGCGGTAACGACCTACCGTGATTCTGCGTTCGCCGACCCGACTTCCTATCCGTTCGCGGGCGCCACGAGATTTGGAATCCGGCCGCACGATCCCGCGAGAGTGTGCGAACGCGAACACGTCATTCGGACGCGCGATCTGACTTCCGGCGGCAGTGTTGGTAAGATCGCGATCCCGAACACGAAGAAACTACAATCTGGCGAAGAATATATCTCGAGCATCATAAAACCTTCTCGAAAATGATGAATTAGTTCATTTTGCACAAAAAACTCCTCAGGTTGTCATTTAGAGATGTAGTTTGGTGAGCAAGGAGTCCTTTTTCTTTTTTTCCAAGAGGAAGGAAGTGCCCCTGATTCTCAAACTTCCTGTTCCTGTCCAGCAGGCTCCTCCCAGTGTTTTGTCCATGTGCTGTTCACTTTCATTTGGATTTGGAGCTGGAAGGATCACTTTTTGTGTCTGTCTGCTGCATCATATCATTGGATTGGATTTGAGGACTCTTGGATTTGAGATTTTACAAGTAAGTTGGAGAATTGGTGTACTTGTTTGTTTGATTGGGGCTTGTTTGTACCTACATTTTTTTGGGGGATTTCCATAGTTTTTAAAATGTATTGTTGTGGCCTGTAGTTTCGGCAGGGGCCTAGTTGTTTTTCTTTGATTGGAATTTCAGCCAGTAGGCCCGGACTAGAGCCAGAGGTACCCATGGGTGCATGTTTCTGTGGTGTCTGTTGAATTTAAAGTTTAAACATCATGTAGGCCGGGCATCCATGGATGGCATTGGTTTGAATTGGTAAAAGTGGTTTTTGGGGTGTATTTCATTTTTTGGGTGTTTGTTAAATAAATAGGCCTTTTCAGCCAGTAGGTAACCCTGGGCGTTCAGCTCGCGGACTTTGGGCAAGTCCGCACTGCGCGACAACGCGGACTTACACTTTTTATCTTCTTCGCGCGCTCAATGTACGTTTTCGCGCGCGCGATAACGACTTTTTGTGACGATCGCGATGCCGAACACGCAGAATTTACAATCTGGCGAAGAATATCTCTCGAGCATCATAAAACCTTCTCGAAAATGTTGATTTAGTTCATTTTGCACAAAAAACTCCTCAGGTTGTCATTTAGATGTAGTTTGGTGAGCAAGGAGTCACTTTTTTTTGTTTTACAATTTTTTTCAAGAGGTAGCAAGTTGCCCAGAGTCTCCAACTGCCTGGTCCTGTCCTTTGTCTTCACTTTTTTGTTATTTTGGGTGGCCTGGCCATGTGGGTGGCGGCCATTTTGTAAAGCCAGGCATTGTGCTTTTGCCATAGGCCTGCATTGTCTGTCTTGTGTTCCTTTTCTTGTTGTTCTGGGTGGCCTGGCCATGTGTTGGCGGCCATTTTGTGTGAACAGCCACTGTGCTTTTGCCATAGGCCTCCAAGCTTGCGGCCTAGTGTGCCAGTAGGCCCGGAGGTAGTCATCCTCATGGGTGCATAAAAACTGTTTCTGTGTTGTCTGTTGAATTGTAACATAATTTAGGCCATGGATGGCATTGGATTGATTTGCAAAATGTGGGTTTTGGGGTGGTATTTTATTTTTTTGGGTGTTTGTTAAATAAATAGGCCTTTTCAGCCAGTAGGTAACCCTGGGCGTTCAGCTCGCGGACTTTGGGCAAGTCCGCACTGCGCGACAACGCGGACTTACACTTTTTATCTTCTTCGCGCGCTCAATGTACGTTTTCGCGCGCGCGATAACGACTTTTTGTGACGATCGCGATGCCGAACACGCAGAATTTACAATCTGGCGAAGAATATCTCTCGAGCATCATAAAACCTTCTCGAAAATGTTGATTTAGTTCATTTTGCACAAAAAACTCCTCAGGTTGTCATTTAGATGTAGTTTGGTGAGCAAGGAGTCACTTTTTTTTTGTTTTACAATTTTTTTCAAGAGGTAGGAAGTTGCCCAGAGTCTCCAACTGCCTGGTCCTGTCCTTTGTCTTCACTTTTTTGTTATTTTGGGTGGCCTGGCCATGTGGGTGGCGGCCATTTTGTAAAGCCAGGCATTGTGCTTTTGCCATAGGCCTGCATTGTCTGTCTTGTGTTCCTTTTCTTGTTGTTCTGGGTGGCCTGGCCATGTGTTGGCGGCCATTTTGTGTGAACAGCCACTGTGCTTTTGCCATAGGCCTCCAAGCTTGCGGCCTAGTGTGCCAGTAGGCCCGGAGGTAGTCATCCTCATGGGTGCATAAAAACTGTTTCTGTGTTGTCTGTTGAATTGTAACATAATTTAGGCCATGGATGGCATTGGATTGATTTGCAAAATGTGGGTTTTGGGGTGGTATTTTATTTTTTTGGGTGTTTGTTAAATAAATAGGCCTTTTCAGCCAGTAGGTAACCCTGGGCGTTCAGCTCGCGGACTTTGGGCAAGTCCGCACTGCGCGACAACGCGGACTTACACTTTTTATCTTCTTCGCGCGCTCAATGTACGTTTTCGCGCGCGCGATAACGACTTTTTGTGACGATCGCGATGCCGAACACGCAGAATTTACAATCTGGCGAAGAATATCTCTCGAGCATCATAAAACCTTCTCGAAAATGTTGATTTAGTTCATTTTGCACAAAAAACTCCTCAGGTTGTCATTTAGATGTAGTTTGGTGAGCAAGGAGTCACTTTTTTTTGTTTTACAATTTTTTTCAAGAGGAAGGAAGTTGCCCAGAGTCTCCAACTGCCTGGTCCTGTCCTTTGTCTTCACTTTTTTGTTATTTTGGGTGGCCTGGCCATGTGGGTGGCGGCCATTTTGTAAAGCCAGCCACTGTGCTTTTGCCATAGGCCTCCAAGCTTGCGGCCCAGTATGCCAGTAGGCCCAGAGGTAGTCACCATGGGTGCATAAAACTGTTTCTGTGTAGTCTGTGGAATTTTGACATCATTTAGGCCATGGATGGCATTGAATTGATTCAATTGAATTGCGAAATGTGTTTTTTTTTGGAGGGTCTGACTATTTCACTTTTTGGGTGTGTTAAATAAATGCCTTTTTTGCGTGTGTACTGTGTAATTATAATTGTGTTGTTGTAGTGGTTGTCTAACTTTCAAAAGTGTTTTTAGCCATGTGGATTTTAGTTTTTGCATTAAAGCTGTGTGTGTTTTATAAGGCATCCTTTGTCTGCCCATATATAGGCCTGCTTGAGTTCATTGTTTGCCGTGCCTTGTGCCTGTGAGTCACCATGTTTCTGGGGGCCATTTTGTTGTGGTAGTTATTAGTGTGCTGTTTTTGCCACATAGGCCTGCGTGTCTTTCCATTGTTCCTCTTGTCTTACTGCTTCCAAATCCATCCCCATTGCCAGCTGCAGCTCCCTGATGCTGCTATATAATACATCCCACGTGATGCACAAATTTAGGCCAAACATGCTCCAGTACATTTTAGTTTTTGTTCTTTACTATTCTTATTCTTCCAGAGTGTACACTAGCACTACACAGTAGCCAGGAAAGCCCTGGCCTTGTTGTCAACGTCTCATAAATGGCTAGACTGTGTGTTGTTGTTCACAGAGTTTCTGAAATTTAATAATTGAGGCCACCACACACTAAGTTCTATATTCTATTTGTTTGATTTGTGCTATGTTTGACTGATGTTCTGGCTTTTTTGCTTTTAGGTGCACAAAGACTGAGGAGGAGGTGTGTCTCTCATCATTGCCCGTTGCACTTCCAGACAGACATCCTGCTGCTGTACACACAACACAACGTGACGTGTGACCTGACCAGACATCTCTGCAACTGAGTGCTGCTGACATCTGAAGAAGATGGGCCCAAAGAAAGCAGGTACCAGGTCCTCCAGTACCAAGAAAGTTGCTATTGAGAAGAAGAAGGAACAGAAGAAGGAAGTGACACTGAAGTCTGGTGTGCCGGCCAATACCTTTTTTGGGAAAAAAAAATTGCGCCTGCAGCAGCGGTGTCCGGGGGCAAGCTGGGGGCAGCACCTCCGCATCAGTGGACCCAACCCACCAACCCAGGCCCAAGCACATGAGTGTGGAAGAGGTAGCCAGCCTAATGGTGGAAAGCAGTGATGCTGAGCCTGAGATAAACTTATCGCTATCTCAAAGTAGTACCCAATCAACGCAGGAGGAAACACAGCAGATAAGTGGTCAACAACAACAGCCGCAACCACCGCCCGCAATAGTAGTTGTTGTTCCTCCTGAAGTAGGGGCAGTTCAGGAAATTGAGCCTCATGCAGAGGTAGAAGAAGAAGCCACTCATTCAGAAGATCCATTGTCTTCCAAATCCCCAGCAAGGAAAAGGAGGGGTAGTCCATCAAGTTCTTCGCCAAGCCCCCTTCTGATGATCTAGATGCCACTTGGAAGCCACAAACTGAGTCTGAGAGGGAGCCACGTTCCAAGACCAAGCTAGGGAAAAGGAAGGTTCCGGAAAGCCTTACACTTATGGAGGTCGATGTAGAACAGCAAGATGATGATGATGACGACGAGCCAGTCATCACGAACATCACTCCCGGCCCCGAGGAGATGGAGACCAACATTCTTACCCTATCCAAAATCGCTGCGAGGGATGTAGCACGCATACCTCCACAGGTAACACCAACACGACCTACAGCTTCCATATTTGCATTAGCAAAGGCCCGGCAGCGACCTACATCCAGCACAACCACCACCTCTGTAGGAGTAGGTAGTGGTACAGCAGCACAGAGTCAAATTCAACACACACCCTACAGATCATCCGGCATTGGAAGTGGCACCTCCAGCAGGAGGCCAAAGTTAAGCTCCCCAGTTTGGGACTTCTTTACGGTTAGCGAAAAGGAGGAGAACATTGCTATATGCTCCATTTGTAATACCTCTGTTAGTCGTGGTAAGCTTGGTACAAACTATGGTACCGGAGGCCAAATGACCCATCTGAAAAAACACCACTTGATCAGCTGGGAGGACCACCTTCGCGGCAGAAAAAAAACTGCAACCATTGGTGTTGGTGGGGATAAAGGAGTAGAAGAAGAAGATCCGATCACGGTGGAAGAGGAAGGACAGGGAGACATTCTCTCTGGTAGTGGTACACAAGGTGTCCCTGACCCCAGCAGTGCAGTCTTAACGTTGCACACATCTTCAGCAACATCTCAGTGGCACAAGAGTAAGAGTCAGCCGGAGACACCAAGAAGTACCAGGTCCGCACTACCAAAAAGTGCGTTGAGCCTAAGAGAAAGGAAAACCATGCAGCCTACCATTATCAGCATGTTTGGGGGTGAGGGGCAGTACGAACGCAACCACCCAATAGCACGTTTGTACAATGCGAAGCTGGCTAAAATGTTAGCACTGGACCTTCTCCCTTTTTCTTTTGTTGAAGGGGTGGGTTTTGTGGAATTTGTGTCAACCATCTGCCCAAAATGGCATGTTCCCAGCCGCTACTATTTTGCCAGAGTTGCAGTTCCAGCACTACATCACGACGTGCTGGAATTGCTAGGAAAGGCCTTGAAGCAGAGTGCTGTTCACAGTATCCACCTGACTACAGACATGTGGACCAGTTGCCAAGCCACAGATTACATGTGCATCACTGCACACTGGATCTGTTTTGCGGGGGTTAGAGAACAGATATCTGCTGGTGTTGATACTGCAGAGATTTTTCATGCCACTCGCAAACATGCAACTGTAGCCATGTTTGCCATGGAGAAATCTCATACTGCTGCAAACATTTTGGAAGAGTTTAACACCAAGGTCTTTGAGTGGCTGCGCCCAAGAGGGCTTACGATTGGTTTTGTTGCCACGGACAACGGCAGTAATGTAGTTTTGGCCATGCGCAATGGTGGCTATTTCAGGGTCCCGTGTTTGGCACACTGCATTAACATTGTTGTTCAAGACTTTTTGAAAAATGAATCCAAAGTCAGCAACTTACTGGTCACCTGCAGAAGAATATGCACACATTTCAGCCATTCTTTTAAAGCCCGGAAGCAGCTGAGGGTCATTCAACGTGAGCATAAAATGCCAGTCAAAGCGCTCATCCAGGAGGTGCCAACACGTTGGAACTCAACTTATTACATGCTTGATCGTCTGTTTGAACTGTACATACCACTCAATGCTTATGTCATGCAAAGATTAGGGGAACCTACTGTGAGAGGCATGACCGTTGAGATGGCTCAATGGGACCTCATTAAATGCCTGACTGAGATGCTACTTCCTTTTGAGATCTTCACACGTGAAGTCAGCAGGGAGGACTGTACTATGGGCCAAGCTATCCCATTGTTGCACATGCTAGAGCAACAGCTGAAGGATGTGTCTGAAACGTACGCAGGTGTGGATGACAAACAAGACGCATATCATTTGGCGGAGACCTTAGCCGCTCGCTTATCGGAAAATACAAGGATTAAAAATAAAATTTTGTCACAACCACATTACATTAGTGCCACAATTTTGGATCCACGGTACAAAGTATTTCTGAACAGCAAGGCAGTAATTCCTTTTTCGGAAGTGGATGTTGCCAACTACAAAACTTTGATAGCTAAGGAAGCCACTATTTTCGAAAGCGAACGGCTGTTAATTACAGGCCCCCCACCCCAGGCCATAACCAGTACTACAGGGCATCCAGAGTCAAGTTCTACTTCGGAGCCTGAGGGCAGTGCATTTGCCTCCCAGCAGTCACCTACACCAACAATAACATCAAGAACAGGATCATCCACAGCACAATGTGCAACTGATTGGTTTCTACAGCAGGGGTATGGTAAGTCCAGTGCTGATGCAAAGGCAAAACAGGCCGAGCACATCGGAGCACCCCTGAACATTGAGCGGATGGTCCAGGCCTATCTGGATGACCCAACAGAGGTCTTCATGGATCGAAACCCATTGGTGTATTGGTATGGGAAAAGAAGCCAATGGACAGTGCTCAGCAGGCTGGCGATAAAGTATCTGGCTTCCCCTGTCGCAAGTGTCTCTTCTGAGCGTGTTTTCAGTGCTGCTGGTGCCATTGTAACTTCGAAAAGGACCAGTCTCTCGGCCCAAAGCGTGGAGAGGTTAACCATGATCAAAATGAATCAGCACTTTATACCACCGGATTACAAAATACGTGAATCACAGCAGGAAGAGGAGAGCGACTTGGATGACGTAAATAGTGCGTTACAGGACCTACTTCTGTCCGAACCACCAGAGTTTGAGGACGAGCTCCTCTTCCCTGACAACTAGGCTTTCAAATTGTTACTTTCTTCCTTCCTTTATGTGTCTGTGTATCTGTCTTTCTGGTTCAAATCACAACAAATCCATCACCACCGTCTTCTCTTTTTATTTCCCTATTGGAGTTGGATGTCTGTGCATTTAACTGTCCACTCTTCAGAGTCCTGCTTCATCTTCCTGTCTCGCACAAGTACATTTCCATCAAGCCAGACATTAGTACAAGAAATGTTGCCTTTACCAGTCCCGCCTCCATAAGAAGTGAAACGTGACTATAGCTATCCTCCGTTTTGTTTTCGAGCCGAAACTCATCAGTGTCCGAAGGCTACAGCCTCAGCAGGCATCCAAAGGTCCTCACTGTCAGGACAGAAGGTACTTGGCAGAGAAAGACAAGAGACTCTTCGAAGAAACTTGCTGACATTTGTGCAAACTCAAATGACCATCAATGAGCGCTACCCAGGCCGCGGCCCATCATCACAGTGCTGACCATGGGAAGCAACTTAAACTGTGACAAAGTGCCACAGAAGAATAAGACGAAAACCGAAACAGCGACTAACACTCAAAATGAATGTGGACTGGAGTAATGATGAGGCCACTGCCCCGTAAAAAAAAAATAACAACTGTCAGAACTAGGCATCTGATGATCTGACAGCCAAAGAGAAGAGCAAGACAGGTAATGATGGAATGCATTGGATGCTTGCAGACTCTGAGCGATTGCTGTTGTTTGTTGTTGATGTTGTGCATGAAGTCGAACTCTACTCTACTAGTTAATCTACAAAGTGACTCAAGTCAGTGACAGTCAATGTTTCCCTTCTTGTTGTTTAATAACCAAATTGTACTCCTACTACTGCAGGTGCAGGCCAATATCTGTTGCAATTTTTTAATATGGAATATGGACTTAATCGGAGTCACTACAGACTGAGTTGTAGTTGGACAACACGTACCACACCATGATGATGACCATACTATCTTTGCACGCAGTCATTCAGTTGGATCGGAGATGATTCAAGGAATAACTGCATTTCATGAAGTGGCATAAGGTAAACATAAACACAACAATTCAACAAGAAAGTAAACACAGCAGACCTACATGTCCATGTAGTGGTGTGTAGTCGAGTGTAGTGATGACTCACAGCGGCGCATTGATTTTGTCACTTAATTAGGAAAATGCTAAGTTGCTGTGTATGCCTTTTGTCTGGCTATGTCAAAAATTAAGGTAAATGGAGGTTGGGTCACGGGCTGGTGCTGTGGTGGGCCTGTTCTGTCCTGTTGTTGTTGTAGCTTAATGCTGTAAACAGAATCTACACGATATATCCAAGCCGCCTCACTCTGAAAGTGTTCTCTCTTCTCTTCTTGGACTCCACCGTAATTGATGTTTTTTTTTATTCATTGATTTTTCAATACCCCTTTTGTTTTTCCATCTAGACGTTACAGGCCGGCCTTTACCCTGTGCTTGCTATACTGGGAGACACAACTCACATTTACCTTACCAATCGGCATCAGGAAGGCCACCAAGATTGATGTGCGGAGCGTCCATGGAAGATAGGACCAAGAGGAAGGACGAGATTCCACTCCACAATTTGAGCATGATAATACAGTAACTTTAGTATCATTCATCATTCATCTTTTAATTAATTTGAATCCTTTTTTCTCTTCAATCATTAGGACTGTGTGTTGTGTGTTGTTTGTTTGCTAATTGATCCCTACAACTGTGTTTTAATTGTCTTTGCTATCTTTACAAGTAAGCCCAGTACAACATGGAATTTGGGTCTCTGAGGGCATATTACAGGCAAGGCAAATTGCATAGAATATACTGCTGCCCTGTACTGTCTAATTGTCTAGTAGGAGTTATTAAGTACTACTCATTAACCATCAAGTTATCTTCATCATCATGCATGCATTTCCCTTTTCTCCCTTTATAGATTTTTTGTATAAGATCATGGTCGTCTGCCAAGATTGCGCTTTGCTTTTGTTGTCCATGCGTACTGTTTTTCATTCTCAAACCTTTCCCCAAACCCCCTTCCCATCCATTCATCAAACCCTAACCCTCTTCCCCCGGGCTGTGATTTATATTGAGGTGTGATGTGACTACATAAAATGTACACCAATTGATCACACGCTTGCTGGGGCAGATGTGGTGAAAGCAACACTAATTCAATTGCAAGGCAGGGCGAGGAGCTTCTTCTGCTTGCCCACCCATGCTCAGTCTATGTGCAAGCCGTCACCGGCTAATAGTAGTACATCATAATTAATTGCCGTCATTGATTGGATTAATCATCAAACTCCTACCACACAGCAGTAAAGGTTACGAATTACGATTGTGTTAAGTTAAGTGACTCAATCGACACAACTACAGTTTGTAACTTCTTGTACTAGGCTGTCCCCGCCACCATTATGTTTAATTTGACTTTAGCAGTTGCAACTGCAATATTGTTTGTTTGGCAGTCTTCTTCTGTACTGTATTTTACTTCGTTCTACTACTCCTCCCACAGTCGCTCTCAGGAAAGTGACTGTCTCTTTTTTAATTTTTTAGCAAATGCTACTGCCAGTGTCTACTCTACTACTACCACCACAACCATGGCATCTTCTACATTCTCTCTGGAAACCATGCAGCCATCGCTGTGCCGAACGTAATCATCAATCACAGGTAAGATAAGTTTGGTGGGAGGTATAAATGGACTAGGAGGAGAGACTGACAGTACTAGTAGGACAAATAACTCAGTGAGGGGTACCGCATCTATCTGTTTGTGTTACATCATCGTCGGCAGATTATTTAAATCAAACACTGGCTGCGGCCCTGCAGCAGCAAGGAAACCAATGTGACGTTAATTCGTAAAACAGTAACCCCCCACAAAACATTAACATTGTATGTTTAAGTATAAATATAATTTATTACCCTAACAAAAATAAACTATCCCACACCTGACCCACCCTTCTCCCTAACCCCAACAAATGTCCAAAACGAAAAAAGTCCAAAGAATGTCCCGAAACCCCAACGCCCAATTCCCACCCACCAAAACAAGGAATAAAAAGGGGCAAATCAACAGGGTCCTCGATGTTAAATTCGGCGGGCTTTGAGGTGTTTGTCCACCATGATTTTGACCCGCTCCTCCATTTGCTCCTCTAGACGTGCCATCCGGAGGAAGAATCTTCCTGCGAAATGCCCTGCAGTGGCATCCAGGGTGGGGGACAGCAGTGCTGGCTGCTAGCGAATTGCGGCGGCGGCGGGCGGCTACCAGACCGCGGCGCCGTACCGCTGGAGTTGTGGCCTGGCTGGGGCCCGGGGCATCGGACGAGGCTGCAGCTGCTGCTGCCGCCTCCTCCTCCTCCGCCTGAGCCACCAGCCGCCGGTACTCCTGGCATATGGCCTCCAGTTTCCGGCGCCGGGCCCTGGCTGCCAACTCCTTCCGCGATGGTTTGTCTTGGGAAGGAGTACCATCTATATCAAGAAAGAAAAAAATATTGTTGTAACCAGTACTCTTAGCTAAACAGTAACACAAAATTAATTCAACACATAATGGCACAGTAGCACTAGCAAGAAGCACAGTACATAACATTTGTGGTAATAATCTATCTATCCTCCCACTTCCTCGGCCTCTAACATTTGTGGGAGTTTCAGGCATTATACTAGCACTATGGACTCCAACCAGTACACAGTACACCAGTGTTCTTCTTTTCTCTAGTTTAGCGAAATGACATAACCTGGTTGTAGCCGGCATTGCCAGCTCGGTCATCTATGCTTGCACCCAAGACAAACATACGAGTCATGACGCAGACTCACGTTAGTTGGATTTACTACTGTTTGCAGGTGGGGAAGCTCGTATTTTTCTATTACGGGTGGCACTGGCCATACTCTCTCTGTTACATGGAGGGCAATTGCTCAATTTCACAGTGCCTTGGCTACTACAAAAAGGCAGATTATATATCTGATCCAATGATCGTTGCTTTTATATGGGACAACGACATAAGGTCAGTAGCGGTCGGTGGTGGGACTCGGGGAGTTCGGCCGGGCGGTGACGTGGGTAGGGGCAGGATGGGGGTAGTAAACTATGGATTACGGCCAATTACAGGTAAGTAAACATATAAATAAATGAAACTAATTTTGTTGCGCACACTGCATCGCATTTGGCGGTGCAGTGCGCACAATGAAATTCGCTTTATTTATTTGTATGTTTACAGTAAAGTTACCTGTATTTGCCCGCGTAATACATTGTTTACTACTACCCCCCACCCTGCCCCTCCCCACATCGGCTTTGCTACTCTGGCGCGGTTTCTTTTACATTCCCTAAAACTGTGCATCCCGTGACAGTCTCCACCTATGCTGTCTATGATGAATACATACAGGCATCCATCCATTCTAAGTAAATGTCAATCATTCTTCTTAATCTCTCCACCAACCTTACTTTGTTTCACCAACAACAACGCATGCGTCCACTCACTCCGTTGCTTGCCTTGGCTTTGAGTTTCACCCAAACACCGCTGATGATTCTTGCTATCCACAGTATCCACCCATACTGTGTCGCCCACCCAGGCAGGCATCCATTCTTCTTTCACCTTCCACCCATCCTTCAACAACACATGCATCTGATTCCTATCAGCCACCTATCCATGCTTCCAACGTATCCTTCTCTGCCAGTCATCATATTAAATCTCGCCCGCCCTTCCTCCTTCAACCCTTCTTTCCCTTTTTGTTCAACACATCCATCAAGGTCATCTGATCTGACTTTTAGTCTCCTCCATAAAACTTTCACAGCTGAGTTGGAGTCAGATATAAGAGGCCATTGGTTAATCAAGTCACGCTGGTAATGCTATTGCTACTGCATTGCTCATGCTAAGTAAAGGGTGTCTTCTTTAACCGTTGTATAATGTTCACTACAACTTCATACCTAATAAGTCTCAACAACAGTACAGTGAGTGAAGTCCACACACCCTTCCAGCTAGTGCAATGTCAATAAGTCATGAATATAACTTACCACCGCCCGCCACCGCTGCTGGCTCCCCCCTGTAGCTCCTGCAGGTGCCGCATCTTCTCCTGCCCCCTCCGGAAGGCTCGAATCGCCGGTGGCCCCGCCGCCACTGGTGGTTGCTAGTCCGCCTAGATAAAAACATGACACATTTTTAGATGCCTGTACACCTCCCCCTATTTATTCTTTTTCATTAGCAAGATTGAAAAAAAAGTTAATACATACATATTATTATAAATCACATTCAATAGTCCAAATCGGGTACTAGAGTACAGTCAGTAGACACTAGTAGTGTTATGGTCCCTAGGGTCATTATTATACTATACTCTACTCTTTGCAAAGTTAGCCTGAGCCATGCAACCATTTTCCGCTTCATGTCTTTTGCGCATGTTACCTCGCAGCTTGTTGCGCAGTAACAGTAAGACGCCTTTTTGAGCCCACATGAGCACATACAGCTACTGTCTGAGCGTTGCGTACAAGAGGTCGAAAAACAAGCCACTTTGTTATGGAGTTCGGTTAGTCCGTATTGCTTAGCCATAGGTAACATGTTACACTTTTTGGGCAGGACTGAGAAATGCTTGCATTATACTATATAACACGCACCATTTTTCTCAGGCAGAGGATTCCCTTCTACGAACCAGAGATTTGCAGAGCTTATGAATGATGCATGTAACCAGTAATTCTACGTTCTACGGTGAGGAGTCGCCCAGAATTCGCACAGATCTTTTGTCTTATATATCATCAATGATCATGCACTTGTTGCAACACTGTTTATTGTTTTAATCTTATGCATTTTGCTGTTGGAGCTGGCTGGAGTACACTGAATTTTATAGAACAACATACATACAGAGCTTGTTAGTTGAAAATAAACCTTTTGAACTTACACATAGACTCTGTGGTATTTTGTGTGGTGGTGGTGGTGGACTTACACGAGTGAGTGAGCGAAAGGGTGTTATGTTCTGGGTTGTGTAATCATAATCATTGGGTATCTTCGGGTGGGGGTTCGGGGACCTAATGAGACACTATAGCTAGTCGTTCAGGGGATTGTGGGTTCACTTCTGACTGAGGTGTGAGGAACGTCCAAGTTCCAAACTCGCATCACCAACATCCTATTTCATTGTGCATAGTTCTGCATGGGGCTGTGCAGAATCCAAGTAGTATGTACTATATCCTATCAAAAATAGTCAAATATCTGGTTGGGCATTTTGTTTGTGGTAATTGTCAAAGCCTCAAGATTAAGAAGCCTAGAAGAGGACAACCGAAAGGACTGGACTCAGTGGCTAGAGCTATTAGTATTGGTCAATCTGAGTTTTATTCAAAACCGTACAATAAAGAGTGGCAATGCAAACTGGGCAAGCTTAGCGACAGACTAATATTAGTAGTACAGAGTACAGACATTCATAGCAGAGGCAGTTAGAACTTAGAGGCAGGGATAACCAGAATTTAGAAACAGATAGTCAAGTCAAGATCAAAGAATCTTTTGTAAAAAATAGAATTAGGGAGTGGAGCCAGAATTAATAGTTCTGAAAAAATAAGGTGCAGTAAAAGTTAGGGCAATATAATTGTTAATATTAACCACTGGAGGACTTACTGGGACCAGCAGCAGGGCCCTCGGTAGAGGAGCGGTCCTCTGGTGGTTGTCCCGCCGAATCGGACCCCGTCTTCTTGCCCCTGGGTGCTGCACATCAGTGATCATGTAAGATATAATAAAGAAAAAGAAAGACACAAACATTAATGATTGCTGTGAAACAAATAAATTATCTAAAAAAAACGCTCAAAAAACGTTTTAGGAAACAAAAATTGCAATAAAATTGACCTATCTAATCCGATCGACTACTGCCTTGCGGGATTCACGGACAGTCTACTTATTTGGGAACACTAATTCAGTGTTCCATTCTGATTGATTCAAATAAAATCCAGAACACTAACTAAGCCTAAGTACCACCTGACCTAGCCCACCTATTCCAGGCGGGCCAATTGTTCATTAAGCCTGCATTTCCATTTTTTATTGACATCAAAAATGCATAGATGAGAAGGAGGACACATGCATAAAGTGCATAATGCATACACCAAATTGTTGGTTGGTTGCGTCTGATGTTCTGCAGCTGACTGACACTGCTAAGCTAAGCTTACCAGTACCACTCACTAAACAAACTACAAAAGGTTCTAAGGACTGGGGTAAGCAGCACTCAGTGACAGAGGATGCGTCACGCAGACCGCTCAAAAATTATCAACTAATAGTAACTAAACCTAGTATCAAATGCATCCACCACTATTTGACAGGAGGACAAAGGAAGGACTACAGTCTCTCTAGCAATAGCATTACCTAACTGAAGTTCTCTAAAGTAAACTCTTACATAATAGACAAGCGAGCGCAAAGTTGCAAAAAAGTAAGAGTACCGCCCAGCACCTGTGTCCTACAATCACAGAAGATTTTGAAACGTAATTTACCTGCAATGTAAGCAGCAGTATTCTTGTTATTTGTAAAAAATGTATACACAAATCACAATACTTATACTACTATATATATATTGGCTACTCACCAAGCCCCACGACCTCGACACCTAGCAGGTCCAACAGGTCCTGCTCCCGGTCAAGGATGTCTGACCACCGGTGGGCCAGCTGGTTATGGGTGCGCCGGACCTCGGAGCAGCGAAACACTGCCCGACGCACCTTCGCCCACCGGCGGTGACGCTCCTGGGTCGGGTACCCGGAGCCTGGCCTGCCGCCTGCTGCCAAGGTCAAGGGGAGGTGGCGCTGAATAAAAAAAACAAGGGCGGCCACCTCCGCCTCATTAAACAGCTGGCGGGCTTGCACCCCTGCAGGGCGCAGTCTGCCGCAAGGCAGGCGGCGATTGGGCGCACGCGCCTTGCCCTTTGAGCCGCTGCTGCTACCCTTCGCCATGGTTCTGGGGTGGGAGGAGGTGAAAAAGAAAAGTTAGAAGGGAAAAATAAAGTTAGGGGAAGAAGTAGGAGCTTAAAGAAGAAAGTTATATAAAACAGTCGAAAAGTAAAAAAAACACAGTAAAAAGTAGAAAAAAATGCAAAATATAGACTTAAGCAGAGAGTGAGATAGATAAGAAATAAAGAAAAATTGAAAAACAGTGTAAAAAACTAAGGATTGCAAAGATTGAGGGAGGATAGAAAAGCAGGCCCAGAACCATAGCATAGAGTGGTAAAACAAGATGGCCGCGCCCATCGCGACCGCGTGGGTAAGTTCGCGCGATATTTGTCCCCGAGCACGCAAAAAACGTCGCGAACACGTACAACGCGTTCCCGAACAAGGAATGCGCATCGCGAGCACGCTATACGCGACCCGGAACAGGAAATAAGGGATCGCGAACGGGCGGGACAAGTGAAAAACAAAATGGCCGCGCCCATAGGCGACCGCATGGGTAAGTTTGCGCCCCCGAGCACGCAAACAGCGTCCCGAACAACCACAACGCGTTCCCGAGCAAGAAAAACGCATCGCGAACGGGCGCGGCAAGCAGCTACGCACGCTCGCGAAGCTACGTGTAGCTCGCGTAGCGCTCCGACGTCTTCGCGTAGCTTTGCGTAGCGCGACTACGCGAACTACGCCCAGGCTTAGTTATTACTGCGCCTACAGATACGTCAGAAATACTGACGTATCTGTAATTCCTTGCGACATGGAGCACCCTACATTAAATATGGCGCATCCATTGTGTCGCAAGAAGGGCGCAGTGAAATTGGTAGCATCACTGTTTTCATGCAGCGATGCTACAGTTTCAATAAATGAGGCGCAAAGAATGAGGAAAATGCCTCCATGGATTGTTTTTGTGCAGGAAGGTTAAGCTTCCTGCACAAAAAAGAAAACCCTGCCAACAATGCAGACACTCTTGCACCATGGTGCAAGGGTGCCTGCATTGGTGCAAGGCAGCCAAAACTGCGCCAGCGCAGTGGGAGAGGACAGGAATGCGCTGTACATCATAAATATGGCTCATTCCAAGTGATTGCTGCGTTGCCCTGCACTAGAAACTCGTAAACGAGGCCCTTGGTTTCCCTCTAGGGCTCTGGTCTCAAGCATGGCATTATTAAAGTGGAACTCTGCACAGCAAGCTGAATGATTATGCATGCCTAGTTTAATGTGCTGCTGTAAGTTTAATGATGGTTCTCTGCATTATCTTTCCTACGTACCCTGCATACCCCCGGGAAGAAGAGCGCGGCCATGATTTCCCCAAACACATCTACACACTCCAAAACAATCTTTTCAGCGAAATTACTAATCTTTTGGAAAAACACACATATGGCAAAAACTTTTGCAGGTTCTTCAAGGCACCGAATGTTTCACCCCACATTAGACATACTGCTTTTACATGCAAAAGAGACAAAATCACGTCGTGAGACAAACAAAGCAATAGAAAGCTTCTTTGCCTAATGAAAATGTAGAATACCAGAAAGACTGCAGCTGAAAACAGGAAATGCTCGTCACTCCCTCATATTGCAGACACAATTAACTTTGAATTATGTGAATTAACCGTGCCTGACAAATTATCATTCAGCTCTGAAATTAAATTCTTTCGTGCCATTAGATTTGTTTGTTAAGCTCAAGCAGGCAAAAGTCGTATTTAATAAAGTAGTAATGGCGCTTTGCCGGGAGAGTTATTTCGTTATATTCGGATTTATCCAAAATAAATCACTGAGTGGCTATTATTAGCTTATTTGCTAACACCATTGGATCGACCTAATAAAATTAAAAACAGAAAAAAGTTGAATTCAGCGAGTGGCAACGTCTAAAAAGGCAAACTTTCGTTCTAATTACCTCTTTAATTAGACCTTCTTATGCGGCTGCTTAACTATGCACAACGCACATGATATGAACGCATTTAACATTTGTATTCTATAATTACAACATTATCACTATTTTGCAAAGCAGATGTTGACTTTTGTGCAAATTAGCAAACAGGATGGGGTGGGTAAACCAGTGATCCTTACTATGAAAAATGAATGATGTACGCTAATGGTTTCCTGTTTCTAAGTAATTTTGTTAGAATGTTTCAATGTTTTTTTTCTCATATTTCTTTCACACACTGTCTTACAGGCAGTGCACCTACTGTGATATTACTTTTTTTCAGTCTGATAGAGGCAAATACACTTTTTTAGTTTGAATGACAAAAATGCATTAAAAATGTTTGAAAACATATTATGATTTTTCCTAAAATACATTTATAAACTTTATTTTTCATTACAGCTGTGGGGATACCTTGAGTGGCTTAGCAATAACAGCACTGATACTTATGCACATCGTGGTTTTTCTCACTGGTAAGGTAAAGCCCGTCTTTCATCCTACAGAAGTTTATGATTTAAGTATCAATAAGTTGGGCAACAGTGGGAAAGGATAATGACTGGCTTGATGATGAAGTTCAGTAAAAACATCACTTTTAAAATAAGATATTAACTAGACTGAGAAACTTTGGTAGTGGTCCGGATAGCGTATTTTGTAATGTATATCAAAAGCAACAACAACATTTAGACAATATGACTAAACACAAGAAATAGTAGTGATGGATTAGGAAATCGGCAACTATATTATATCTAGCACACTCACACTATAAGAAATTATTTTAGAAACTTGCCACTGTGGACTTACCTGAAAACACAAAAATGTTACATCAAAGATTGTTTCTGCACCTTGGACTACACATATAGCCCCTTTAGTTTGTAACCCTGACCATGTAGAATTTGTCTCAAGGTCTAAATTGCGGGGCCTGCCTAAGATTAAACTTGGAACAACTATCGTAATTTAGGTTTATTGCCTGATTAATAAAAATCACCACAAAACGCTACATTTTTTAATACATATCATTCAGAGAAACGTTGATGAAAAATAAATAAAAAAACAAAGTGCAATAAAATGTATCCCATAGGTATCTCAAATGACATAAATATAAGCACATAATATATACACTTTTCATGGTTGTTGTTACTACATGAGCTTAAAAATCAACATTGAGATTCAAAAATATATTATAATCTTTACTTGATAACAATTCTTACATGGAACATATACCATTATAAAACATACTACAATTCAGTTATAAAGCTATGTGCATGAAAATTCATCAGATATTAAAAAGACAGTGATTGTATCCTACTCCATGAAAGACAAACAGATTGCATCAAAGTGGCAAGTGCTTATATACAATAAATGACCATTGCTTCCTAAACAAGCAACTTCATAGACTGCCATCACAATAGAATTATCAAGTGCATAAGTGCGGAAGGATTGTATATGTTTCAGCATACATTGGGTAAAAGGGGTGGTTTGCAACCTACACATACAGAGACAAAAGAATTATGTAAAAGTGCCAAGTGCACTATGATAAAAATGTAAATCATACATTAGATGATAAGTGGGAGGTTTAACCTTCTCAGACGTGGGCAGAAAAATAATGTATGGGAAAGGCCTAATGCTCATAGTAAAGATGTAAACATTCTTTCGAGAATGATCAAAACTTTTCAAACTAACGAATCAGTTAGATTAAGGCTCCTGAAAACATAGCTTGAGAGCCTGCCCACACTGAGGGGCATATTCTCAAAGCGATATCGCCGCGTTAGCGGCACTTTTGTGCTGCTAAAGCGGCGATATTTTTATCGCCGTATTCACAAGCTGTCGCTAACAGCCGTTAGCGACAGCTTACTGGCGATAGCGGCCGCTAATAACATCGCCAACGATGTTAGCGACAACTAACGCTAATCATATGCAATGTAGGCGTTCCCGTGTTAAAACGCACACTAACCCCACTTCGCGATATACTCAACGATCGCCCGGACCGGCGATGCGATAAAAAAATACACGCTAAGGATCGTTAGCTGCTGGAACTTAAGACCAGAAAAAAGGAGGTCTAAAAAATGGTGATAAATAGCAGTACATAAGGGAGACTAGCCCAGAGCCACATCTGAAGACCCACTATTGCCATGGAGGTACTAATCATGCAGCTTGGAGCACCAAGAAGGCCACAGCAACCACCGCCACTGCCACCTCCCCCAAGACCACCACTGAGGCTGCGCCGAATAAGACAGCGGGTCCATCGCTCACGCCTCAGCCTCACAGACCTAACGCCAGAGGATGTCATTGCCCACTACAGGCTCAAAAGGACATCCATCCTCCGCATCCTGAACCAGATATCCCACAGGCTGACGGCACCAACACAGCGGATAACCAACATCCCTCCGCAAACAAAGCTGCTCGCTGTGCTGCACATGTTGGCCTCTGGTACCTTCCAACCAACAACTGCCCGAGTCGGAGGAGTCTCACAGCCAGCCCTATCAAAGTTCCTCACAACTGTCTTGGATGTCATCATCAACCTGATACCCCATCACCTTCACTCCCCAACACTGCGCAGGAACAGCTGGAGACCAAGCAAGGGTTCTACGCCACAGCTGGCTTCCTGCATGTGTTGGGGGCAATTGACTGCACACATGTCCTACTTGTGCCTCCTGCCGACACTGCACACTTATACCGCAACAGAAAGCACACACATTCCATCAATGTGCAGGCAATAGTGGACCACCGGGGCCTGTTCACCAATGTCGTAGCCAAGTTCCCAGGCAGTGTGCATGATTCCTACATCTTCCGCCAGTCCATCATCAACCAGCGCTTTCAGGAAGGCACATATGGAAATGCACACCTCAACTCCACAATCATGGAACTCACAACTGTGAGAATGCACACATTCCAAACTCACATACAACATGCCAATCAACATGCCCACCTACCAGACACGACAACACAAGTAACTGCCATGTAGACAATCCATCCCCAAAGGCATAGCCCCTCTGCCACACATTTGCAAATGTGGGGAGAGGTGGGAACCAAGTATGTGCAATGGAGGTACTCGACCTACGAAGAAAGAATGTACACAAGGCTGAGTGTGGCAGTGGTGTGCTGGACAGTCTTGAGTGTGCAGAGCACAGACATGTCCATGTGGGCATATAGTGCATTTCCGTTGTCCAGCCTGATGGCAATGACAGAATTGGTGACTGTCCTACCTGACGGGGGTTGGGAACCATGTGAAGGTAGCATGGAGGATGCAGAGGCTGTCGAAGCAGCTGCAGGCCACTGCGTAGACCTGTTTGTACATGGAGAGGGAGGAGTCGAGTACGATGCCTAGGTACCTCGAGTTGTCGTGTGGAGGCTGCCAAAGGTGGTGGCTCACCAGGTGTTGCCAAATGCTGATGGGGTGGTCACGAGGATGAGGACTAATGTCTCCCCTTTGTAGAGCAGCCCCCAGCTGTTGAACATCCATGTTGCAACTTTCTTCAATCCTCCCTGGAACCCCAGTCTGGTGTGTGTTTGCGCCTTGTTGAGGGAGAGTATGAGCTAGGTGTCCTTGTAGGTGGTGATGACCAATGGTTCCCTCCATGTAGCTCCAGTTCTACTCCAGGCGCTCTGCAGATGCATCTGTCATCTTGGATGTTGTTGGTGACCAAGGTGGCATTCATTGCACGCTGTATGTAGGAGTAGCATATTGGGCCAAGTGTGTATGCGCATTTGGAGATACATGTGTGGTAATTCCGACCAGTGCTGTTGGCATTGCCTGCAGCGGTGTGGGTGTTGCTGTTGATGGTGGAGTGTACCAGAACCTCGGTGACTAAGCTCCAGTAACTCTGTATGGCGCCGGCTGTGGGTTTGGGTGTCATAGGGTTTCACGACGAGGAAGTGTACGCTGTGCTGGTCACACCATGGGCGTTGAATGGTGTCGATGAAGTGGACGCAGTTTCCACATGTGAAGATGGGGTCAAAGGTGTGCCCTGCCTTGTGGCTCAGTGTTGAGAAGAGTTGGCTCAGTTCGATGTCAGCAAGCATCTGCCAGAGGGTAATGGACTTGGAGTTCCTGTGGTATGTGAGGTAGAGGCTCCGCTCATGGATGAGTACGTAGTCCATGGAGTAGATGACGTGGCGTGTGATGATGTTGACGGAGATTGCGAAGCGTTGCCGCCCTCTGTGGGCCCTGCTGGTGAGGGTGCCACTGACTGTTGCTTTGTGGCAGGTCTGGATTGGAAACTGCAGGTGTTGGGCAGTGGGGAAGGTCTAGTGGCAGCGGCAGCAGCTGAATAGAACAAGAACCGTGTCTGGTGTGGCCCATTGGCATCTAAACGTTCTCCTGGCATTGACTGTGAGGAGTGCGGATGAGTGGTAGCGCTAGACGTTAGGAGAGCCAGGGACCCTGCTGGTGTAGGTGTCAGGCATGTGGACATGTGCAGACAGGCCTGACAATGGTGCACTGTTGGAGTGCTAGTGATGCAACCGTGCAGCGCACACAAGTACATAGGCCCGGGGTGAGGGACGAGCAGCTGTGAGGCAATGTAATTCACATTGACGCAGGTCATTTTGTCTACACATGGCAAACATTAATCCCAGAGTAGCACCAATCACACACCATAAAACGATTAACACTGCCCACACAGCATGCATAACTACTAATGGACACATCTCTCCATTACATGTTACAGGTGATCAAGGATATGCACTCACCCCATAGATGATGACACCCCTCCGAGCCACCAACACCCAGGCCCAGAGGCAGTATAATTTGGCGCATGGAGGCACCAGGGGCATTGTGGAGCGCACATTTGGGGTGCTAAAGTCACGTTTCCGGTACCTTGACATCACAGGTGGAAGACTGTTGTACAGCCCAGAAATAGTGTGCAAGATTATCCTAGCATGTTGTGTATTGCACAATATATGTGTACGCACCAATGCCCCATGTATCCAAGTGCTAGATGCACCGGACGATGCTCAGGATGATGAGGAAGATGAGGCAGGTGGAGCAAACCCCACAGCTTCTGCAGCAGGAACAGCCCGAAGGAACAGAATCATAAACAATTTCTTCACCTGAGCACGCCACATCGTGACTGTTCTTAGCAATCATACATCAGTCCAAAATGACCCCAAGCACAGTATATGTAATCAAAAAACACTACACACATACCCTGTGTGCATGTTTCTGCTCTGCATGAGTACATCACTCTGACAAGTGTAAGTGTAACATTAAGTGGTAACAATATCACAATTATGAACTGATGGTGGATATGTCACCTCTGAACAGAGATGCTGTTTAGGGTGACAAGTGTTCTAAACTAAACATGTTAGGGTGTCAAATGTGGTACGGAATCCTACTGTTCAGCGTGTCATATGTGGATAAAAATCACATATAGGGTGTCAATAGTGGTAAACTATGAATATCAGGGTGTCATTTGTGTACAAATATGAAATCAAGTGTGTCATTTGGGGTCATTTATGAAATTAAGGGTGTCATTTGGGGTCAATTATGAAATTTAGGGTGTCATTTGGGGTCAATTATGAAATTAAGGGTGTCATTTGGGGTCAATCATGAAATTTAGGGTGTCATTTGGGGTCAATCATGAAATTAAGGATGTCATTTGGGGTCAATCATAAAATTTAGGGTGTCATTTGGGGTCAATTATGAATTTTAGGGTGTCATTTGGGGTCAATTATGAAATGTAGGGTGTCATTTGGGGTAAAATCAAGCTTTTTATGGGGTTCTTTGGGACCAAAAATGAAATTTCATCTAAGACTGTTCATCTGTGTAAGAACTTGCACTTAGCGTGCAAAAATGCCTGCAATTCCGAAAATGCAATGTATTTTTCATACTAGCGATGGAAAATACATCGCTAAACACATTGAACTATAGGAAATGTTACCCCAAAGCCTTTTTTGTGCAGATTTTCATCGCTACGTCAAAAAACGGGCCGCAAACACACAGGAAGTGATGTCTGCCTGCTTCCTGTTTACTGGAGGAGTGCTGTGCACTTTCACTTTCTCTTTTGAGCACATTGCTGGTGATTGTGGAGAGTGCTGTAGGTGTTTGGTGGTGTGTGCTGCAGAGTGGTGTTTTGGAGAGTGTTGCTGTGTCCTGTGTCCTGTCGATAGTGCCCCTGTGAAGTGTGGTGTACCAGTTTTTACGTGTTTAATTGTCTCTTGTCCTCAATCTTGTCGGGTGTTTGTCTTGGGGTAGTTAACTTATTTAGTAGTTTTTGTGTCTGTTATATTGGGTGTTGATTTGTGGCAATGGGTTTAGGTGTGTGCAGGGAGATGGTGGGTGTGAGTAGGGAGGGCAGGATGTCCGAGGGGGCTTTGGGGGGCTTCTTCTGGCTGATTAATTTTTACCTGCCCTGGATGGTCGAGATGGGAGGCCGTATTCTTCTGGCTGATTAATTTTTACCTGCCCTGGATGGTCGAGATGGGAGGTCGTATCCTCTCCGGATATGACGTAAAGGTGCGGAAGGTCAGATGGGAGCATGTGCGGGCGCAGATGCTGCGTGTCTTTGGTGTGAACCGCACTCTGCGCCAATGGAAGCACCGCTGGCAGGATTGCCTGGCCCGTGAGGGTGACCTGCTGGACCACCTGGGAGACATTGTTGGCCTACAGTGTGGTAAGTTGAAACTCCAAATTTAATTATGAACACTGTAATGTAAAGCCAGAATTCACATGTGTGACACACTGGTGTCCAAGTGCTAAAATGTGGCAGAGTGAGGCTGGAGATGTCATGCGTTTACGCCTAAAGTTGGCACATCAGAAATACAACGCTGCATCATATTGACAAGCATAGGGTGCAGGTTGGTGTTATCCACTGCGCTGGCGCAACACTTAGCACTGTAGTGCCAAGGCTGGCACCATTGTGCTATACTGCGTGCAGGACTAAGATTGTTTGTGCACAGGAAGGGTGACTAAACCTGAACAATCCAAGGCATTGTTTCGGGGACCTGTGAGCTGCACAAAAGGAAGTGTACAAATGCTGTGCACATGAATATTTGTACGTTTGCTCCGCTTCTGTTGTACATATGCTCCGTGTGACAAACTTTGAAACATGTACAATAGCTCATAGGTAATAGGACAGCCCCAGAGTGTCATACACCACCAACACCAGTGAAACAGCCATGTGCGTTCGGCAGAAATGCAATCTTACACAGAGCATGTATAACATCATGTTGCGTGTAGAAATGGGCCCTTGTGAATGTTCAGCACAACTAGAGTGCGCAAGTTTGCTAACATTGCCGTCATGTCTGGCCAGACTCAGCATTCACAGGTCTTGTGTGAATGGCAGGCAAAGTAGACCCAATCATTTAGCAAAAATGTCACGCAACAGTACAGTTACGGAGCATTCTCTGTAATGGTGATGATATGCAAGATGAATGTGACACGTGTAATTTCACGTCTGATACCAACACATATTGGGTTTTATGTCTCACAGCTGGACGACCTCTCATCACGCAGGGGGACAACGACAAGTTCAAGGACCCACACGCCACTGGTGAGTTTGGACATCATATATTGGCATAGTGCGGAGTCATGAATGGCTGGCTAAAACAAGCACTGGCGTAGTATGCAGAATGGGTGTGTATCACATGTACCTTGCCTACAGTGTGATGATGTTTTGTCGAAGTCATAAGTGTGCATGAATCAGTAGGTTAAGGTGGAGCTCTGCATTTGTCTTCCAGTTGTAACTTTGCACATCCCCAGTCAGTGATACACATGTAAATTAGGTATGGGTTCTGTCACTACGGCACATGCATGTGGATGACAGAGCGCACTGATAGGATAGGAGACATGCAAGTGGTGTAGCTGATGAGTATCAGCAGACATGGAATGCATGTTCACCCGTGACTGAGATGACTGTACAAGTGTGACAGATCATGCAGAAGGAGGCTGTGGTTTTCAGGCCGTGCGTGCTCAGACACAGGTCGGCACAGTTATTTTGCAGGTATGGTGTATACCAGCTTCACAGAAGTAGCAGTGCGTAGTTCTGAGGCAAGCATATCAATGGCAAGTTCCACAAACACCTAGGAAAGATGGCCCAAAGAATAACATAGGCATGTTTGGCCACTGCAATGGTGTTGTCATGTTTCCTCCTTGGGGTAATTCCCTGGTCGACACTGGCTCAGGCGAATGAGCCCCTCTGTACAATTTGGTGACATCACTCCGCATGCATTTACCACGCATGCTTTAGTCTTGCAATCATTGCTGTGCCATATATTTAACAATGCAGGCCTCAACCACGCTATCTGTGAGAAAGCATTGCCCATCATGACACAATTACCATTATGACTCCAGGTTGATGTTACAATGGGGAATGCCTTGTAACAGTTTGCGTTGTGAAGGACTGCGTAGTGAAATTTACTAGAGTGACATTAGTGGATCCAAGACATGCATGATTGACAATCCATATGAAACGATGTTCACCCCTCTGGGCAGCAACGCGTCACCTATTGTGAAGTAGTGGTGGAGAGAGGCCCTGCGCCACATGTACAAGTCAGTGTTCAGCCACCTGACGTGTTTCAATGTGTGCTGCATGATGCAGCACAGATGAAAGTGTGAGTGGGGCTGTCCCAGTATTGCTCCTGTGCCGGTAGGGTAACCTTCCTACACATTAACAAGCCCCCCCTACACACAGACACCCTTGCACTCTTGTACAAGAAGGCCTGTGTTTGCGCAGACTTGATGCACTGCACACGGTCGCTGGTGGACATGCAGGGCTGCACATGAGCATCGTACATATGATGCTGCACTGTGTTGCAGGAAAGGATGAGTGTGGCGCTAAACACAAAGGGAGAATGCCTCCCTCCTCTGATTCCTTGTACATGTCACCCTCAGTCAGGGTATGTCACAGCACCATCATTTTACACTGACAGTCTCATTTGATTGTGACTGTATATGTACCATGCCATGCACTGGCATGTCAGTCGCCCCAGCATGTAGTCACTGATCCTGGATTCAACATTTTGATGTGCAGGTCACTCTCTGAATACACATGGTTACTCCAGAGTGTAGGCTCCCATTTTTAAGTGATCTTGTATGCCTGATTTGAATGGAGAACATTGACATAGTCCAAAGGACTCACAATTTTCCATTGTTCATATTTTACAGACAACATGACGCCAGAGGAGTCCCACGCCTTCCAGGTGAGGAAGGACCGGTACCTCCACATTAAGAAGGTCGCAAAAGGGTACCGCAACATGGAACGGAGGTACCAGGAGGACAAGGAGGCTGGCACTTGGAAGTCGGTGCCCGAGGTAGCAACACATGGGAGAAGAAGTGGCACACAGGCCATCCCAGGACCCTCTGGCATCAGTGGTGGGTCCCAGTGTGGACAGGCAGTGTCCCATCCCCCTACAACCTCACACACACAGGGGACAATGCCACCTCCACCTGCAGATCAGGTTGTGCCTTTCACTTTGTGGGACAGGAGGACTCTGATGGACAACAACGTGATGCTGGCAGAGATTAGGAGGGAGATGTCTGAGCCGACCAGGCTCATGGAGGAAATGAGGAAAGCCCTGGGACTACCATGATGCCTGCCCATGTAGAGCCCCATCCCCCTCTTCTCCCTTCCCCCAATGTTTAATCTAGTATTTTAGGTAGTGTTAGGTAAGTATTTTAAGTGTTAGGTAGTGTAGTTTTAGTGTAGGCATAGGTAGTGTTAGATTTTAAGGTAGTTTTAGTTTATTAATGTTACATAGTATTTGGGGATAAGTTTCCTTTTCATTTGGGTGGGGGGTTGATGTCTTTGTTGTTTAAAACAAAAATTAAAAAAAAATATCTTTGTGTAGGTTAAGTGTGTAGTTAGTTTGTGTATAGCTTAGATGTCTTTGTCCTGTCCCATGATGTGCCTTAAGGGTGGGAGGGAGGTGGATGTATTAGATATGTTGTTGCGTGTTTAGGATTAATTAGGGTAGTTAGTTCAGGGACTTTTGCACTTTATTCTAGTTAGTTTAGTTTAGATTAGTAGTAGTTATGATTATTGGTAGTTTAGGTTACATAAATTTGATAATTCTATAATAAATGGTTACTATTTTTGAATTCTGCTTGCACTTATTGCCAGGGGTGATGTGGTGGAGTGTGGCTTTTCACCTTGTATGCATCTCATATCATCCCTGGACACTCCGTTGAATGTGTAAGTGTGGTCATGACATGTTACTTAGCAGGATGGATTGTGTCAGGTTACCTTAGATGTGAGCACAGTAGACTTGCATGGATAACAGGGTGGCAAGTAGGATGTACGGCCTAGTCTAGGGGCAGTCGTTTGTGAAGTCATACATCTTAAGTGGGACTCACGGAGTTGGACAGCACATTGTTGCCCATTTGCAACACAACGTAGGGACATGGCATTGAGAGGATATTGTAGTAGCTACTGTTATCCATCATAGAGATGGATGTATGCGGCGGGTAACACAGTTTGCGTCATAGCCCTGCATCTCACATGCTCCTGGCGCTGGGTCCATCTACATTGCACAGACCTTGGATCACTTGCTGCATAGTGCAAGTGTGTCAGATTCATTTAAATTATATGATCCTGTGCATGGAGGCTGAACCATGCAAGTAGTAGTCTTCATTAACCCTGGGCGGAGTTCGCGGAGTTGCACTACGCGGAACACCGCGAAGTGCAAAAAAACCTCAGTCGCACTACGCAGAGCTCCGCGAGCGGCGGAGTATAATAGAAAAATGCCGTTTGCGGTGATTGCACAGTGCCGGATGCTTGTCCGCACTGTGCAATCATTGCGAACGGCACAATGCACAGCGCAAGCTTTCCTTTTCTGCCGCTCGAGTAGATTTTTACTCGAGCTGCAGCTTTCTCAACGCGAACGGGCAGTTTCTCAATGCGAGCGGTCGCGAGCATAAGCGACCACTCGCAATGAGAAACCTGACCCCCCCTCGTTGAGAAATCTCGCTGGGATGTTGATTTTCCACGCTCGCGCTCGCCAACTTGATGTTGACGATTGCGAACGAGGAAAAATCTCGCCGGGATGTTGATTTTCCACGCTCGCGCTTGCCAACTTGACGTTACCGATCACGAACGAGGAAAAATCTCACCGGGAGGTTGATTTTCCTCGCTCGCGGTCGCCAACATCGCCAACGTTGACGAACGCGAGCGAGGAAAAAAACTCCCCTCCGCAACGCGAAGCAGAGTTTTTCGGAACTCCGCGATCTCCGCGTAAGGCGGTTGCAGAAAACTCCGCAAACTCCGCGAGCGGAGCGGAGTTCACTGCCCAGGGTTAGTCTTCATGTGGGTCCAATGTGAACTGCATATGGCAGAACAGTGGGCCTGATTCACATAAGTCATCTGAGAGTAAGTCATGAGTTTACGTTTTCAGCTATTCACAACTGACATTTCGGAGTTGTACAGTTAGATGTACTGACTTCACTACTCCTAAATGCCTTCTGTGAATCACAAAGGTTTGAAAGTCATGATTTGGTCACCGTTCACGTTTTTGTGCATGCACACAGTTCTGCTGCACACAAGAGGTGGAATATTGCATTGCTCCCTGTAGTGCCAGTGTCATGGCCACTTCTCCCAGCTGTCACATTTTGGCATTAGCTCATAGTGATGCCACCCTTGAAATGGTGGCACTGCTCAAGACTATATGCTCAGTGCAGTGCACCACACATCCCTTGTCACATTGCCCTAGCCGTTCACAGTGGTCACAGCATGTGAGGGTTCCAAAGTCAGTAAGCATTGTTCATCCACAGGAAGGGGCTGACTGACGCCTTACATTTTGGGGTGAGTCCCTATTGCCAACTCTACCTCACTGAGGCAGACCTAGTGGTTCAATTTGTGGCTGGTAGACATGTGCCCTTACGTATCTTCATCAATGTGTATATGGTGTGCACCATCTTGGGATGTGAAATGCAATGTGCACCATCACAACAGGCTTCGTCCACCCTGTAGAGTGTGGGTAGATATGCCAGGAGATAATCTATTTGAAATTGTAAAGGGGTCACTACTTGTGGCCTGCAACTGACTTTGACTTTTTTACATACATTCCTATTTCCTTCATGGATGTGGGGCTAAGTTGGGATATTGCTAGATTGTTGTATTGGAGCAATCGGGGCACAGCTGGTTCACACATACCCGGTCATCTCACTGCCTATCTGGATCACAGTAAAACATGTACATTTGTATTATTTCCCTGGGTGTACCTTTTGGTGGATTCACTGCTCCTACATTTCAACAAACTGCTATACTGGATTGGTCATGGACAACAGACATCTGTGTGAATTCAAAATATTTATTCACATGTCAGTTGACATAGTTGGAGACTAGACCAGTACTTGGCCATGCAATCCCTACATTACATTGATGCCCAGTGGAGGGCCAGACAGAGTTCTTTATGGTTGACAAGTCCAAAGGATGAGGAAGAGTTCAGTCAGCAGTCTGATTGCTGTGTCATTCATAACCAGACAAAATATGGCAGTCCATGTCGAGGTCCAAGGTGAGTGTCACAGAGTGTATCGGGGGACAGTGGAAGGTGATATTCCGGGGCATGATGCTGAGCCCAGAACCAAGTAGAAACTGGCCATTTGGCATAGATGAATGCTACCGCTTCCTTCTTTGCAATAAGGCAGAATCATCCACATCTTCGTCCTCTGATGTGTCATGTGCCTCACATGTGGGTGCTGGTAGATTGGCTGCTGCACCGTGAGGCACTGACACATCAGGGGGCGGAGATGTGGATGTAGAAGCAGCAGCAGCAGCATTCATCTGCGCCAGACCTTGCTGCAGCAATGCAGTGATGATGATTTTGCAGGGCATGGAAGATTCCAGCTACATCTCGCTGGTTTACAGCCGTGGCAGCCATTTGTTCCGCCTGCATCCGCTCCATGTTCTCCATTATCCTCCGCATGCGGCCGAACTCCTGGCTGCCATCGCTGGAGCCACTCTGACTGGACAGTTGTCCCTGTCTCTGAGTTGGTGCACAGACAGAATATCGATGTTGGAATATCGATGTGCCAGAATATTGAGTTTTTAATATCGAGGTGGCACAAGATCGACATGCAAGAATGTCGTTGACCAGAATATCGACATGAAGGTAAGAAATATCGTTTTTTTTAATATCGAAGTTAGTAATATCTTTAGTAAAAATATCGTTGTTAATAATACCGACATTTATTTTAGTGTTTTGTATTTTACTATGTGTGTTTAAAGTATGTGATGTAATTATTTTGTATAAGTATAGCTTCTTTTTTTAATGTATGTGTGAAATTTTTAGAAGTAATTAATTTTATGTTAATTAATTTTTGTGTATTTTAGTTCCGTAGCTGGTTGTGGGTTTATAGGGGAATAGGGTGGGAAGTAATTTAATTAGAATACATTTATTAATAATTTTTAGAAGTTATTAATTTTTTTTAAATGACATTTTGCGTTTTAGTTCCGTAGCGGGTTGTGGGTTTATAGGGGAATAGGGTGGGAAGTAATTTAATTATAATTAATTAATTAATATTTGTTATTAATTAATATTTATATATTTAATATTTAATATTGTTAATTGTGATAATTTAATTGTTATTAATTGGTTATTAATTATTAATAATTAATTGGTTAATATGTTAATTGTGTCATTTTTTAGGAGCGGGTTGTGGGTTTATAGGGGAATAGGGTGGGAAGTAAATTAATTATAATTAATTAATTAATATTTTTAATTAATTAATATTCATGTATTTAATATTTTATATTGCTAAATGTGGTTATTAATTTGTTATCAATGACAATTTGTTATTAATTAGTTATTAATTGGTTATTAATTATTAATAATTAATTGGTAAATATGTTAATTGTGTTATTTTTTAGGAGTGGGTTGTGGGTTTATAGGGGAGTAGGGTGGGAAGTAATTCAAATATAATTAATTAATTAATAATTTTTATTAATTGATATTTATGTATTTAATATTTTATATTGCTAAATGTGGTTATTAATTTGGTATTAATTAGTTATAAATTGGTCATTAATAATTATTAATTAATTATTAGTTATGTTAATTGTGTCTTTTTTTAAGAGCATGTAGTGGGATGATAGGGGAGTAGGGTGGGAAGTAATTACATTTTAATATTTTTTAAAAATATTTTTTATATATTATTTCTTTAATTTTATTTAATAGTGTTAATTCTGTGAATTAGTTTATTACTGATTGTTTTTAATTTGCTTGTTAATTGTTATTAGTTAATTAATTAATTGTTAATTTATTATGTTAATTGTGTTATGTTTTACAACATTGGTGGGGTTATTTATAGGGGAATATGGTGGGAGGTAAATTATTTTTAATTAGTTAATTACGTGTTAATTAATTCATTATTTTGCTGGAGTGGGAATAGTAAATTATTCCTCTCTGCTATCCAACACTTTCCCTACTGTTGCACTTGCTGGAGTGGGAATAGTAATTTTATCACCTCCGCTATCCAACACTTCCCTACTGTTGCACTCCCTGGAGTGGGAATAGTAAATTATTCCCCTCCGCTATCCAACACTTTCCCTACTGTTGCACTTGCTGGTGTGGGAATAGTAAATTATTCCCCTCCGCTATCCAACACTTTCCTACTGTTGCCCTTGCTGGAGTGGGAATAGTAATTTTAACCCCTCCGCTATCCAACACTTTCCCTACTGTTGCACTCGCTGGAGTGGGAATAGTAATTTTATCCCCTCCGCTATCCAACACTTTCCCTACTGTTGCACTTGCTGGAGTGGGAATTGTAATTTTATTCCCTCCGCTATCCAACACTTTCCCTACTGTTGTACTCCCTGGAGTGGGAATAGTAAATTATTCCCCTCCGCTATCCAACACTTTCCCTACTGTTGCACTTGCTGGAGTGGGAATAGTAAATTATTCCCCTCCGCTATCCAACACTTTCATACTGTTGCACTTGCTGGATTGCGAATAGTAATTTTTACCCCTCCGCTATCCAACATTTTTCCTACTGTTGCACTCGCTGGAGTGGGAATAGTAATTTTATCTCCTCCGCTATCCAACAATTTCCCTACTGTTGCACTATCTGGATTGGGAATAGTAATTTTATCCACTCCGCTATCCAACACTATCCCTACTGTTGCACTCTCTGGAGTGGGAATAGAACATTTTAACCCCTCCACTATCCAACACTTTCTCTATTGTTGCACTCGCTTGAGTCGGAATAGTAATTTTATTCCCTCCACTATCCAACACTTTCCCTACTGTTGCACTCGCTGGAGTGGGAATAGTAATGTTATCACCTCCGCTATCCAACACTTTCCCTACTGTTGCACTCTCTGGAGTGGAAATAGTAATTTTATTCCCTCCGCTATCCAACACTTACCCTACTCTTGCATTTACTGGAGTGGGAATAGTAATTTTATCCCCTACGCTATCCAACATTTTCCCTACTTTTTCAGTTAATGTAGTGTAAAATGTTGTTTTAAAATTAAAAAAGTATTTTAATATTTTAATTTATTATATATATATTTTATTTTTATGTTTATTTTACAGGTGTATGTATATATATGTATTTATAATGTTTATTATGTTTCTAACATTTTATAATTTATTATAATAATTATTTATTAATATTAAGTAAATATATATATAATATTTTTATATATGTATGTTTAATTTATTTTTACATTACATTTATTATTTATAATTTTTAACATTTTTTAAATAATTCTAACTATGTTTTTATTAATTATATGTATTATTTAATTTATTTAAAATTATTTATTAGAGATTTTATTAAAATGATATTTTGAACAACGATATTTTGAACAACGATATTTTTGTTTCAATATTTTTGTACTTACCATTGTAAAGATAGGATGGCGATATTCTTGACATCGATATTTTGAACACGATATTTGTGTAGGTCGATATTCCTGTCGTAGATATTCTGTCAGTGATCCCTCTGAGTCATGACTCCAGCGATGTCAGCCATGGAGTGTTGGAGAGCATTGAGCGGACTGTGGGTATCCGTGATGTTTTGTAGGTGGTCCCGGATGGAACTCAGACACCCACAAACGGAATCAACTTTGGCCGCCAGGCTGTCAAACCCCACCTGCACCTGATGAGCCATCTCCTGCTGGACCTCTAACACACGGCGTTGGAATGGCAGGTGTGGGTCCGGAAGGTCCTGGGAGACAGCTGTGGTGGTAGGTGCTTGCTGCTGTGTGGTTTGTGCAGGGGGTGGGGTTTGCACGATGCAGCTGGGTTGCCCTGCTCCTAGAGATGGGGTGCTGATGGAGTCTAGCAGCTGTTGGAGGGTGTCCATGTTGATGGTGGCGAATTCCTCCTCTTCATCAGTGAAGAGTGGGACAGGCTGCTGTTCAGGAGGTGATGTTTCTCCCTCTGCAATGTAAAGGGGAGATGCAGTTTAACTGTGTGTTTCATGTGTGAGCATGCATTGGATGAGTTTACAAGCAGACTGCATGGCAATGTACATTGTGACTGTTTGGGAGGAGCTGCCTATTTGTTGCAGGATGTTGACGTTTTCTACTACATCACGGATATGAGGTTGTACTTGTACATTGTCATCTGACAGTTTACAGCTATGACAAATGTGATTGTACAGTTTATACACACAAGCGGCACCAGTTGTCTCCTCTATTCAGTTGTGAAGGTGATGTAGTTTGTCCCACATTGTAGTCAATGTTGTTGAGCTCCTGGTTTTATGTGTGTGCGCTGCATTGTGGGATACTCGCCCATGCAGCTTTGGTTTTACTACCCCTTATCCCTTTCAGGCAGTGAGCCAGATGTTGCAGGCTGGGGTAAATATGTGTCTTGGTCAGAGTTGGGACACTTGTGCATTGTTTTTCAGCAGATGTCTTGTTTACCTCAGGGGTTGTATGTACACGAGGATGTGTCAGAGTGTGACCTGCTCCTTTAGGGATGTGGTCCACACTCAGCCACCTCAGTGACGTGGCCTGCACCATGTTGTGATGTTTGGGGTGCAGGCATGCTATTCACCATGCACTGTCACTTGCCTTGTCAGTGTGGCTTACAGACCCGCACCTTTGCTGTGTACTGCACATATGCATGTGTTTGTTGCAAAATTAGTTATGTGTGAGTAGGGCCCCCATTAGGCGCATTGGCTACTAAGGCCTACTTGCTGTTTCAATGTGTGCTGCACTATGCTGTACACATGTGCATCCAGGTAGCTTTGTCTATTGTGATTTGTCTTGTGTGCATGTCGTCAGTCATGATTTGTCTTGCATGAATTGCTTACTGCCCTCCTGTTGGCTTAGCCGTTGTGAGTATGGTGCTGCGTGAGTTTCTATTGTTGTTGCTGGCTGGACAGACAGTGTCAACACCCATTACCCTCAACGTTGACCCGACGTCCGGTGTGTAAGTGGGCCTGGATTTGATGGATGTGGATTCCCTAATGCGTATTTGTGGTGCTCAGGCCTTGTCAACGCCACCCTCCCAACAGATGCAAATGGCAGGGTGATGCGTGTTTGTGTATTTGCCACGCAGATGGTCACATGGATGATACATGCTGTCCTAGTTATGAATATTCAATGCATGGCTTTGCTTGTGGGTGATGACAACCATGACTGTATCTTTGTTCACTGACACAGTTGACTTACCAAACAGATAGGTTTACATGCACATAATGGTGTAATGGGCAACTCACACCAGGACTGATGTGGAATGGTGTTTTCTGTATGGTAGATGTGTACACTTGAGAGTGGAGGTGTGCAAATCGACCTAAGGGGTAAGTGTGCCATTTTGCTAGTTGTCATTATTTGTTGCAACTTTGCTATCCTTGCTTGTTGTCATAATTTGGTTGTCTTACTTCTTTACAGGGACATTGTAGTTCTGTGAGTCTGGCACACAGACAACTCATTCAGTACAGATTTGGTTGACACATTCCTGATATGCATTTTCCCCGCACTGTGGTGTTGTAGGCATAGCCCCCCTGCTCATTGTATTACATCGCCTTTTGAGTGTAGTCTGCTGTTTGTGTGCATTGTGGGATATGCACCTTGGGGCCATTTGGCTGCATGATCAGTTTGTTGTGACATTGCATGTGTTTCTGGTATGCAGACTCACTAGATGGTTTCTCACTTGGTGTACACACAGTGACGGCTCACAGTGGGAGTGCTGCAGGGTGGTGGTGCGGGGCGGGGGAGGGGCAGGATGGGGGTTAGTGCAGTTGGACACACGACGGGCTGGAGTTAGGTGAGTAAATCAATTATTTGAACTATTTACCTTGCACTTGATGCATCGCCGAGTTTGCGATGCAGCACGCACAAGGTAAATAGTTAGGATTATTTATTTACTTACCTAACTCCAGCCCGTCGTGTGTCCAACTCCACTACCCCCATCCTGCCCCTCCCCCGCCCGCACCACCGCCCCGCACAACCGCCCTGCAGCACTCTCACTGCAAGCCGTCACTGTGTACACAGGACTGCATCTCATGGACAAACAGGCAGACACATTTACTGGAGATGTGGCAGGATGTCTACATGGCCCCCTTTCCTCAACAGCACGCATATACAAATCATCTGCACAGGGCCGCATCTCTCTGATACTAAACATGAGGATAAACTGTGTGTGTGACTGATCATGTGCATGAGTGGGCATGCCACCACCAATGTCAGCAGACATGCAGCATTGTGCACGTGTCTGCGTTGTGTGCAAGATTGTGTATGTGCAGTTGTGCCCCCCTTGATGCACATGCACATTCTTGCACACAACTCTGACATACAGGCACATGCATATTCGTGGTGTTGAGGCAAGGGGGCCATTTTGACAGCCTGCCACATCTCCAATCAATGTAGGCCTTTGCTCTTTCACGTAGCCCTTATTTTGTGGTCTGATATGATACTTGGACTATATTTGTTTGACTTTTCTGTGCACATTTCCAGGTCTGTGAGCCCACCAATATGTGTCTTGCAATGTATTGGTTGGGTAGGGTGATATGTGTCTATGCCACCAGGGCCAAGGGTATCCGGGACATGATCTGCTATCATTGTGGGTGTGCACTGCGATATATTTAATTGTGCATGAGTGCCATTGGGCCCATCTCCCCGCGCCCCCCCAGTCCCTGGTTGGTACTCACCCTGTTGCTGTTGTGTCTGGTCGTGTTGAGCAGTATCCTGTCCCGGAACTCCAACCACCGTCTCCTCACTGATGACTTGGGACACCTGTTCCTCTAACGCATCCAGCTCCTCCTGTGACGTTGAACTCCCACCTCCAGTCTGCATTGCTGCTTTCAGGTTGGCTGCAAGTTTCAGCTTGGTCTTGCGCTTGACATCATGCCAGCGGTTCTTGCAGTCGTCCACTGTCCTCCTCACCTCTCCGACATCATTCACCTTGGCCACGATGGACTGCCATATTGCATTTTCGGTTGCCAATGACACAGTGGAGGTGACAAAAAGTTGTTGTTGGTGTTCTGTCACCTCCGCAATCAGGACCTGGTTTTCCTGCTGACTGAACCGCGTCTTCCTCTTCCTCTTCTGCTTGCCCGTCCCCTGGGTCTCTGGCTGGTCCTCCTGGGTGTTTGTGGGGTTGTTGTTGGCCTCTGTGCTGGGTCCAGCTTCCTCCATGCTTCATCTCAAATGTTTCTTCTTTTTTTTTTTTGTGTTTGGGCTGCATAGCAGGCGTTTTATAGTGTTTTTTCCCGCCCAACATGAAAAAAGGTGCGCTGACGCTAATTAGTGTGCCGTTCCTGGGCGCTAATTGGCCCATCGCCACCTTTTTCACGTTAGTGTGATGATTTTTATTGCCGTGCCGCTAATCTTATCGCCGGACATTTCACTCGGTAGGGGAAACTATCACCTGTTAGCGGCGTGTTATGAATACGCCACTATTACGGCGATAATTTCCTGCGGTACACGGCGATAAGAAAACTCACGCTAACTGAGGTTAGCGATAGTTTTCGCCATTTGTTGAGAATATCCCCCTGAGTGTGAAGAATGCTTTTCAATCCTCTCAAACAAGACAGGAGAATTATATCAAAGTGACAAGTGCTTATGGTAAGGATGTAAACTTCTTTCTGCCCTAGTCAAAAACTTTACAAACTGACAAATCAGTGTAATAGAATCACCAGATAAACATAGCATGAGGACATGATAAACAGATTTAGCCCCTGCTTCTAAAAAATGTTGGCTTTAAGAAAATGCGACATGCATTAAGCAGGTTTGGGCAAACACATGCAATATGAAATAAAGTTTCTTGCGAATGCCCACACAATCTACAATTGTTAGATGCCCATTTCTCGATCCATTTCGCAGTGCCATCTTTAGTAGGATATCTACCAAATTGAAGTTTCAAAAATGTGTCCCATATTTACGCGCGAAAATAAATAGACAAATATGACTGAATTTCCAATCTGTCATAAAAGTTTATCACTGTCCAGGTGTGCTTCTTTGCAGCTAAAGCCTCCTTTTCAGCAAGAAATTAGGTAACGTTTGTCTTTTTATTAAAAAACTGTTTAAGACAAAGTTTACTCTTTTCTGGAAACCCCGACTGTAAATCGAAGCTCTGGAAGGATACTGATAAATTGGATCTCCAGGCACCAGCCTATTCAGAATGATTTATTTCATGCCAACAATTATTTGCTAAAGAGCCTACATCTGATAGAGACAAGAAATGCATGCTTTTCAGAAATGTTGCTTGTCTCATTAAAACTTGTCTTCGAAGACCGAGTTCCAATCGTATTTCAGCCAAATTATTTATTTATTTATTTTAGGTATTTAAAAAGTTTTATATAGCGCAAACAAGACCACATATGGGTATCAGAGCGCTTTACATATTGGCAGTTAAGAAGGTACAAGCAGTGGAAACCATATCACAAGCATAACAAGAAACGAACATAACAGATCATAGCAAGCATAACAGATTGATAAAGAACAAGTGTAAACTAGCGCGTCCTAGGGTGATTGGGACCTAGCCCAGATATTTCATTATCAGTATCTCTTTAACTTCCCTTTTGAAGGAAGCCGTGGAATTGTTAAGTCTTATTTCAGGTGGCAAGGAGTTCCAAATTCTTGGTGCAATGCCGGAGAATGCTCGATTGTAGGTTTTCTTTTTATGGAATTTTGGTGGCTTGAGCAGTAAAGTGCTAGAGCCTTTAGAGGATCTGGAGCCCCCAGAGAGCTCAAGTTTTTGCACACGATATACTGGGGTGTTGAAATGTAAAGCTTTGTGGGTCATGCATACAATTTTGAGATGCATCCTTGCTTCATACGGGAGCCATTTTAGTGATTTCAACTCTGGCGTGAAGTGATGATAGCGTTTGGAGCCTGTAATGAGCCTTGCAGCGGAGTTGAGAGAGGCCCTAAATGGCGCCGTCTTCGATCTAGGAAGGCCACACAGGGTTGAGCTACCATAATCCAGTTTAGAAATCACTAGGGCTTGCACCGCAATCTTAAAGTCGTTGTGGGGTAGGTACGATTTTATTTTCCTTAGGACGCTCAGTTGGAAGTTCGCTCATTTGGTGAGAGCACTAATGTGCTTTTGCATGTTCAGATGCTTATCTAGCATTATTTCCAGAGAGCTCGCAGAAGCAATGAAGTTTGGAGTACAGTTGAGAGCTGTTAGTTGACACATGCATTCTTCAATGTCTGGAGAGTGTCTGGCTGGTGCTATAGGGAGAAATTCTGTTTTGAGAGCGTTTAATATGTCTTTTGGAATTCTGAAAACGGACTTACAAGCTTTGATTATCAATACATCTTGTAATTTGGCATCCTTTTCCTTAAAGATAGGCGAGCCGTAAGCAATAGATGGAAGGAGCTTGGCACCCATAACTTTAAGGAGATGTTCATAAGATTGACACCATAGCGTATCAGGTAATGACCTAAAAGTGAATATTAAGGACAATGTTTTAGCTTTTAAAACATTAAAATGACTCTTAAAAGAAACTTCTTTATCAAATAGGATTCTAAAATATTCTTTACGACTTTAATAACTTTAATAAGCCTTCATCTCACTTGCCAGATTTTAAGTTTGGTAGTCGACGATGGTCCTATTGCCTTTATCTTAGTTTTCTTAATGTTCAATTCTAAACAATTTGTTGTAATACATTTGTCAAATGATGAGATTAGCTGTTATAATCCTATTGGGGTCTGGCTAAGTATTATCATGTCGTCTGCATACTGAAGATATTTTAAGTGGCAATTGGCGAGCTTAGGAGGGTGGGGATTGATGGCTTCCACATGCTGTAACCAAGCAGACATAAAAAGATTAAATAGACTTGGGGCCAACACACAATCTTGTTTAAGGCCATTGTAGGTTTTAATTCTCTGAGTCAAGATGAAACCATCGCTTAACTTAACCTGTACCCAAGTGTTTGTATACAAAAGAATAACTGCAACTAACAATTTTTGAGGGATTCCCCATCCTGCTTGCTTTTTCCATAATCTAGCTCATGAGACAGAGTCAAATGCAGCTTTTAGATCAGTAAAGCAAATATATAATTTTAGCTTTTTTTAAATAGCCAGCAGGCGGAGGGTCAATAAATTAGTAATTGTAAATTGTCCCTTGTGAAATCCTGATTGCATAATTGGTATTAGATCCTGTGCCGTTGCCCATTCTTCCAAATCTACCAATAACCGAGAGGCAACAATCTTTGCAATTAACTGATGATTTAAAGGATTTTCTAGTGGATCACTTTTGTAATTTGGCTGCACAATACTTCCTTTCCAGGACTCGGAAACAGTATTCATTAATAGAACCTCATTGTATCGGTGAGTCAAAATCTCGGCCCACAAATCAGGATTGGCTCGAAAAATAGCATTGAGGAGACTATTTGAGCACAGGGCCCTATTTGTTCTGATCCAGTGAAGGAAAGAAACTATTTCTTCTTTATTTAGAGGTTCAAAGCCATACAAAGGAGATGCACATCTACGGCTGTGCAAGATCTTTTGAGGCAACACATATTTCTCAGAGGTATGGTGAAGTGCCAGTTGAGCTGGCAATACTAAGGCCATACAGATTAGTGATACAATCAACCATACATTCTTCGTGATGTTAGCACAAAAGGCCCTGTTGCCTCCTGTTTCCAATTCATTAATTATCCCCCAAAAGGCCTTAGAATTATTAGTCTTGATTGCACTTAGTAACTTGTTCCATAGTACCTGTTGGTACTGCATCTTCACCTTCCAGACTTCTTGCTTATAAGACCTCCTTAGTGACCTCAACTGTTCTTTAAGGGAGCGATGGATTGACCAATGTCTTTGACTAAAAACAACCCTTGTGGCCTGTTTAGAACCTTCTTCTATTGGAATATCTAGTATATGACTTAGTGACAGTAGAACTTAGGGGTTAGTCTTGAGTGAATGTCTTGCAGTGAATGTGTCAGCTAAAGTTGTATGAAGGGCCTTCCACTTATCCATCATACTTCCTCCACTTGTCATAATCAAGCCGCTATAATTAATTAAAAAATCAGCAAAGTTCAATATTTCATTCTGTTTGTCAGAGTACCAGACCAATCTTTTCAAGCTGTAAGCAGAAGAAACTGCTTGTTGGAGCAGATTAGTTCTATGATTGCAGCATTCTGGCGGATCTAAGGTTAATGACTTCTAAGGTTAATGACTGAGAGTTATGGTCACTTTCTACTCTTGGAATAACCTTGAAATCTTTAATTTTAGTAGCCAAGGGGCACATTACGATACCCGGCGTAAATAATTCCGCCAGGCATGGAAGCGGCAAAGATCCGCCCGCACACACCGCCTGAACACCGACCACGCCATTACGATTACACAAACCGAATACCGCCATCGGCGGAAAAAGCACACAAAATACCTCCCACCAACGTCCGAGTCGGAGACAAACCGCCCGCCACGGACGGAAACACGCACGACAACACAAAACCGCCCGCCCTCACGCCCGACACACCGCACGTGAAATTACGATCGCACCGACATGAGCGCGGAAAAACCACAAATATACCGCCCGCCAGCGCAAACAATGCCGATGAGAATCGACACGGCAGAAGCCATGGCGCCCACGTACCTGCACAGAAACCATCCGCACACAAAACCAATAGCACACAACATGGCCAACAAGTCTACACATAGCAAGGCACGCACAAATACACAAGCACAGTACATATCCCGAAAACACCCCCCCGGACAAACAAAAAATACAAAGGCCAGAACCCCAGACACAACACACCTGAAAACAACAGACCATGAGGACACACCCACATAGGTGAGTACAAAAGCAGCACTCCCACAGACCACAACCCCTTGCTACATTGCAAACCAGAGAGGAAAGGACACAGTGACACAGCAAGGACAGCAGCACACCACAGAAACGCACACATCACTACCACCACCACCACCACCACCACCACCAAACACCACCACCACCACCACCACCACCACCACCAAACACCGGCACCACAAACCCCCTGCACATTACACAACACACACCGCACCAGCACCACAAACACCATGGCACCACAAAGGATGCCCAAGTTCACGCCCATGGAGCTGACGGTCATGGTCGACGAGATCATCAAGGTGTACCCACAAATCTATGGGAACATGGTCCAGCACACACCACTAGCCACCAGAAACAGAATGTGGAACCGGATCGTAGACCAGGTCAATGCAGTCGGGACCCTACCCAGGAACAGAGTCGAGATTAACAAACGTTGGAATGACGTAAAGAGCCTGGTCAAGAAGAAGGAGGGCAAATACAGAGAGCTGGCTGCCGTCACTGGCGGAGGGAATCCCGCGCTCTTTAAGACCTTCAAAGCGTGGGAGGAGAAGGTGCGAGTCGTAATCCATCCGGAGATCCTCGCCGGATTAGCAGGGGAGTGGAGGCTGGTAAGTACAAACTAATGTATACCAGCACACCGCTATGTACTCACATGCACTACCACCATGCCACAGCTCCCAGGGACAAACACCCCCATGTCCAGCACACAATACACAACACATCACACACACATGCAACAGACACCACCACACACAGCCCAAACCGAACAACTGCAAGATGCGTGGGGACATGTGTACACTAAGCCAGCCACGTAACCACCAACAGGTCCCCAAATATGCCAGAAGCGCCACAACGAGCACCCACCACACCCATGTGTCCGCCACAGCTGCACCAACCGACAAGTAACAGGTAAGTGGCAGGAACACAAAGTGCAGTGGGTGGGACGGTGGACAGCCCAAGTACAACACACACCAGGCCCCAGTCCCACAGCACAGCAAGGAGGAGAATCCCCCACACCCACGTGTCAGCCACCGCAGTGCACAACGACAGCCGAAAGGCAGACATCACGGTCCACAGCAATCGGTGTCAGTGGGTATCCAGCCACCCCCACGACCCACAACACCCTCCCACCCCCACAGACCTGCAACATGGAGCACCCCCGCTTAGAGCCATGTGGCATCCAGTACAGTGCACGCACGAACAACTTGCAGGTGGGAAACTGGACAGGGCCGGATTACTGGAGGCATGAGGACCGTAACACGACCAACACATGGGACATGTCACGTAGCAGACGAACACGCAGCACCGCCCACCGTCACGAACAAGTGAACAATGTGCACACGGACATGAACAACAGACTCACACCCCACATGACCCATCACAGACATAGCAACACCCAAGGAGCCACGTCTGCATGCACAAGCCACACTGAATATAGTACCACACGGCAGCCACTGTGCAACTCATCACACACAACCGAAACACCATTGGAGTCCTGTCCATGTAGCCCCAACTGCCTGTCAACCACACACCCCACAACTACGCCTATGTAAGACAAACAACACTAGACGCAACAGAGCGGAACAACATAAATGCACACGAACACCACTGAACCCATCAAACACACAGACACACCATGCACAAACAACATACCATCCATCCCATCCGCCAGCCCCAGTCTCATGAAAGGCATGTCATCCGCACAGCTGCCACACATACAGCAGTCACGCTAAGATACATGCCCATTACCAACCATGTGCCAGAAGTCAATGAAGTGCACGACACACTGTGAGCAACAACACACAACATGGGCCACACCACCCCCCGAGCACTGCAGTGATGCACATGGCACAGGGCAGCACGCACACCAAGGAGATGGGACAACTGCAATACGTCGGGTGGCACACAACCATCACACACTCATAACGATGCGTCCAATGCCATGTCCAGTAATCACAACAGACAGCAAATATGCAGGCCATGTCAAGCATGCACACACCTCAAACCATGCACTGTCATGCTGCCACAACACATGTCACGTTCGGCACCCATGGCTCACAGCATGTACCCCAAAAGCATATTCCCTCCCAAAAGTGAATCCGGGGCACGGCCCCCATGTTGCCATATGCGTTCCTAAGCGTTCCATTTGAACCCCAAAAGAATATTCCCTCCCAAATGCGAATCTGGGGCATGGCCCCCATGTTGCCATATGCGTTCCTAAGCGTTCCATTTGAACCCCAAAAGCATATTCCCTCCCAAATGCGAATCTGGGGCATGGCCCCCATGTTGCCATATGCGTTCCTAAGCGTTCCATTTGAACCCCAAAAGCATATTCCCTCCCAAATGCGAATCTGGGGCATGGCCCCCATGTTGCCATATGCGTTCCTAAGCGTTCCTTTTGAACCCCAAAAGCATATTCCCTCCCAAATGCGAATCTGGGGCATGGCCCCCATGTTGCCATATGCGTTCCTAAGCGTTCCATTTGAACCCCAAAAGCATATTCCCTCCCAAATGCGAATCTGGGGCATGGCCCCCATGTTGCCATATGCGTTCCTAAGCGTTCCATTTGAACCCCAAAAGCATATTCCCTCCCAAATGCGAATCTGGGGCATGGCCCCCATGTTGCCATATGCGTTCCTAAGCGTTCCATTTGAACCCCAAAAGCAAAGTACAAACCAGACCCAGGATGGGCCAGGAGCCCGCATACACCAGAGTCACAATAAGTAGGGGCACAGCAACACACCCATCGGCATGGCCAATCCGTCCCATGCCACATGTGCACAGCACACAGTCCCATTGCCAAGCACACACAACTACAGATGCTACAGCCACACACACGCCTCCGGGAAACCCATGTACGAGATTGCACGAACTGTCAATGTCAGACGACAAATACATACTTCGCCAGGTGCAACACAATAACTAATCTCATTCTCTCCACAGGTGACGAACTGCTGGATGCTGGGGATGGAGCCAGCAGCCAGCACAGCCAGCCTACAAGCCCCCAACGAGGACACACGGATCTGGAGGATCTGTCCTCCTCTTCGGACACGGACAACCAAGCAGGCCCATCTGGTGTGGCAGGGCCCAGCCGCTCCCCAGGACCCCTCCTACCCACCAACCCATCATCCAGGGCTGCTGAACATTCACAGCCCCCTGCTGCCACTGTCGTTGCGGCCACACCCACGGTCATTGTGGCCACTACCACTGCCGCAACCGCCACCATCGCCGCACCGACCACCACCGCCGCCACCACCGCCACGTCTCCGCTGGCACCAGCCCCAGCGCAGGTGGTGGCCCGGACGACTGGATCCACCCTGGGAGCCACAGCGAGGACCGTGGTGAGCAATGTGGCTAGTGGGCAGGCCGGTGGCAGCAGGACTGGTAGGAGGAGCAGGGTCAGGGAAACGCCAGCCTCCCCTGGGAGCCATGCCCTGCCTCACATGGCCAGAGTCCTTGGGGCCTATGAAGAGGCCCAAGGACAATGGGTCCGGTCTGCCTCAGACACGCGTGAGGTGCTGGGGGTGTTGAGGTCCATGGACGCCCGTATGGGCCAAATCGTGAACCTCATGGGACAGCTGGTGGTGGCGGTGAGGTCACAGCCAGGGACAGCAGCTCCCCCTCCGCCACCACCTGCCGGGGCGCAGGGTGGAGCAGCAGTGTCCAGTTCCCCTGCGTCCACAGCCAGTGATCACACCTCAACCACCAGCATGTCGCAAGCAGGCACCCCCCTCGCAAACGTGGAAGGGGCCGTCCGAAGAGGAAACAGATCTCCCGGGAGGACTTCGCACGCTCCAGTCGCAAGTGAGGCAGCCAGCCAGCCTTCCGCCAGCCTTCCTTGACCAGCCACTGCATTGACTTGGACTACGATCCCACTCCACACAGCCATCTGGATGGCATGTGTGTGTTGGACTATGGACATAGAACCAGTGGGTACACCCTGATCATCACGCAGCCATGACCGACAGCTCATTGTCACTGCACGCACCACTTTTGTCATCACCTTACACACAATCACATGCCACAGTTTGTAATAAATGCACCTTTTTCACTAACTGCTGTTTGTGCCCTGTGTCTTATTTGTACGGAATACAACGGCCACCTTAGGCGGAAAGGCACCTGATGCGTGGCATGGCATTTGAATCCGGAGGGCCTGTAGGGACCTAGGGGTGGGAGACAGAACAGGAGCACATTCAATGAGTGTGTCACACACCCATCACACAGTACATGTCAACAACTACAAGCAATGTACACACATCGCACAGAGCAATAGGGCACAATGCCACAGCCACCAACAGTGGCATACTACCCTGGCCATGGAGCGTTGACACACAGCACGCAGTGAACAAACGGCCACCCTGACACAGCACACACACACCTGCACAGATACAGCCACATCAGCCGTCGTACATGGACACTCACCGTCAAGTGAAGTAGCGGGCGATGAGCTGCTGCCGCACATTACCAGCTTCCTCCTCTCCGCTGTCCTCCTCACTCGAGCTGTCCTGGTCTGCGGGCTGGGGCCCTGGTTGATCTCCATCATCCACGATGAGGGGGATCTGCTTCCGAATGGCCAGATTGTGCAGCATGCAGCACGCCACCACTATCCGGCACACCTTCTGTGGGGAGTACGCCAGCGCACCCCGGTGCGGTCCAGGCACCTGAACCTGGACTTGAGGAGGCCAAAGGTACGCTCGACCACACGTCTGGTCCTCCCATGTGCCTCATTGTAGCGATCGTCTGCTGGGGTGCGAGGATTCCTCAATGGACTGAGCAGCCATGCCCCATTCGGATACGCAGAGTCACCTGGGTGTGAGGGACACAGAGAACCGTTGCTAATCCAACTGGACAGGGGACAGCATCGCACAGCCAGCACGCTACACCACTCCACATACTCACCGACAATACAGGCACGATCCTGTTGCACATTGGACATCAGTCGTGGCAAGATGCTGTTGCGCATTATGTGTGCGTCATGGGCCGAGCCTGGGAACTTTGCACACACGTGGGTGATCACCATGTCCGCAAGGCACACCACTTGCACATTCAGGGAGTGCGTGTGCTTCCTGTTGCGGTACAGGTGCTCAGTGGCCTGTGGTGGAACAAGGCCGACATGTGTGCAGTCAATGGCTCCAACGACGTGTGGGATTCTGCCAAGGGCATAGAATGCACCCTTCACTGCCGCCAATTCACGAGCCCTGGGGAAGCGGATGTACCTGTTCCGGTACAGCATCATGGCTGCCAGTACATCCCTCAGCACCTTGCTGAACATGGGCTGGGACATCCCTCCTCCACTGCCCACTGTGTGCTGGAATGACCCAGTGGCGAAGAAATGCATGGCGGCCATCACCTTAGCCGTGGGGGTGACAGCAGTCGGATACACCCTGCGGGGACGGAGATGGGGTTCTAACATGGCACACAGTCGATGCAGGGTTGGCCTGTCCAGCCGAAACTTCCTAATAACCTCCGTATCCTCCATGTCTGCCAGCAATTGGTATGGGCGGTCAATGTTCGGTCTCCGCCTAGGGACAATGGCAGAGGACACATGTCAAAGCAACATGACACATAGCAATTTCGCATACACATCACTGACATGACTGAGCAAGCACATGAGCCACAGCCCAGCTGTCAAGCTGGGACGGCACGGCCACAATACACTTACACAGGTCTCCCACCAATGGCAATGGCTAGTGATACAAACCACTGCCATGTGCATGCACATGGGGATCTAGGCCCCAATGACTTGCGGGGCGTGCTGATGGGGACTGACTGCATTTCCGTCAAGCGGCAACGCCACGGCAACATGAATGTCTGCTGAGCATGGAACTGCTTCCGCGGCTGGATGAGTATGGCACACGACGACGACGATGTGGGCACAGGCTGAGCGGCCAAAACAAGTGGGACCTGTGGCACGAGGGGATATGAGACAGTAGTAGGTGTCAGCACTGCACCCTATGTACAGCACTGTACGGATCACACCTCCCGAAACATTGACAGGTGTCCACATTGACAGCCCCATGCCAAGACGGCTGTGTGCTTGCAGTCACACGTCACAGGTGAGAGGTTACATTGCACGTGCCAGGTGGCAGACGTACACAGTGGGAGCTGGCATGTGTGTGCATGTGTCTCCTGTTCAGGATCCACCAGATGGGCGCTGACTCTGTACTGACCATTGGACACAGCATGTTCCGTGGAAGGCTTGTGTGTGTGGGATGGTGGCACTGGATGTGCCTCCGTTGGGTGGGGGGCCATGCACAGGGCGGGTCCGTCGATGATTGCGCATTGTTGGTCACGGTGGGTGCACCCACTCAGATGTGTTGCCCTGTGTTCAATTCCTATGTCCGCATGATGATGGACTGTAGATGTGGGCAGACTACACATTGGTCGATGTGCTGTCTATATGCATGTGCCTTCACACCAGGCACAGCTGCCCCTGCACATGTGACCCCTGCTGGACTCGCTGCTGCGTCTGTGGAGCTGATGCACCTTCTGCGCGTGGGGCGGACAGCTCTCCTCACTTCCCTCATTACGCATGTCATGACTTTGCCGCAGGTGACATGGATCATGGAGGGCCCACATGTACGCGTGGGTAGGCTACACATGATTGTACACTGGTCGCCACCCCCAGTCAGTGTTTCGAATGGGAAGGTTGTCGTGCTGGTGGTATGTTCGATGTGGCGGATGGGCGGGCCTAGGTGCGGGCTTACATTCCGGACATGGGGGTAGTTGGATTGGCGACTAGTTGCAGTACACACGGGACACGTCTCTTCCTTTCCACATCTGGGTCATCCCTTGTACTGACTGACAGTGATACAGTCATCTTCGCCCCAGCCCTCATGTCCTCCCCTCGCTCCCCCAATATGCATGCTCACCTGCGAGGCTAGCGCTTGCACAGGCAGCCCCAAGCTCGCACCAGAGAGGGCAAGGAGTGTATGTGTGGGTCCAGTTGCACGAGTGGGCTGTCTCAGGGTATGATGTGTGGCGGGACGCCGTCCACCTGCGTGGTGCCCCAAATGGAGACCCGGCCTGCATGGACTATGCATCACAGTCTTCGCCTTCCGGATCCGCCACCTGCGACACCCAGTGGCTGTGGCTGCCCTTGCGGCCATGCCGCGTCCGTCTGTGGCTGATGGCCCACACATTCACTCTTTGGCCTCTCTGGGGAGGGCTCGGGGGTGGTGGCGCACGCGCTTGCACTTAGTCGCAATGGCATGTGGCGTGGTTGGTATGATGGGCAATGGATGGGATGGTGCGAGCCACCTCCCGTGACGTCAGTGCTGCTCGTGCTGTGGTGCGTCCCCCTACACTTCCATCTGACTTGTGCCATGCTAGACGTTGAGGTTCTATTGCCTGCGTGATATGACCAGGAGGAGCGCGAGGAGACCTCTCACACACCATGCTCCACTGCCATCCCGTGCCCTGTATCGCCTGTGCGGATTGACTATGTTGGGGTTACACCTGGTCGACTGGGGCTGTGTGTGCCTTGTCAGGGGCATGGCGGGCGCACAACAGGATCCAGCTTGTCCACAGAGGGTGGGCTGAGGTGCGCCTGGTACCGCTTTGTACGTGTGCCCGGCTGCTATGCACACACGTGTTCACTCCCCCGACAGGTGTCCTCTCACAATGCCCAGGGAAGCGGTGGTGTACTGTTCATGACCCCTCCCAACACGGCGTGCTCCAACTTGGCATGTGCGCATCTACCCGTCGCACCCACCCACCTGAGCACTGCGTCCATACGACTACACACGACACATGTGTGTCTTCCACAGTAGTGCTACTCATTTGCGTTGACATCCAATACCAGTGGACTACATGGTCATGTCACGACTGCCGTGTACTTCACATACTCTCATCCTCTCTCATTCGTACTTGTGAAATGAGTCAGCGGAGACAGTTTTGGTTTCAAACATTATATTGAGTCTTCTGTCCTCTGTGATGCAGTATAGTGGACACTACTGGCAGCGGAATACATGTTGAGGATATACTGAGCATGATTGCAAATGGGATAGGGTGTGGGGTTACATGTGATTGGCTGTTGCATGTGGGATGTGGGCTTCAGAGTGACATCTGCTTGGCCAAGGCTGTGCTAATGTACATTTACGTATAGCTGCGGAGCTGCGGACTTTGACACAGACGGTATACATGTAGCCTACCAGACCGCTTGGCATCATGGGCACAGTCCATCTCAGTTCCATGTGACAGGTTTGCTGCGGTTGTTCCTCATGCACGCGTGCATGTGAGATGACATCAGGGCATGTGCTTGCGTGCATGCAGCGGCGTGCCACTTGTTGTTGCACTGTGGTGGTTACTGGACATGTCACAGTCACTGGGGTCGTGTTGTTGTTGTATGCACTTGTCGTCCATGCAAAGGTCCTGGTATGGGATTCCCGGGGCGGGGGTGGGAGGGGTGCAGCACCCACAGACTCCAGGCGACCTATTCATGTCCACTGAGCGGTGTGTGTGTCCATGTGCGCTGGATCCATGTCGTGTCCTGGTTGTTCGTGCAGTTCCGTCCATGTGGGTGCGATACACAGAGCCCATGCCACTGCCTCCCACGATGCATGCGGTGTTCCTGGATGTGATGGGGAACAGTGTGCATGTCCCGGTCATATCCGATGTCATGGCGATGTCGTTGATGGTGTGGTTACAGTTGCCGGTCGTTTGGTATGGCTGTTGTGGTGGTGACTGGCCAGTCCGTGCGGAAGCTAAGCATGGGTGCGGGGTTGGACATCATAGGTCACTCGGGGAACCTGCGTTGTGGTCCGACGTATTTACAGGTTGTCAGGTATGCGATGCCGTCCAGCAGGGCTTCCATGTCATTGGTGGTGTACATGTTTGCCAGCCAATGAAGCGGATGGTGGCTGTCAAGGTGTTGTTCGTAGGTTGTCCCTTGGAGGACCATGATGGGGCATGCTGGGTGACATTCGATGTAGCTGTTATCGATGATCCGTTGTGTGGAGGCACAGTGGTCCCATTTCAGTGCGGGTGCGATGTTGGCCACATACGCCATGCCCCCATAGGCAGAGCAGGCCCTGTCGTGTGCGTCCAGAGGGAGGAGTAGTGGTAGCAGGTCCGCCTTCAGACATGCCGGGTTGGAGAGGCATATCTCGACGGGATGCTGGTAGGGACACCTCCGACAGTAGAAGACGGGCATGACGCAGCTGAACAATGTGATGCGGTAAGTCAGTCGGTAACTTACGTTCAGCAGGGACAGGAGATCGCATCCCAATGTATGGCACAGGTTGGTTTTGTACAGCTTGAGCTGTTCGGCGTAGTTGGGTAGGTGTGTTGCGGTTGCCATTTCGCAGCGGTTCGTTGAGGTGGCGTGCTCCGGCTGTGTGTGCAGTCTGCAATGTGCACGCTCCGGGGTTGCTGTGAGCTCTGTGTAGTCGTAGGGAGACAGGACTTGTGTTCTGTTGGCTTGTTTGGAGGACACGGGCCCTCTTCCCACATGCTTCTCAGACAGTTCAAGGTCAGTGCTGTGTGACTCCTTCCAATTAACTTGCATGTGGCCGACATGGGGGAGTGTTTTCTTCTTTCTTCCCCGTCCGTTGTGTGCTTCTGTGATATGCGCTATCTGCCCTGTGGTCGGTCTCCTCGGCATGCCTGTGTTGGTCTATTCTTGGACAATGGCTGTATTCACCGGCTTCTGTCGTAGGGCTGTGGTTTCGGAGTTGGAATGGAAGGTCATTCAGTGCTGTCTGCTCTCCCTTGTGTGGGCGGCAGGCTGCCTTTCCGCTCTGCGTTGGGCCTTGTGTGTGAATGTTATTCTTGGGCCACCTGTTGTCGGTCCCCGGGCTCTTTGGTGTTCCGTTTTATATGTCTTGTTCATATGTGCAGGGTGGTATGGGTGTTTCTGTGTGGTACTGGCGTTCCTCTTCCCGAAGGAGCCCTGCTTCTCCTAGTTGGTGTTGCCGCCGCTGTGTGCTACGCCATGTTTGTTACACTGGGGTGTGTCCTGCTGTTGCGTGTCTTCACTGACATGTGTGCGTCGGTTGTGTGGCGTTGGGTGTTGTCCGTGAATTGGGCGTTGGGGACATGTCTGTGGCCGGCCTGTCATGTGTCATGTGCGTTCGGGGTGGGGCTGATATGTGTGCTGCTTGGTTGTGTCCCTGTGTCTGTGTGCGACGCATGCATGGCGCTGCGGTTGGCCTCTGTGTTGTGCGCATGTGTGGCGGCGTCATCGGCGCTTTGGGGCCGTGACGGGGTGGTTGGTTCCTAGTCCCAGGTGGTGTGTACACATGTGTTCTGCGATGTTACGATTTGGCCTGTGTGTCATATGTGGATGCGATGGTGGATGTGTTGTGTACACGCGCTGGTGGGGGGTTGTCCGCTTTTTCCGCCCTTGCACTGTGTGCGCTGTTTGCGTGCACTTGTTGTGTGTGTGCCTACCTGCGTCTCCGCGGTACGTTGCGTCCTTGGTGGTGCATCAGCAGGAGCATGGGGACGGCCTGCAGTGCTGGATTCATGCTCGGGGAGCCGCTTTTCGTTGTCCGTGCTCGGCGTCCGTGTTACCGCTTCGGTTTGTCGTACGGTATCTCTTGGCCGTGGGAGCCGTTTGTTTGCGGCATCGTAATTTATGCGCCGGGCGGGACGTGTTTCGTCGGACGGTGTGTGTCAGTTGGGCTGCGCCGCTACATGTACGGGCGCACTTTGATGGCGGACGGTGTCGCTGGCTTGCCGGCGGTGTTTGGCCTGCTTTTCGCATCGTAATTGGGCGGGCGTGTGGACTGCTGCGTGCCGGCGGTAACTGGTGCTTTTTGCATCCGCCAGCACGGCGGTTGTGCTTCCGCCCGCCATCGTAATGGGCCCCCAAGTCTTCTAATATAAAAGTATAATCAATAATTGATCCACGCTTAGAATTTTTAAATGTTGGTGCTTCACTTGACTTTGATGAGAAAATGTCATTAAGCATTATTAGGCCAAGCTGCTGGAAATTATCACAGCAAAAATTAGGAATGTCCTTCCTTGACCTAGCAGATCACTTTAGAGAAATAAGATGAATATTAATATCTCCGGAGATGATTAAACCGGCGGTCGGGAAACAAAGTACTACTGTTTTTACAATGTCCCAAAAAGTAAACAATTGAGTCATTTTGTTACTTCTTGCCGTATTTAGACTAAATATTCAATATTCAATATTATCAGTGGAAAGTCAAAATGTAGTAACACACATTGCAACCATGGCAACTGTAGGTCAATAGCCTCCACCTTAACATCCAACTCTGTTGCAATATAGAATGAAAGACCTCCCTTGACGCAGCCTTGATTTGTTGAACACGTGTTTGGAAGGTCAAATTCTTAATAGCCAATCATTGGAGTATTTTGCCCTTTCCATGCTTCTTGAAACATCAAGATTTCAAATGTTTGTGGAAAGGATATTGTATCTAAATCTTCCAACAACTTTACAAGACTGTGTACATTCCAGGAGCATAGTCTTATAGGCTTTTTTTCCTTGCTAATATTATTCTTACTTCAGTCCCAACCACCAGATGTTATGTTAGATAGAGTTGCAGGAAGCTATGCCCAATCTTCCATTGTCACTTTGTTTTTGGAATGAAGTTCACAAGTGTGTACTTCTGACAACTAGTTTGTGATGGAGAGGCCTGTGGCCTTTATTGGGTTGATAAGGGGACCAATTGCTCTTCGAAGTAGGGGAGTTGTTTGCTATGAGATAGTATATGTGATATTAGATGGAACATCCTTTTTGTTGGAGTTGCCAACTCCAATACAGAAGGATATTTTGATAGGAAAGATTTCTTGACCTCAATGCCCCAATCTGCAAAGTATGAACTGCAATCGATTATTTTGTTTGCGATTGCGTTGTTGGACCATGTAGTGAAAGTATGTTCATGTACGGAATTCGATAGGACTTGCCTATATTTGACAGATGAAAGATCCTCTGACATAATAGAAGATAATTCTGGAATAGAAGTTGTCAGTTTTAATAGCGTTCCTCAGTTCAGAACGTCATGCATACCTCTGAATTTGTACAAGGGATGAAATATAATTTTTATATCATTAAAAAATTCACTTTTCCATGTAGGCCCCGCAGAGGTCACTGCACAGGGTTCCATACCCGAGTGCAACCCTCCCGCTGTTAAACTATTATGAATTCCCTTGCAGGGAACGTTTGTTGAGTTATCAGCAGAATTAATTCAGTTTTCCAACTTGCACCCACGCCATTGACCAGAAGTGAACATGCTGATGGCATTGGGACTAACATACGGTACATTCACAATTTCAGTATTCTCTGTCAATGAAATAGGGATTTGTTATTGACAAGCATCTCTATTACTTAAGGAATTCATGCCCTTTCCCTTCAATTCGAACAATTAACAGAATCAATCCATGAACCCAATCTTACACTAAGTGGCCTGACAGATTATCTACACATATATTGATAAAAGGACCTTGGTTCGTAGACTCAAAGCATCATTTTGTTTAGTGCCATCTTTGATGAAAATGACCTCTTGGGGATTTAGGGAGCAGTTTCATCTGTAGTATTTAATTACAATGAGCCTTGTGACTCTGTTGAATATTGATAACTCCCTATGTTATGTACACAAGTGAAACTGTTCTCCAAAACCTTTACCCATGATTTAAAGCAATGGTTTGAAATCAATAATATTTTTCTATTACTCAATCAAAACATCAAAAGAATCACAGTACTCTTCATAGTGGAGTGTTCTTCTTGTTGGCAGCCAAACATGCCCCAAAGCAGACTACATCTGTTATATTATGGTATGTTACGTTATGTTATGTTGATTTGTATAGCACACTTATCACCCAAGTGGTTATCTAGGCACTTGGGCAGGTATGAGGTCCCCAGTGTGTTTATACGAAGGGCCAGATCTTTTTGTGGAGTACAAGTAGTGAGGAGGAGGCTCTGATGTATTGAAGGAGGTCGTTCCATGTCTTGGGTGCGATGTAGTAGAAGGAGCGGCCTCCAGTTTTGTGCGCTTTGTGCTTTAATTCACTTTTTGAAGGCATTTGACTTCATTATTTATAACTTCCTATGATTGCAGCTGCATATATTTAGCTTTCCAAGTAATGTAATCAATATATATTATAAATATATTAAATTAATTTGAAATATAATTAAACATAAAAAAATATGCTTTACAATTTCCTTTAACATTTGATAAACGTTCATACATTTCCTTATACTTTACGTTATGCAGATATCTGCCACGGGGTAAGATCTCTGCCTATGTGTGAAAAGCTACTGGTAGTAACTTTACCCTCATAAATTTGGCTTCTCCCCCCCCCATTACAGGGAGTGAATGTGTGATACACTTTGTGGTAAATTTACACTTTAAATGGTGAATAACCAAAAGTAGTAAATATACTACAAAGCATAAAAGTACATTTAGATGTGTAGATTTACTAGTACATATTTAGCTTTGAGAATAGACTTTTTGTGTGACATAAAGTCTGCTCAGGGATTAGTATCAGAAGTTACTGGTGAGTTAATTCACAAAGGGCATAGATTCGACCTTTTGAAATAGCATGAATAAGGTACAAGACCACGATGCACCATTGATATTCTGGGAACATGTTCCAAGTCCAGTTGAGTGTTTGTTGTTGAGATTGTCTTTTTTTAAATTTTTTATTTGTTAAAACCTTCATAAAATTAAACATCATAATAAACCATGTTTTAAGTAGACTTAGATGAGTATTGTAGTACCATGTGCAAAGTCCATGTAGTCAATTTTACTCTTTATGAGTGGAGTTCGGGGGGAAATATTGGCCTGTGTTTATTCAAATGGGAGTCTAGGTATCCTCTAAATCATTCCCTATTGTCTGCATCTTCTAGCTTCATCATCTAGCTAGTCCATAATAAACTCTCTAGAACAGTACTTAATTTGTAAAAAAAAAAAAAGTGTCAATTCTCTCGTCAGGAGGTCACTGCAGCTTGCACTACACATTGCCCCTCCCAGAGCTGCCAATGGCAGTACCAACACAATTAGTAATCATCTCAAGCCTACAAGTATGACAATTCCGACTATTCCAGGCCCCCAAAGCTGTAACAATGGCCAGAGTGGCAGTCAATAGTCATTTTGTATGTATATTGAATTAATAAACAACTGTTGTTGGGCTCACCTTTAAATTAGACAGCACCGGCATGTAACAGACTGTCACAAGCACTGGTGTTGACAATTAAGTACCAGTACCAAGCACCGTAAACCAACGGCTCAAATTAAGCACTGCTCTAGAATCCCCACATTCTTAAGGACATCCTCCACTTTCATATATCACTTTCTCTTCTTTCTTGCATACACATAACCATTTCAGAGTGTCATTTTTGCTTTATTAGGCCTGGTAAAGTTTGCTATCATGAGCCCCTGCAAACACAAGCTAAGCTTTGATGTGGGTAAATCTATATTTTTAAGATTCCCAATATTACAATGTGGGGGTTCACTACGATTTCAGTTTCTAGTATTGCATTCTATTCTGTTATTATGCCATTCCACTATTATTTTAGCAGTTTAAATTCCCTTTTCGGATGTAAAAAGGTACTTTCTACAATCACACTGCTGTTTGGATAAGGCCTATTTTAGGTAATCGACTTTTATTGTAACAGGCTCTGTGTAAGATGTTTAACTGGATTAGTTTTAACTTGGTTTTGACTTCTGCTTCCCTTAGATGTATTAGAGCTACCTCACAATCTATGCAAGGACCCAACGGACCCTTCTACCCTTGTAGAACTCCTGCTCATCTCAACCAACACTCAAAGGACCAAGCTGACATAACATCTGGCCCACCATCAACTCTCAAGAAACTGAAACATACAGTTCATTCATGCCAGAGCACCCTTGGACCCCTGCCATCACCATGTCTTCATCAAAGGACTAGACCCCATCAACTCAGCCCTCACTACTATATGAAAGACTCAAACATCACAGCCACCTACCTGGGCACCTGGAGACATGCTGCATTACTACCTCTCCTCGGGTAACCCTCAGCACACCCAAAGGTGCTAGCCAACACTTGAACTATCACTCTTCTATGCCACCCAGCAGAAGTAATGGAAAAGATGATAAATAAATGCTAGCCACCCCACATCAATGATAACCAACTCCTTGCAACCGCTGAGTCCGGATTCAGGTCCAACTACACTACACAGTCTGCCCTCATCGTTGCCACAGATGAAATCCGGATGATCACAGAAGAAGGGGAATCTGCAGCCCTTGTCCTACTGGATCTTTCCGGAGCCTTCAACACAGCCTACCACAACCTTCCTTTTTTTCTCTTGTTGTCCTCATTGTGCAATAGGCGGGTAAAAAAGATTGTTAGGTTCCTCTTCGTAATGTTTTCCCAAGCTGCTCTCGCCATAAGAGAGTAGAGGTGGAGAGCCCACCTTCCCTGAGGGGCCCAACATTTTTTGTTATTATCCCTTTTCAGCGGGAGGTTCTGTTCCAGGAAAAACTTTAACAACTCCCCTTTATCATGCTTTATTGCCACAGTGCATAATCATTGGACTTCCCACCCAGCTCATAACTTCTCCTTAACTAAATAGGCCCTTAACTCTATTCCAATCTCATACATCCCAAAAGGCTGTTCTTTTACTTTGCCCCCTCCTGCAGTCTAGATTTTTAATCCTCTGAACTGACAGTAGCCAGTCATATTGCATTGGAGGAATATTTTGGATCCACTTTATACATATCTCCCTCCTTAGCAAGCAAGACTAGTACAAATAGCAATCTTTTTTGTCTGTTATTTAATCATGGTCGCCTGAGTTCCACGGTATGCTCTGTAGTGGCCCCAAAGAAAATTAGTTCTGCGCTTACCTCAATGTCTTGTCTCATCACCTCATTTAATACCTTACCCACATTGGACCAGAACCGTTGAAGTTGAGGACACTGCCAGAACATGTGGATGTCATCAGCTCTCTCTTCTCCACATTTTCGACACGCCTTTACCTCCCCACTATTCATCTTGTATGGCTTTTTTGGAGTCCAGTAGGCTCTAGGTAATGTGAAGAGATGATTCTTTTTGAGAGGTGCAGATTTTACTGTGTATCATAATGTAGCCATAGATACTTGCCATAGGTGCTGTACATCCCGCGATGGCAGGTCTCTCTTCCACAGTTCCTCAGGCAGTGTAAAGTCTTCTTCCCCTGCCTGAATCATGGACCAGTACCAATTGAACACTTCTTTCTTCAATGGGCCTCTCTGTAACTCCTCCTCTAAGCTGTTGTTTCCCACTCCATCTTTCCTCAGACCCTTTACCCAGCTTGTCAATTGATAATATTTAAACTTTGACAGTCTTCCCCCTACACTTGCTGACAGGGTTTCCCATCCTATCAGGGGTCCATCGTTAATCAACTGTCCCCATTCCACAATCCCTGCCTTCCTTAAGGGAGTCGATAGTTTATCTTCTAAACATGCAGGAGTTCCTGGGGAATCCCAAATTGAAGCATGAGTGCTATAGTAAGGGACCTCAACCGATCTTCTGATTTGGTACCATAGTTTACAAGCTGATTGCAGTGTCTTCAGCCGAATCTTTTTAAAATATTTAGGGTGCCAAAATTTGTAAAGAAAAAAGCGTTCTGCTGTCATTGCTTGCAATAGTGGTGGGTATGCATAGTGCTCCTTGAGAAGTGCCCTGATATTTTTAAATTGGAAAGCCCGACTATACTGTAGGAAATCCGGACTTGCAATTCCTCCTTGTTCTTTTTTCTTTCTCAGTTTTCTCCAGGCTATTCTTAACCCCATGGCTGCCCAAATGAAACTATTCAGTTCTCCTTGTAATTTTCTAATCCAGGCCAATTTAAATTCCAGTGGTATAATGTTAAAAATGTATGTGAATTTAGGGAGTATTGCCATCTTTATCACATTAGATCTCCCTATAAAAGATAATGGTAGGCTAGTCCAGGTTTTTAACAGTTCTCTTGTCTCCGCCACCTTGATATTGAAATTAAGTTGGAGTAGTTCATCTATGTTTTTAGTTACCAGTACCCCAAGTATCTTATCTTATCCTTGGATTGGGAATTATGAGATGGGGAGTTCCACTACATTATTTCTGTTTTCTGATCGTTTATTTGACACCCTGAAATTTCCCCGAATCTTTCCAGAATGTCTCTGATCTTTGGTAACACTGTTGTGAACCTGCTTCTAAAAATCATTACGTCACTAGCGTATAATGCCACTTTTTTCTGCCAACCTTGAGTCTGGAAAGGGGTTAATCTCATCACATTCTCTAATTGTGTTGTCTAACGGTTCTATATATAGGTTAAAAAGCAGCTGTGAGAGTGGGCATCCCTGCCGCATGCCTCTGTTAATGTATATCTCTTTTGTTAAGTTCCCATTTATCAAGATCCTTGCCGGGGGTTTTTTATATATACAAGTCACTGCTTTGGAAAATCTTTCTCCTAACCCCTAAAGACTGATTGTTTTATGTAGGAAAAGCCAATTAACTCGATCAAAAGCTTTAGCTGCGTCGAAGGTAAGTATTGAAAGAGGTGTCTTCCTTGTGTAGCTAGATCTATTGCTCCAATTAATTCATGGTTCAACTCGTGTAGGTATCTGCCTCTTATAAATCCTTTCTGGTCCTTATGTATCAGAGGACTTATGACCCTGCTCAGTCGTTTGGCCAATATCTGCATGCATATTTTGTAATCACTATTCAATAGTGATATAGGCCTGTAGGACTCACAGCTCTTCGGATCTTTTCCTGTCTTTAATATTATGCAGATAATAGCCTAATTCCTTGACTGTGGTAAAGCATGTCCCTCTGTGAAAATCTTATTCAGGACGTTGGTTAATTTGGGGGCTAAAACTGCCTTTAGTGCCATGTATAGCTCATGCGGGAGAGCATCTGAGCCCGCTGCCTTCCCTTTCTTTTAGTTCTTAATTGCCTCCAACACTTCTTCCGTGCTAATCTCGGCATTAAGAGACTCTCTATGTTCCTCTTGTAGCGTTGGAATTTCTACTTCCTTCAGGTAATCATTAATTTGTTCTTCTGTAGCCTGCACCTCATCTGTAAGTTTTGGAAGAAATTGGTGAAAGCTCCCTCGATCTCCCGGTCATCTGTGGTGACACTCGTCTGATTCTCCTCTCCAATTGCTGAAATCTTATTCCTGTTTTGTTCAGTCTTCAGTTTCCAAGCTAAAAGTCTCCCACTACCTTCTCCGTACTTGTAATGCGATAGCTTACTTGCTTCCCGTTTATCTTTAATTCTCCTTTCCAGGATGTTTTGTAAATAACTTTTCTTCTATTTTATACTTTCTTCTATTTTCTTCTGTTCTAATCCAAAGACTCCACCCTCCAGTAGCCTATATAACTCCTGGATTTTGATCTCTAATTGATTAATTCTATTCCTTGTATTTCTATTCTTCGAGATAGCCAAACCAGCCAAAGTCCCTCTAATTACTGACTTATATGCGTCCCAAACCATTTGGAAAGGGGCAGCATTTTCGTTGGTTGCAAAGTATTCCTCACTATCTGCTCTCAGTTTCTCCACCATATGATGCTCTAAAAGGAGGGTTCGGGCTACTGTCCATCTTGGAGTTGCCTGGATATTCCCTACTATTAGCATCATATAAACTGCAGAGTGGTCAGACAAGTGGGCTGGTATATGTTCAACCTTATTAACTTTTTTACTTAGCCCTTTATCCACTAGAAAAAAGTCTATTCTGAAGGCATGCCCGTATTTTTTGTTCCTATAGGTGAACCTATTCGATTTGTCCCCTTTGCTCTCCCAAATATCCACCAGCCCCAGGTCCACTTTATATTTTTCCGGCCATGTCCTCATTTTAGGTACATTAGAGTATTTACTAGGTGGAGATCTATCTTTTTTGAGGTCTATTAACAAGTTAAAATCTCGTCCTATAATCACAGGGACCGTGATAGCTGACAGCTGCTTGTATAGGGCCTGAAGCGGTATAGGGTCATCTAGGTTTGGGCCATAAAATGCTGCTATGGCAAACCTCTCACCTGATATCTTCACCTTAACTACCACCCACCTTCCCTTCGGATCTGTGGTGACCTCCACGATCGACACCTTTGCTATCTTTTAAAATATTATAGCCACGCCTTTAACACAACACGACTGATTTGTGCAAACATAATTATCCACCCATTTTTGTTTTTTCATGATCTCTTCCCATTCCTTCTTCAGTAAGTGTGTTTCCTGGAGAATTATTATCTCACAATTCACTATTTTATATATTCCAAAATTTGTTGTCTTCTGTTTTTATTTCTTACTCCATTTACATTCCACGTCATAATATTAAGTGTCATGTGGTCAGCCATGCTCCCTCGCCCTGATCAATATACCAAGTATTATCTTAGCCAAAACTAAGGATCCTATCTTGCCTGTCCAATTGCACAGAGGACATAAAATATGTTTTTCTCTTTTCTCCCATATGCTCCCGCACCCTGTGAAAAAATCATGTTATAATATTGGTTCCTCCACATTAATTTCAGAGAGGCGGGGAAGCACATTTGTGCCGTGGCTCCCAACGACCTAAGTTCCTGTATGTGTTGGCCCAGTTCCCACTGCCTATCCTGCGTCACTCTTGAAATGTCTGAGCGAATGCGAATTGTGCTGTCCCCGCTAGAAAAGGTACCAGCTTTCAGGGCTTCGACCAGGATTTTTTCCTTCAAGACATATGATTTAAAGTTAACTAGAATTTTTCATGGGTTTTTCCTCATTTTCCCTTTCTTAAAAGGGTCTCGATGTACTCTCTAGATATCTTCCTCTAGACCTAGCTAATCCCGGTATGAAATCTTTCAGAAGTTTGATCATGAAGCCTTTGATGTCCTCTCCTTCCATACCTTCCGAAACATTCAAAACCCTTAAATTATTCCTCTTTGCATTGTTTTCTAGTGTTTCAATCTTATCTCTCAGTTCTTTGTCGCTGGTCTTTAAACCCTGTATCTTGCCCTGGTTGATTTCTACTTCTTTCCCCAACTTGTCCAAGGAGGTTTATACCTCCAGTACTCTTTCCATAAGGGTGTCAACCTTGGCCACAAGGGCTTCACAAGTTTCCTGTATTTTTTCCTGATTCTTCTCTGACTTTGCAAAATTTGCTCTCATTTTCGGTGATTAGGGTTTCCATCAGTTTCCCCATTTCTAGTTGTTCATTCTGTTTTTGTCCCTGTGGCAGTGATTTCTTGTCTATATCATTCAGATCCTTCTGCGGGGTTACCGCTTGTAAAGGGATTTCCTCCTCTGGCCCTTCCAGGGCCTGTACTTGAAACCTGTTGCTGACAGCAAGCTCTTCACCGATGGGACTTTCGAGGCTTCTTTGCATCTCTGCGCCTGCCTTGGGCCTTGTCTCCAGGACCACCTGAATTTCGCTAGCTGTTGTGCTTATTATATCCTGCTTAGCCTGCACCTTAAAAAAGGAGCACAGAGAAGGCGTAATTTTTACTCTGGTACCCACTTGTTTACTAACTTGTTTACCTCGGGTTGGTGCTATAGGTAAAGCAATTATATCCCGATTCTGTCCAAGTCCCTGAGTCTCAACTTGCTTGCTTACTGTAGGCACTATGATGGGGATTTTTCCTCGTACTTTCTACCGCAGGCATATTAGCCACAAACTTCCTGTTCTAGCTAATTCCCCGGTTCCCTGTACAGCCCTTGTCAATCTCCCCTCTTGATGTGTTGCCTCTTGTTTACCTCTCTATGGGCCAGATGTACAAAGGTTTTTTGCGGATGCAAATGGGTTTTAGACCCGTCTGCGCCCGCAAAAAACCAGTGGCCCATGTACTAATCCTATTTTGCGAGTCGCAAATCAATTTGTGACTTGCAAAATAGGATTAGCGACTCGCTATTAGGAAGGGGCGTTCCAAGGGCGTCCCTTCCTAATAGCAACTCTGAACCCTATGTAAGAATGTTTTATGACCACATTTGCGGTCGCAAAACACTCACAGTTTACCACCCTCTTCAAGACCCCTTACCCTTTGTGAATGGGTGCACAAACATTTTTTAAGAGCAGGCATACTTCCTTTAAGGAAAACGGGCTGCAAAAAAAAAACTGCTTTATTGACAAAGCAGACCCAGACATGGTGGTCTGCTGACCCCAGCAGGCCACCATCCTTGGGAGTGCCAGCCATTCCCAATGGGGGTTGCAAATTGCGACAGCCTCATTAATATGAATGAGGCATGCAATTTGCGACCCCATTGGGAATCGCAAACAGTGTCTCTGACACTGTTGTACAATGATGTTTGCGACTCGCAAATTGCGACTCGCAATTTAATGCAATTTGTGAGTCGCAAACATCAATGGTCGTACATCTGGCCCTTTATTAGCTATAGGGGTGCCGAGTGTAGCAGAGGGCACTAGAAGATTTTCCTTGCCCCCTCCCCGGTCACTTACCAGTGTCATGCGCGTGGCGAGAGATCGTATATTCCTCCTTCACCGAGGCCGTCCGCTGCAAACTCAAAACCTGCCATGGTACTCCTGTAAAAAGAACAATTGATGGACAGAATGCAGAACAATGTCATGCATTCCCCCCAGTACAGAGATCTGGGCCTAAATCCATCGTTTTTTTGCTCACCATGCCATTCCAGTTTGAACCCAGCCATATGCAAATCAGTCTTGACCCTGTGCCTCATGGGAACAGTCCAGCCCGAACTGCCAGGCCTGGTCCTCCCTGGACTGGAAACAAGCATCCTAGGACCAGTTTCGGGGTTTCATCCCTCATCAGCCAGGATAGCTTGACTCCAGTGGCATGGAGAGCACGGGACCCACGTCTGGGCATACCCGTCCCACTCGGGGTGACAAATGCAAAAAGAACAATTGATGGACAGAATGCAGAACAATGTCATGCATTCACCCCAGTACAGAGATCTGGGCCTAAAATCCATCGTTTTTTTGCTCACAATGCCACTCCAGTTTGAATCGATCCATTTGCAAATCAGTCTTGACCCTGTGCCTCATGGGAACAGTCCAGCCCGAACTGCCAGGCCAGGTCCTCAATGTTTGCATTGTCAGCATTCCATCCATCATTTGTTTGCTGTAACACTTTTCGCCCTAAGTGGCATGGGTATGCCCAGACGTGGGTCCCTTGCTCACTGTGCCACTGGATTCAAGCTAGCCTGGCTGAAGAAGGGTGACATACCCTGAAACCGGTCCCAGGATGCTTGTTTCCGGTCCAGGGAGGACCTGGCCTGGCAGTTCGGTCTGGACTGTTCCCATGGGGCACAGGGTCAAGACTGATTTGCATATGGCTGGGTCCAAACTGGGGTGGCGTAGTGGGCAAAAGAACGATGGATTTAACCCAGATCTTTTGACTGGGGGAGAATGTTTGCATTGTCAGCATTCCATCCATCATTTGTTTACTGTAACACTTTTCGCCCTAAGTGGGATGGGTATGCCGAGATGTGGGTCCCTTGCTCACTGTGCCACTGGATTCAAGCTAGCCTGGCTGAAGAAGGGTGACATACCCTGAAACTGGTCCCAGGATGCTTGTTTCCGGTCCAGGGAGGACCTGGCCTGGCAGTTCGGTCTGGACTGTTCCCATGGGGCACAGGGTCAAGACTGATTTGCATATGGCTGGGTCCAAACTGGGGTGGCATAGTGGGCAAAAGAACGATGGATTTAACCCAGATCTTTTGACTGGGGGAGAATGTTTGCATTGTCAGCATTCCGTCCATCATTTGTTTGCTGTAACACTGTTTGCCCTAAGTGGGATGGGTATGCCCAGACGTGGGTCCCTTGCTCACTGTCCCACTGGATTCAAGCTAGCCTGGCTGAAGAAGGGTGACATACCCTGAAACCGGTCCCAGGATGCGTGTTTTAGGTCCAGGGAGGACCTGGCCTGGCAGTTCGGTCTGGACTGTTCCCATGGGGCACAGGGTCAAGACTGATTTGCATATGGCTGGGTGTTAGACCTGGCACCATTGGCGTGGGTCTCCCTTCCATTTTTTGCTGTTGCCTCTTATGTTTTTGCTGGTTTTAGATGCTTTTGGGCACTGTGCCACTGCTGTTCAGTGCCACAGTGCAAGTGCTCCCTATGGTAAATTGATGTATGGATTAGTGACTCCATGATTGGCTTGTTTGGCTTACTGTCAGACCCTAGTACAGTGCACTGCGTGTGCCCAGGGCTTGTAAATCAAATGCTGCTGGTGGGCTTGCAGCACTGGTTGTGCCACCCACCGGAGCAGCTTGTAAAGTGTGTCTCAGGCCTGCCATTGCAGAGCCTGTGGGCAGTCTGGTACTGCCATGTTGACTGGGCAAGTGTACCCACTTGCCAGTCCCTAAACCTTCCCTTTTATACATATTAGTCACCCCTAAGGTAGGCCCAAGAGCAGGGTGCATTGTAGGTAAAGGTAGGACATGCCCTGGTGTGTGTGGCATGTCCTAATAGTGAATTACAGCCATTTTCGTTTTTCACTATTGCAAGGCTACCTGTTCCCCATAGGCCAGAATGGGCAGTTAGATTATTACATTTTATAATCCTAACTGACTCAGGGAACCAGGTAGAAATTCGAGTTTAGTACGCCTGAACTCAGAATGATAAAATACATTTTTAGTGAAGTTGGTTTTAACATTCTGGGGCCGATTCCGATCTCGGCCGGTAGGGCTCGAATCGGATTCGGCTTAACCGGATCCGATTCGGAGCCCTATTGCCCGACCGATTCGTACGCGCGTCCGGGCGAGCGAGTACGATGCAAAATCGCCGACCGACTCGTCCGGGCGTCCCGACCGCTCCGACCGACTCGTACCCGGGTCTAACCGCACCGACCGACTCGCTCGGACTCGACTCGCACCGCGCAATGGAGACGTTCCCCGGCCGGGTAAGTACGATGCGCGCCGCGAGCAGTCCGACCGAGCCGCGCACTCCGGCTCCAAAGAGCAGTCGGAGCCGTACTTTGGGGGTCCGTGTCGGACCCCCTGTACGCGTAGCCGCGCGAGTCGCACTCAGGGGGACCCATGGGTCCCCCTACCTGTGCGTGTACGGCGCGAGTCGCTTCGCCGCGTACACGCTGTAGGGGCGCCCTTGTCCGCCTCGCACCCATTGAGTCAATGGGAGCCCGCGTACGCGTTGTACGACAGGCTCCCATTGACTTCAATGGGAGTCCGACCGACTCGAGTCCAATGGCATACGTGCGCATCGTACTCGTTCGGTCGGGCTGCACGGGTCCGATTCGGTCGGAAATCTCTCCGGGTCCGGCTCGGTCAGAGAGATTTCCGGCCCGAATTGGAATCGGCCCCTCTGTGTTTGAAAATACCACTTTTAGAAAGTAGGTATTTTCTTGCCTAACTATCCAAGCCTGCCTCTGCTAGGTTGTGTATTCCTTGTCTGGAGTTTGAGTGACAGGGGCTGGGGGCTTCCAGGAGACAGGGTGAGTCAGCACAGGGCTGAATAGAGAGATCTGCATGCAGATAGGAGGGAGGAGTTGCACCTGGGACCTGAATAGGGCTGTGCCTTCCCTCCACAATGCTGGCTCCACCTCCTGTGGTGTGTCCCTGGCCTACACTGTGAAAGGAAAGAAGTAGTCTTGTCAACAAAGTGCTCCAGGACTGACTAGAACTGGTTTTGGACTAGGCAAAGGCCTCTCTGCCTTCAGAGAACAAAGAGAAAAGTAGTATAAATATTGGGACCCAGACCCAAGAATTTTAGATCACTTCTGGGAATCAAGACGAACCTTTGCTGAGGAGAAGAACCAGGAAGCTGAAGGAGGAGACTACCCCTGTGCTGTGTGTTTGGGGGTTGGCCTGCAGTGGTTGCTTCATTGCCAAAGAAAGGAGAAAAGGACTGAGTGTGCTTTCCATCAACTTGAAGAAGAATCTCCAAGGGCTTGAACTAGAGCTTGCCTCCTGCCTGAAGTCTCAGGGATACAAGACTTCACCAACCAGCTCCCCCCTGAATTCCCTTGCTGGGAATTGTAGTGCCTGCTGTTGTGCTGGGCCTTCTGAGAGACTGCGTGTCGCTGGGAGCTGGAAGCGCGACGCAACAACGAGAAGCGTGTCGCCGCCGCAGCCGCTGTCATCGCATCGCCGAGGAAGCGAGACGCCGCTGCCGCTGTCATCATCGCATCGCCGAAGCGCGGCGCATCGCCGGAGAAGCGGGACGCTGCCACAGAGGACATCGTTGCATCACCGGAGAAGCGCGTCGCAGGGCCTGTCGCGGCTCCAAAGATCATCGAGTCGCTGCACGGCCACCGGGCGTGCACGCATCGCACCAATGTTGTCGCATCGCAGCCAAGACGCCATTTTTATTGCATCGCACCGGAGAAGAGTATCTCATCGAGGTGCCATCTTGTCGCATCGCAACGGAGAGCAGTAAGAAACCGACGCATCACCTCCCCACACAGTAAGGAAGTGAGCATCAACTCCCCTGCGCAGCAGTAAGGAACCGACGCATCCACTCCCCTGAGTGTAAGGAACCGATGCATCACCGTCCCTGCGACCCTTTTGTTTTCTTTGCGTTACGCATTCAAGGTACATTGAGAGTAAAGTGTCGCATCTACAACTTGGAGAGAACTGAACTATTTTATAACATTCTAAAGTCTATTTTTGAGTACAGTATTGTGGATTTCTGTCGTTTGGTCTTGTGTTAAGTCTATATAAAAATACTATTTTTATAATCCAACCTGTGTGGTGTCCATCTGTAGTGTTGTCACTGTATTACTGTATGTGTTCACAAATGCTTTACACACTGCCTCTGAGATAAGCCTGCCTGCTCGTGCCAAGCTACCAAGGGGGTGAGCAGGGGTTATTTTAGGAGTGTAGCCCCTCACCCTGACTAGACGCAAGGGTCCCTATTTGTCACAGGTACCTACCTATGCCAACTAGAGACCCCCAAATCTAACACTGGGTCCAAACTGGGGTGGCGTAGTGGGCAATAGAACGATGGATTTAACCCAGATCTTTTGACTAGGGGAGAATGTTTGCATTGTCAGCATTCCGTCCATCATTTGTTTGCTGTAACACTTTTCGCCCTAAGTGGGATGGATATGCCCAGACGTGGGTCCCTTGCTCACTGTGCCACTGGATTCAAGCTAGCCTGGCTGAAGAAGGGTGACATACCCTGAAACCGGTCCCAGAATGGTTGTTTCCGGTCCAGGGAGGACCTGGCCTGGCAGTTCGGTCTGGACTGTTCCCATGGGGCACAGGGTCAAGACTGATTTGCATATGGCTGGGTCCAAACTGGGGTGGCGTAGTGGGCAAAAGAACAATGGATTTAACCCAGATCTTTTGACTGGGGGAGAATGTGTGCATTGTCAGTATTCCGTCCATCATTTGTTTGCTGTAACACTTTTCGCCCTAAGTGGGATGGGTATGCCCAGACGTGGGTCCCTTGCTCACTGTGCCACTGGATTCAAGCTAGCCTGGCTGAATAAGGGTGACATACCCTGAAACCGGTCCCAGGATGCTTGTTTCCGGTCCAGGGAGGACCTGGCCTGGCAGTTTGGGCTGGACTGTTCCCATGGGACACAGGGTCAAGACTGATTTGCATATGGCTGGGTCCAAACTGGGGTGTCAGAGTGGGCAAAAGAATGATGGATTTAACCCAGATCTTTTGACTGGGGGAGAACGTTTGCATTGTCAGCATTCCGTCCATCATTTGTTTGCTGTAACACTTTTCGCCCTAAGTGGGATGGGTATGCCCAGACGTGGGTCCTTTGCTCACTGTGCCACTGGATTCAAGCTAGCCTGGCTGAAGAAGGGTGACATACCCTGAAACCAGTCCCAGGATGCTTGTTTCCGGTCCTGGAGGACCTGGCCTGGCAGTTCGGTCTGGACTGTTCCCATGGGGCACAGGGTTAAGGCTGATTTGCATATGGCTGGGTCAAAACTGGGGTGGCGTAGTGGGCAAAAGAACGATGAATTTAACCCAGATCTGTTGACTGGGGGAGAATGTTAGCATTGTCAGCATTCCGTCCATCATTTGTTTGCTGTAACACTTTTCGCCCTAAGTGGGTGGGTATGCCCAGACGTGGGTCCCTTGCTCACTGTGCCACTTGATTCAAGCTAGTCTGGCTGAAGAAGGGTGACATACCCTGAAACCGGTCCCAGGATGCTTGTTTCCGGTCCAGGGAGGACCTGGCCTGGCAGTTCGGTCTGGACTGTTCCCATGGGGCACAGGGTCAAGACTGATTTGCATATGGCTGGGTCCAAACTGGGGTGGCGTAGTGGGCAAAAGATCGATGGATTTAACCCAGATCTTTTGACTGGGGGAGAATGTTTCCATTGTCACCATTCCGTCCATCATTTGTTTGCTGTAACACTTTTCGCCCTAAGTGGGATGGGTATGCCCAGACGTGGGTCCCTTGCTCACTGGGCCACTGGATTAAAGCTAGCCTGGCTGAAGAAGGGTGACATACCCTGAAACCGGTCCCAGGATGCTTGTTTCCGGTCCAGGGAGGACCTGGCCTGGAAGTTCGGTCTGGACTGTTCCCATGGGGCACAGGGTCAAGACTGATTTGCATATGGCTGGGTCCAAACTGGGGTGGCGTAGTGGGCAAAAGAACGATGGATTTAACCCAGATCTTTTGACTGGAGGAGAAGTTTGCATTGTCAGCATTCCGTCCATCATTTGTTTGCTGTACCACTTTTTGCCCTAAGTGGGATGGGTATACCCAGACGTGGGTCCCTTGCTCACTGTGCCACTGGATTCAAGATAGCCTGGCTGAAGAAGAGTGACATACCCTGAAACCAGTCCCAGGATGCTTGTTTCCGGTCCAGGGAGGACCTGACCTGGCAGTTCGGTCTGGACTGTTCCCATGGGGCACAGGGTCAGGACTGATTTGCATATGGCTGAGTCCAAACTGGGGTGGCGTAGTGGGCAAAAAAACGATGGATTTAACCCAGATCTTTTGACTGGGGGAGAATGTTTGCATTGTCAACATTCCGTCCATCATTTGTTTGCTGTAACACTTTTCGCCCTAAGTGGGATGGGTATGCCCAGACGTGGGTCCCTTGCTCACTGTGCCACTGGATTCAAGATAGCCTGGCTGAAGAAGGGTGACATACCCTGAAACCGGTCCCAGGATGCTTGTTTCTGGTCCAGGGAGAACCTGGCCTGGCAGTTCGGTCTGGACTGTTCCCATGGGGCACAGGGTCAAGACTGATTTGCATATGGCTGGGTCCAAACTGGGGTGGCGTAGTGGGCAAAAGAACGATGGATTTAACCCAGATCTTTTGACTGGAGGAGAATGTTTGCATTGTCAGCATTCCGTCCATCATTTGTTTGCTGTACCACTTTTTGCCCTAAGTGGGATGGGTATGCCCAGACGTGGGTCCCTTGCTCACTGTGCCACTGGATTCAAGCTAGCATGGCTGAAGAAGGGTGACATCCCTGAAAACTGGTCCCAGGATGCTTGTTTCCGGTCCAGGGAGGACCTGGCCTGGCAGTTCGGTCTGGACTGTTCCCATGGGGCACAGGATCAAGACTGATTTGCATATGGCTGGGTCCAAACTGGGGTGGCGTAGTGGGCAAAAGAACGATGGATTTAACCCAGATCTTTTGACTGGGGAAGAATGTTTGCATTGTCAGCATTCCGTCCATCATTTGTGTGCTGTACCACTTTTCACCCTAAGTGGGATGGGTATGCCCAGACGTGGGTCCCTTGCTCACTGTGCCACTGGATTCAAGCTAGCCTGGCTGAAGAAGGGTGACATACCCTGAAACCAGTCCCAGGATGCTTGTTTCCGGTCCAGGGAGGACCTGGCCTGGCAGATCGGTCTGGACTGTTCCCATGGGGCACAGGGTCAAGACTGATTTGCATATGGCTGGGTCCAAACTGGGGTGGTGTAGTGGGCAAAAGAACGATGGATTTAACCCAGCTCTTTTGACTGGGGGCGAATGTTTGCATTGTCAGCATTCCGCCCATCATTTGTTTGCTGTAACACTTTTCGCCCTAAGTGGGATGGGTATGCCCAGACGTGGGTCCCTTGCTCACTGTGCCACTGAATACAAGCTAGCCTAGCTGAAGAAGGGTGACATACCCTGAAACCGGTCCCAGGATGCTTGTTTCCGGTCCAGGGAGGACCTGCCCTGGCATTTCGGTCTGGACTGTTCCCATGGGGCACAGGGTCAAGACTGATTTGCATATGGCTGGGTCCAAACTGGGGTGGCGTAGTGGACAAAAGAACGATGGATTTAACCCAGATCTTTTGACTGGGGGAGAATGTTTGCATTGTCAGCATTCCATCTATCATTTGTTTGCTGTAGCACTTTTCACCCTAAGTGGGATGGGTATGCCCAGACTTGGGTTCCCTTGCTCACTGTGCCACTGGATTCAAGCTAGCCTGGCTGAAGAAGGGTGACATACCCTGAAACCGGTTCCAGGATGCTTGTTTCCGGTCCAGGGCGGACCTGACCTGGCAGTTCGGTCTGGACTGTTCCCATGGGGCACAGGGTCAAGACTGATTTGCATATGGCTGGGTCCAAACTGGGGTGGCGTAGTGGGCAAAAGAACGATGGATTTAACCCAGATCTTTTGACTGGTGGAGAATGTTTGCATTGTCAGCATTCCGTCCATCATTTGTTTGCTGTAACATTTTTCACCCTAAGTGGGATGGGTATGCCCAGACGTGGGTCCCTTGCTCACTGTGCCACTGTATTCAAGCTAGTCTGGCTGAAGAAGGGTGACATACCCTGAAACCGGTCCCAGGATGCTTGCTTCTGGTCTAGGGAGGACCTGGCCTGGCAGTTCGGTCTGGACTGTTCCCATGGGGCACAGGGTCAAGACTGATTTGCATATGGCTGGGTCCAAACTGGGGTGGCGTAGTGGGCAAAAGAACGATGGATTTAACCCAGATATTTTGACTGGGGGAAAATGTTTGCATTGCCAGCATTCCGTCCATCATTTGTTTGCTGTAACACTTTGTACTCCTGTGGCGAACGCCGCACCCTCTCCATGCCGGAAGAGCTTCTCGGCTTCTGCAGTGCGGAATCGCCCTTTCCCACTTTCGCATGAGAGGGGACTCCCGAAGCTCCTGTGGTTTCTCAGCCTAATCGGTCAGTGCGCTTTGATTGTGGTTTTATTTTTAGAAACTACACCTTTCCATTACAAGGGGGGTATGCGGTCCTGCTTTCCTTCTGCCTAGGGATCTTAGGTGCTCCCGACCGGACTATCTAGCCAGCCGCCATGTTTCCCCCACCGTCTGACAAATTGTTCGTATCCACAACCTTCCTTGTTCAATGACTGCACGAAGCAGCATCCAGGACCTGCACCTCTCTGGATTGCTCCTTCCTGACAGGTTACACCCAGTCGGTCAGCCAGGCCCTCTTCACCTCGGATGCCATTGCCCTCATCCGTGGAGTACACTGTTCAATGCTTACATGACTCCACTCACCAGCATCATCCACACCCACAAAATCAGCATTATATTGTATGATGATGATGACACCCAGCTCATACTCTACCTCTCTGACAAGACGTGAAACACCCAGACCAGTTTCTTCACCTACAAGACCAAAGTCACCAGATGGATGAAAACCAACTGCCTCAAGCTCGCTCAACACAGACTAGACAGAAGTAGTAATCTTTGGCAAAGACATTGTTCTTGGATTGCACCTGTTGATCTGTTGAACTTAGACCCATACCCTCCCTGCATCCCACAAAAAGCACCTGAGAATAGTAATCGACAACCAACTCGCCATGATCAGCCAAGAGAACACAGTCTTCATCTCAAGCTTCCACACACTCAAGGGGCTGAAAAAGATCGAATGGCTTTTCACCAACGATTCGAAACCTGTCACCCAAGATCTTAACACCAGCAAGCTTGACTACGGACCTGCACTCTATGCTGGAATCAATGATCAACTGAGCAGAAGGCTCCAGATCATGCAAAACACAGTGGCCAGACTCATCCTCAACTTCCTACCCTGCGCTCACATCATGTCACACCTCAAAGAGCTCCACTGGCTCCCAATCCACAAATGAGCACTCTTCAATCTCTTCATTCACACATGCAAAGCCTTACATAGCATTGCCTTTTGTACCTCAACAACGCATACACTTCTACATACCTACCAGACACCTTTGCTTAGTTGCACTCCTACTCGCATCCCCCCACATATACAGACCGATGTCTGGGAGTCATGCTTTCTCCTACTTCGTTCATCAAGCCTAGAGCGACCTGCCCCTGCACATCAGAGCCACTTCCCCAGTTCTTGAATTCCTCAAGAAACTGAAGACTTGCCTCTTCACTTAGTCCTGGCAGGATATGCTCTGGGATGTGTTTTGTGCTATACAAACACACATAACATAACATAACATCATAACATAACTTAACATAGCATAGCATAACATAACATAATGTAACACAACATGTCTTCCAGTGTGCCCACATCGTCTTCTCATTATATACTTAGTATTCCTAAGGAGGGCGACATATTACTAGCCACAGTTATATATATTATAGATATCACCCTTAGTTCAGTTTTCCAATCAATAGTCTAGTCGGCAAAGGCGTTGCTTCTCGTATATTAGCCCAGTCTCTGGGGATTTGGCTCCTGCTTGTCAGTGTTGGATGTATTTGAATATTTGGTATAGTATCGATCCATTCTGTTCTTGTAGTTGTGTACATGTTTTCACTCATAGTTTAAAATGTGTGACATCTTTCATGGAGTGTTTCAGAAGTTTAGATGAGCACTAGGGGTGGGCGGAATTTGCGTAGTCGCGCTACGCAAAGCTCCGCGAAATGGTAAAAAATCTCCGCGAGCACGCAAAAGTTCTGCGAACACGCGGATTTGCTTGTTCCGCCCGTTCGCAATGCTTTTTTCCTGTTCGCGAACGCTGTTTGCGTGCTCGGGGAGAAATATCTTGCGAACATGCATTTTGAAAGCGCGAACAAGCAAAAAACTCCGCGAAGCTGCGGATCGCGGATTTTTGGGCAATTTCGCGTTCTCCGCAGAACGCGAAATTACCCAAATTCCGCAAATTCCGCGAGCGGAACGGAATTTACAGCCCAGGCCTAATGAGCACCATGATTGCACAAACATCTGAATTGAATGGATATTTAAATTGGGCTTTATAGAATGAAATTTAGAGATAAGACAGGCAGTATTCAGAGATTACCACCAGGAAAGAATCTGCATTGTAGAACAGCAAAATACTATCCACATTTGACAGCAAGCAAATGGGAGTTTTTAAGTCTACTTCCAGGTGTTAGGAATCTGTAAGCAGAAAATAGTTTACGAGAGGTTGAATATAATTTTATTCAAACCAGCCAGGAGTTTGGCTTAAAATAAAAAAACACCAAAAACACACAAGTAATTGCAGTGGGAGTCACCAACTATGCTACAGCACAAAACTAGGAAGATTGAACCAGGTATATATGACACTAATAAAAGACCCACCATGTGACAACCAATCAATGATGCCTCTAGCTATAAATCAAGCTCAACAGAGGTTTGACAAAATCCTTAACAATAGCTGGGTTTAAATCATTACTACTTCTGAGACCGACATAAACAACAACATAGCTCAAGAAAAAGTTTGCTATTGCAGATCAGAAGTTTGCAGTTCGGAGGGCGATACTGCAACATTTCAGGAGATAACGCATGGCATAGGTTTGAAATCTTTAAGTACGCCTTCACATATCTCTGTCAAAAATAAGAATGCACCTATTAACTAAATCCTAGCATAAATAATTTTTATAACTTTCCATCCTTCCCTAAACTCACTACAACTCTCCAATTATTGAGGTCTGACAGTTTCCACAGTACTGTGGCTCATTGTGCTGGTGTGTGATAGGCTGTGAAAATATGGTTTGAGACCATGACCCAAATCCCATTATGGTGTACATTAATGTATGTTTATCTTGCTCTCCCTGCCCACTCACAGGATCACAGCAAGTAAAACATACTCATGACTACAATTTACTTCACAATCTGCCTGGGACTTGTAATACATATGTAGGAAGAGCTGTTGCAAATGTATTTTGCTCAATACATTTCTATTGATTTTATGATGAAAAGCAGTACAGAGAAAGTGAGAAGGAAGAAGAAAAAGATTCAATCTCCGACATCTGACAGTTGCCCAAGGTGTACAATAATGTGAGACTTACAGATACAGATGATACTGTTGCAAATTCTTTAATGATGACAATAAAGAGGAGAACTTTTAACAAATCCTCTGTTTGATGGCATGTCTGTTATGAGTATGAATAGTTTGTGGCAACAAATGTTGCCCTTTGAAATACAGTTCACTATACAAATGTGCTGGTTTAGAGATCAGAAGTTAGAAACAAATATAAAAATGTTGTAACTTGTAGCCAAAGATCAGTAACTTCAATTCTGTTGTTCTATTTGCCCCCAAATCTTTAGGGACTGCGCCCTTGGGTCCCAGGTCATGAATGTCAATCTCAAGCACTCTCATCAGGACAACAGCCAAAAGTCCAGGTCTTCCTGGTTCTGCTGGTTCCCTTCAGGTTGGCACAGCACACTGTATCCAGGGACCTCTTACACCCTTCAGTGGAGTAGATCAACACTGATCGTCTTAATGGAATAGGCCTGATTCACCTGTCTCTTTGTGGAATCATCCAGAAACCATCTTTCCTTGTCCTCACAGTAGCTCTCAGAAGCAGGGTTTTAGGTGAGAGCTGATGTCAAACGTCATAGTCCTCTTCCATTAAGTGTAAGCAGCATACCAAGTCTTGTATTCTGCGTAATAGTTCAGTTGGTTAATGCATTGTTGTAGAGGTCCTTGCGCCACATATAGGCTGCAAGTTTTAGTCCTGGCAAAATAGCTCAGGGGTAATGAACTCGCTGCAAATAGATACACATATCCTTCAAGGCCGGAATGGACATCTTTGTAGGTTTTAAATCAATATTTTATTTTTCTAAGGTTTTTAAAATGAGTTCCATTGAATTATGTAGTAGTAATAAACATCCATTAAGTTCTAAAAATGCCTATTTGTATTATCTGCTATGTAAATCGTGATTACTAGTGTTGAAGGAAGTGACCCGTTTAGGGCCACCAGGGTCACTTTCGACCTCCGCTAGCCTTCCATTCAATGAAGAGTCGATGACGCAGTAGAGAATGCAAAAGACTAGTTTATTCACAAAGTACACTGCAGTGGAGTCCGGTCTGACCAGCCTCCTATGATGCTGACGAGGGACTGACTCTAGTAAGCATACAGTTACATTATGTACGTTGCGGAGTCCACTAAGACCCGCCTACCATGGAAAAATACTAGTAGCTGTCCAAAATACAATGGGGGTACAGAGCATAAGTTTCGATTCCACAGCCTGGCACAAGCTATCTACTGCCCAAGGTCGTCTGGCTTATCCTCCCTACCAGACAGGTGGGAGAAGGCCTTCATGAAATAGGAAAGGCATGCGTTAATGAGCAAGATTCAACATTGAAGAAACGAAACTCAGCAAGAGCCATTTCTCGTAAATGATCAAGTAACAGTTTCGGTTGTAATACAAAATGGCGTCCTCGAGAACTAAAATGGTGGCACAGATGTTAACCTAATAAACGTAATGTCTGCATATACTAGTTACGTATTCACACAGTATGCATAATGATATATTAGCTATATAAATGCTAACATAAATTGGGTAAAATACAAGTAATACAGCAATTTTACGGTTCAATTCTAACAGACCCTCCTTTTAGCATTATATAGCTAAAACGTGTATCTTTATTTTTGCTATCAGGTAAGGGTCTTTACAATTCTAAGCATAGAGGAAATATAAGAAACCACCAAGCAATAATATATATATATCAGATACAAATGTATATTCATGTATATGCACGGGCAAACATGGTAAAAGAAAGAACTCTATGCATTATCAACACGAGGAACTTCAGGAATGGATCCTGCAAGAGAGGGTGTGGAACCAAAAACTCCTCATCAATCTGCAGTATATTATCAAGTTCCTGCTGGAGCATGATCTTCACATTTGTGTCATGAATCGAAATTCTTTTGGGAGACAGATAAGTGTTACAGTGGAGCAGCATAAGGGGAGACACTGAATCAGGATACAACAACATATTAGTAGGACTATGAAATATATCACCTTCACTAGAATCCAGCCCCAACCACCAAATAATGACCAGCTCCAATTGCCGCTCTCCATTCCTCGAACGTTTTCCAAAATGTCTAAAATATGCTTAGTAATATTTTTTTCCATATTCGTGATACTGACTACACACTGCTCTCCTATTACTGCGCATGCACCACCATTCTTGGCTAAAATAAAGTCAACTGCATATCTCGTTTGTTCGGAGTATATGTGCATGCTTTCCAACTGAGTAGTGATGTCCCGTAAAGCGGCTACTGTAGAATTAGATAAAATTTGCAATTTACACCCAAAATACTCTCTAGCCCGTTCACCCCTGGCCATGGCAGTACCACCAAAGGTAATAATAGAAGAGAGGATTTATCCAAAAGTAATACCATTGCTGTAATTATTAGCTTCCAAATCAGTAACGCCCTCACAGAATTTCTTGGTCAATGTTCTTTTTACCCACCTTATATTCGGTTTGCTGTACTTACAGGTCACCCCAAGAGGCAACACCATCCCCAAGGCCACATCCTCTGTACCATTGTACATATTAGAATATGTACCATTTGATAGAAAATAAAAACCTGGATGTGCATAGAGTGGACCTTGATAATCTAATGGGGCATATCTAGTATTCATCCCTTCCATACTAGGATCGTCTTTTCTCCCTAAGCGCATTACATTTTTGTACACTATTTCCCCAGAACAATTGAGATACAAATAAGCATCAGTACTATTTATTACAGGGCAACACACAGGATAGATACCTGCTTCTTGAGTGACAGTCAGATCTTGATAGTGCCAACCGGTTAGGGTGATATTTTTCTTAGCTAGATACAAGTCAGCACAATACATATCAGGCATACACCCTGGGTACCCTGTCCCTCTCGGCTTTCTATAATATAAGCAAGGTCCAGGATAGCCTAGGCCGAATTCTCCTTTGGCTTCCACAAAATGAGGAGGACGAACATATGTATAATTTACCAAAGATAATAGATAAGCGGTCCATAAACTTGTAACAGAATCTATGGGGTAACAAGCTGTATTATCTCCAAAACATTTCCTGTGTGTATCTAAAAATACATTATGTACTGTTCTTTTATTGCAATCAGAGGAAACCGTATGATATGAAATACATGACGAGGTGTCTCCAGAAGAACACTCCAATATCCAGAAGAGCCCCTCTCCCAACAAGAAAAGTAATAACATAATTATAGCCCAAAATCTTTTCTTTTGTAAAACCATTCAAAACCAATCTGCCCCGGTCGCAGGGCAACAAGAAACTGTTCATTTTCTACATGGGGTCGACCAAAGAGATACATGTTTGCTTATAGAACTACAAATGGAAAAAACACCAGAGAAAAAGACGTTATATAATGGAACCAACGGTGGAAAGGAAAAAATAGGAACAGTAAAAAGGATCAGGGTCCGTTACAAGCCTCCCTGGCAGGCTTCTATTGTTCAATCCTCGAAGGTGCTATTGAGCACTGGACGATGGAGCCACACTGTTGCAGCTCATTAGCAAATGTTCATGATCCTCAGGATAGGGCACTCTCCCTCGAAGGAAAAACACCCTCAACTTATCCTGTTCTGCGCCACTGGCAGTGCACCAATCGTCCGGTCACTAACTAAAAGGAAAAAAAACAGAATCAAGGGATCATTCTACTAATCTTATCCACAAAGTCCGTCCCTACTACACTCACTTTTCCTTTGGTGCACTACCCTTCCGTCGAGGGCGCAAATGGTACTTTTCTACTCCAGGCACTGTCATCTCGGAGAAGAATTTGAAATTCAGGTGTCGGAGAGCGAGGCTCAGGTTCATGACGGTCAGTTGAGGAGGAACCCTGAGCAGCCTTAATTTCTGGGGGAACTGCCTCATTCAGAATCACCTCACTCTCTCCTTCCATTTGCGCCCAAGTCAGCTGGGCATCAGAAAAAGGCACAAAACGCAGGACTTTCTCAGTTTCGTGGTCCCCAATCCCCTGTTGCACCCAACGATCATAGGGGAGGGGGAGCGGGACTCGCCAGCAATGTGTAGAATGGATCCAGTGTTTCCGGCCTTCCACTCTCACTGCGGTCCTTGTCGCGATGAGGACCAAAAATGGTCCTTTTCACCGGGGCTACAAACTGTCCCTTCTCTGGAAACTTTTTATGAGCACAAAATCCCCCGGCTGTATGGTATGGCCGGGCCCCTCTGGTGCTGGAGGCAACACCTTGTGTATCTGTTGATAAATAGAACGCAAACTTTTAGTAAGATCATACAAATAATCAACTAACAGAGGATAATCTATTTCAGAATATTTTTTCGGCCTAGGGACGCCCCACACATTCACAGGGCGGCCGAAAACCACCTCATATGGCGATAATCCTGTTCTAGAATGGGCTGTCATTCTGGTGGACAATAAAGCAACATTCTGATCTCTATGATGAGAAATAATTTTCACAATGCCTACTGCAGTTGTTGTTTGGTACATGTGTCAGTTTAGTAACTGTAGATCTATCAGGGGCACATTCTGGAGAATAGAGTTTATTTTCTTATTGAAATTATGGCCTGGTTCTTCTCTTGCCTTTACAAAAAAATAATAATGATGCCCAGGACACGCATGATGATAATTATCTAGCTTGCTTGTGTGTTTTCAATTTTTCTCTCTTTGTTTTTCACCATAAGTTTATTATTACTGCTCTCTGTCACAACAGTTTTCCCATGCTCTTAGCAATCACTCAAGGGAGGCAGTATTATATTTAGGGCATTTTAAATTGCAGATTTTTTCATTTACTCCTGCACCAAACGTTGGATCACAGCACTGCTTTGAAGAATGATCAGACAAGATGCAAAATCTCTGGTAAATTTCACTTCTGATGAGCCTGAAAATGTACGCTGTATTTTCAGTGGCCTAACAGATGCTTGTGCTACACAGATATGCTTAATTCTGCACTCTCTCCTTCCATTTGCGCCCAAGTCATCTGGGCATCAGAAAAAGGCACAAAACGCAGGACTTTCTCAGTTTCGTGGTCCCCAATCCCCTGTTGTACCCAACGATCATAGGGGAGGGGGAGCGGGACTCGCCAGCAATGTGTAGAATGGATCCAGTGTTTCCGGCCTTCCACTCTCACTGCGGTCCTTGTCGCGATGAGGACCAAAAATGGTCCTTTCCACGGGGCTACAAACTGTCCCTTCTCTGGAAACTTTTTATGAGCACAAAATCCCCCGGCTGTATGGTATGCCCGGGCCCCTCTGGTGGTGGAGGCAACACCTTGTGTATCTGTTGATAAATAGAACGCAAACTTTTAGTAAGATCATACAAATAATCAACTAACAGAGGATAATCTATTTCAGAATATTTTTTCGGCCTAGGGACGCCCCACACATTCACAGGGCGGCCGAAAACCACCTCATATGGCGATAATCCTGTTCTAGAATGGGCTGTCATTCTGGTGGACAATAAAGCAACATTCTGATCTCTATGATGAGAAATAATTTTCACAATGCCTACTGCAGTTGTTGTTTGGTACATGTGTCAGTTTAGTAACTGTAGATCTATCAGGGCACATTCTGGAGAATAGAGTTTATTTTCTTATTGAAATTATGGCCTGGTTCTTCTCTTGCCTTTACAAAAAAATAATAATGATGCCCAGGACACGCATGATGATAATTATCTAGCTTGCTTGTGTGTTTTCAATTTTTCTCTCTTTGTTTTTCACCATAAGTTTATTATTACTGCTCTCTGTCACAACAGTTTTCCCATGCTCTTAGCAATCACTCAAGGGAGGCAGTATTATATTTAGGGCATTTTAAATTGCAGATTTTTTCATTTACTCCTGCACCAAACGTTGGATCACAGCACTGCTTTGAAGAATGATCAGACAAGATGCAAAATCTCTGGTAAATTTCACTTCTGATGAGCCTGAAAATGTACGCTGTATTTTCAGTGGCCTAACAGATGCTTGTGCTACACAGATATGCTTAATTCTGTACTTATGCTGTTTCCCTCTTTCTTCGCTTATTTCAACTATGTATATTTCAAGGATGTTAAAGATATGGTAGGAGGCGTTGTGAAAGTGTTTGATGTTCTTCCTTTGGAAGTGCCTTCAGTTTTCATATGCTCTTCCCCTTTTCTCTGCAGCACTTATTCCAGTGTCTGCTTTTAAGATACATCATTGTTACCAGATGCCTGTAGAGTGTTTTTTTCCCTTCATTCAATTGTGTATCTCAAAAGTGTATTTTCCATCAAAGGGTTGGTGCATACGATGTTCTAAAAGAATTTTCATCTTTCAAAGTCTTCATGTTTTAGTGCCTTTGCCAGACAGACATTGCATCATGTCTGCAGCATAAACATTGAATGTATAGTTTGAGTAATATATTCGCCCAAGATCCCTTATGGAATTGGTTATTTTGCTCTCTTGTTCATTTTGCAGTGAAGTAGTGGGCTATCATACCTCCATTTAGAATCGACATGTTATAATTAAATATAACAACCGTGCTCTTGCTTCCTTAAGCGTTTCTCAAATATCCTCACTTTTGATTAGAATTTATTACAACAGAAGGAACATATTGTGCATTCATAAAGTGTTATTGCCCGCATGAAGCAATATTTTTGTGAAGCACGGTTTGGTAAGTTATTCCTAATGACGGAGACTGGGAAGTTATTGTACTGAATGCAAGAATATTTGATTCATGATAGTTTTATAATCAGTGATTCTGTCGTTTATTTTTGCTCAATTTATGTATTTCATGCATTTCATTTTGCTTAATTCCTAAAGGATGACTGACTACATGTGACTATGTTTAGGAACTGTTCATAACCTCCTTTCCCACAGACTTCTGCTACCTCTTGTCTAGCCATAGCCATATATGTTTCTCTAATGTGCTTTTGATGAGGATAGAAAGTTAGTCAGCCTGAGAAAGCCTCGATTTCCAGTTCTATTTCTAAATCTACTATAGTCTCACTGTATTTTCGATTTTACTGCAAACCTGTTCCTCTCCTTCAGCTACTATGGTGTGCCAATAATGTGTCAATAATAATAGGTGTGATGTTTTATTGCACTGCAAAAGTTCATAATAAGCACTTTGTGCATGTGCTTTAAACATGCACAATCTGAGCTTCTCATCTTGTCATAAAATGTAGATATTAACTGACATGAAGGAAACTTTTATTTTAGCTAACAAGGTGGCAGTGAAAGTTATATAGGGGTGCTAGAAGACGTGAAGTTGGTTCATTCACAACTTCTCATATTTTTCTTTTTTACTTTGCAGCTTTTGTGAAGCGTGAAGCGTGAGGTTTATAACAAGCAGAACCAATAGTAGCTGCCGTTTTGCCTCCTCACGGGGCTGCAGGTGGATTTCTGACACTTGGTGGCAGTCCACGGGCCCTTGCTTCGAACAGCACTCTTCATACCCTCTGCCCATGATCTCATTCAATGCTGTTCCATATTGCTGCCCGGCACCTTGGCTGAGCATTGGGAGGGTTTCTGCCACAATTTCCTACCACACGATTTAGGCGGGGCATTCTGAGTCAGGAAATTCTATTTGAAAAAAGTTCAGCAATTTTAGAAAACTTTGCTCACTGAAACAGTGGGCAGAGTTTCCCAACACACCTGACTTGGCGGGTGAAGTAAAAAACTCCACCCCCCTTCAACCAATATTGGGGCATATTATCAAGGGCCTTATCTCCGCTTTTTTGGCTTTAAAAGCCAAAAAAGCGGAGATAATGTTTTCGCCCTATTAACAAGAGGGTGATAACATGCATTAGCGCATGTTAGCACCTTTTACCCGACGCCTCCTCTGCATCTCTAATGAGATGCAAAGTGGGCGTCACTGTAGCAGAACAACCTTGTAAATATCGCTGATGTGCACATCGCGATATTTACAAGGAGAGCCAGGCATTTTGCAGAGCGTTAGTTTTGGCGAAAACCGCGGTGTTCGCAAAAACTAACGTCTGCAAAAATGCTGACTTACCTATACTTTATATTGGAGGTGGATTATGCTGATACGACCACAGGGTCATATCAGCAAGGTTATCGCCGTTTTCCATGGAACATCGCTGGAAAACCAGCGATGTTCCATGGAAAACAAGCTATCGCAGGAATAATTATCGCCATTGCGCTATGCGTTGTTAATACAGCGCTAGCATGGCGATAATTATCTGCGGTAGCCGGCGATAACAATTCTCACGCTGAGAACGGCCAGCGATAATTATCGCTGGCCGTTGATAATATGCCCCATTATCATTTACTGCTATGTGCTGATGAGGATCGTGCACAAAACTATGGGCCATATTATCAAGAACGGCGATAACATTATTGCCGCTTTAGCGGCAGGAAACTGCCGCTAAAGCGGCGATAAGGGGCTTGATAATATGCCCTATAGAATTCCAATAGAAGCCCAGGTTTGATGCCCTCCACACCAGAACCTGGGCTTCTATTGGAATTCTATAGGGCATATTGTTATCGCCGTTCTTGATAATATGGCCCTATGTATTTTCTTTTCTTTTTTTGCATATCGGCTTATCACAGTGTCTAGCCACTCGCAATAGGATTTAGAAATCGTTAGTGGCTAGACAGTTTGCAGAAGAAGCACTTAACATTAGTCAATTAGGATTCCAAGTAATTGAGACGGTCTATAAGCAAAATGGAGGTGACATACATCATTTTGTGTTGCAAAGAGAAACAGACTGGATTCGAATATTGCCCAGTATGAAACCAATAGACTAAGTGCTATGGAAGCTCTGATTCTCCCTTGTTAACAGCAATTATGTTACGTATTTCATTCACAACCTTGCTTGAACATTGTTTATTGATGGTTATGTGAGCAGTGTGTTTTTTATTTTTATTTTGTTTTAGAGATCCTTAGCACTCATATTTGGTCCTCTGACAAAGGGTATTGACCCAAAATGCATTGGCATGGCCGATTTGCACTTTTGGTATTAGGCACATGACTTATGGAACCTAAATGAGAAAATTTAAACATTTTGATACATAACAAATTAAATGGATCATGACTGAATAATTAAAAAGTGTATGAAAAAGCTTGGCCTGAATACCATAGGAGCTTGGCCAGTCATTCTTACAGTTAACTGAAGCTGGTTGTGTACCGTCAGGGTCGGACTGGGACAGAAAATAGGCCCAGGAACCAAAATAAAAGTTGCCCCCAGCAGTGAATTAGAAAACTAAAACATTGGCGCATGTTTGCAAGATGGGGAACGGTATGAAAGACTGCATGGATTTGAGCTTCCTGCAGGCAATGTTTGTTTGCATGTTTCATCTTACATACACAGGACATTCTTTCAAAGTTCACTGTGAGATACCTCGATGGGAAAATAAACTTTAACCCAATGCCATCGTCTATTACATTGAATATTTCTTACCATTGACAAACCTGTGAGGCCCGGAAAGCCAAATGGTTCAATGAAGTGCCTGGGAAAGAATGCAGGAGTAACTAAAATGTATTTGGTGACTACATACGTAAACTAATCATAGGATGGACTGACTAGTGGAGTGACACTACATCATTAAGGTGTCATAAGGACTATAAAAGAAGAAACTCCAAAGGAAGGGCAACGCAGCACTATTATTTTTTCTTCCTATGGGATGCACATCCACTTAACGATATATTTTTTTTACTTGATACAATGCAGACATTTTACTTTTCTCTTCTTTGGGAAACAACGGAACTATTTCCTATGATTTTATAATCATCCTTTAAAGTTCTATCTTGGACTGCATTTTTGCTGCTGCCACTGCCTTTATGCATTCATCCTGGAAGCCTTTTTGCCGAACTAATTGATTTTGCTTTATATTTCCTTTTTGCCCATGCTCATGTACTCGCCCTTAGAAGACTTTAAATTGATTCTTCTTACCCCTTTGCTTTAAATCTTTGCATGCTGTTAAAGATGACTGAACTATTCTTCTGCCTTTAATCATGGTAGGAATTTATAACCTCATATCTGATGTTTTTTATAAACCATCCTCTGACTAAATGTGTACTCTTGTAATATATACTTTAATGTTCTTTACTGAGATGCTTAAGACATTTCTTATCTGTATTGATTTTGGAACATTAATACAATAGCAAATTATCGAAATTGCCTGAATCTATTATTATGTCCTGATGTTCTATATCTGAAACTGTGCTAAATTACTCTTTTGATATAAATGCATTGTAGGGAGAATCAGCACACCTTTTCAGAATATCAAGTTCTGCTTTTTTTATTCTGTGTTACAATAACAGAGCTTCTAGTTTGTATCATTCTGGTTAGACTAAATTTCTTTAGAAGATTGGGTCTCACCATTGCCGTACTTTATTTTTACAGTATGTTCCTGAGAGTAGTGTATTTGAACCTCTTTCAAACTTGTGAGTTAGTCACCAAATAATTGTCCTCATTGGGTGACTAATGTTATGTTTTGGACCTCCTAATTCTCGCCCTTCCTTTTGGTGGAGAAAGATCCAACAGAGGGCCATTTGCCTCTGTGGTAGGGTAATACTGTGATCCATCTAACTGTAGGGGGCCCAGTACAGTTAGAGGGACAAATGAGTAAGTAGTGAATTGAAAGTTAAACTTTAAAATATTTATACCGCTTATGCTGGATCAAATCTTTGGTTTCAGAGCTATGGGTCTGCCTAGAGAAATGAAGTTTTAGGGTGCCAAAAAGACAGGGAAATTACTGTCAAAGTCCAAAGAGCCCAAATTCTTGTTTGGCAAAGAGAAGGATTGATGGAGTGCTGCTGGAGTATTGTTCCTGATGAAGTCAACGTGTAGCTGCAAAGGAGTGTGCTATTGCTTTTGCTAAGATTGCAGTTTTTGAAATGGCTGTGTGTTGTTCAGCAGCGTGAAGTGGTTTAGAGTACACATAGTCAAAGTCCATAAATGATTGTGGTGCTTGATTCAAAGAAGCTGAAGTTGTAAATGGGTCAGTCGTGGCCTAAGATCTCAAGATAATTACTTATGGGTTGTCTCAGTGTAGAAGACACTGAGTAAGTTGTCCGCTGTTTTCTGGTGTTGGTCATGAGACGTCGTCGACATCATCTTGGTAAAGGGTTCTCTTTGTGCGTTAGCGTTAAATGGTTGGTATAGTTGATCTCAGGTTCCAGGGAATAACTGCATCAATTAGGGTGAAATACCGCTGCTTGAGATTTCATTGAAGTGAGTTATAGTAGGACATTTTTTTTAGATATTTTTTATGAGAGTGTATTTCCTTTAGGGGAGCAGACAGTTTTATTTGTTGCTTACCTTTTATTGTGATTTTGCTTTGAGAAGACATGCTGAAGAAAATTGTAGAGGAAGGTGAACTGCTGCGGAGAGTAAGATTGATGTCACAGTGTCACACTGTGCTTGGTTGGTTGGTGTAAAGTCACACTGTTATTGGTTGAGATAGCCGAACAAGTGAACTGTGGGAGAAATTAATTTCCTAGATTTTGCGGAAGACATTTGTGAATACCGAATTTGAATTTAAAATGAAATTTTTTAAAGCATTACAGAAAATGATAAAGAAAGATGAGACTTTGGGCCAGATGTATGACCCTTTCATTTAGCGCCTCGCAATTTGCGACTCATTGCGAGTCGCAAATTGCAAGGCGCTAAATGAAATATACAACAGTGTTATTACATTGTTTTGCGATTCCCAATGGGGTCGCAAATTGCGAGGCTCATTAATATTAATGGGCCTCTCGCAATTTGCGAGCCCATTGGGAATGCCAGCCCTCCCAGGGATGGTGGCCTGCTGGGCTCAGCAGACCACCATGTCTGGGACTGCTTTTTAATAAAGCAGCTTTTTTTTAAAAAAATGCAGCCCGTTTTCCTTAAAGAAACGTTTTTGTTTCATTTTTTAAGGGTGGGCAGTGGTCCCTGGGACCACTGTCTGCCCTTAAAAAATATTTTTAGAGACAGTCACAAAGTGGAAGGGGTCCTCTGGGGACCCCTTCCAAATTTGCGAGTGTTTTGCGACCGCAATTGAAGTCACAAAACATTCACACATAACATTGCGGATGCAATTAGGAAGGGAACGCCCCTTCCTAATTGCGACTCGCAATTCCTAAATAGCGAGTCGCAAATAAATTGTGCCTCGCTATTTAGGAATTGTACATGGGCAACAGTGATTTTGCATGCCCAAACGGGTTCGCAAATCCGTTTGGGCATGCCATATCACGTCGTACATCTGGCCCTATATCTGTTAGAGCTAAGGTAGAAGCATCACCTGAGGATACGCCAGGACACACCATCATGATGGACAAAGGAATATATCCATGTTTGTGCTAGAGTTTTGGCACAAACTTACTGAAGAAGACGAGGGTTTACAGTTTCCTCGCTATGGGACATTCAATTTGAGAATTATTGAGAATTCAAGAAGGAAAATGTATGAAATGAAACCACCTCCCAGACCTACCATATTTGAATCATTAAATATACGGGAACACATGGCACATCAGAAAGAGAAAGAGAAGTATCAAGGGAGATATAGGTGAACTATGGATTATTACAAAGAAGCTAGATGGGATGCACAGCAGAAAAGGTGGAGAGCATACATTGTACTTGCCACAAGATTATATCCTGTTTTAGAAGTTGAATGAGATGACAAGGGAAGGAGAAAAGAGAAAAAGAAGCTTACAGAAATAGAAAAGAATGACAGGGAAACAAGAAGAAGAGAATTATATTGATGATGAACTTCTAAATGATTTATTGGTAAATCGTTCACCACTTTACAATGAGATTCAGAGTGAGGGTTTGATAAACGCTAGTACAGCTAAGATACCAAATACAACTTTAATCCATGACATCTCAAAAGAACATACACTTGTTACTCCTGTAAAAGAGAGAGCAGAATGTATGCTCCAATGAATCCGACTGATTTAAATGCTCCAGATGCTTCAACTGTTCTCATTACTATTGGACCTCTTTACAAATCTGGGTTACAAATACATACTGTTTATAATTTGGCAGTACCTACTGGAGTAAATACAGCACAAACTAATCCAGTAGAACTGACAACAAGATCATTGCTTCAGACACATATGGTTCCAATTCAAAGCGATACTGCTACAGAGGCTAGAAATGTAGGTTAAATTCCAAGTCACACTCAATTTAACCTGGCGAGCAGAATGTTTCAGAGGAGTCCATCTTTTTATTGGCCCCGACCGAGTGGACCTCCTGAAATGACTTACCATGCTTCTGACATGACCACCATGACCATGACAATGGGAAGTACAGTTCCAGATACATCTGCATTAAATATGCAACATGGAATGAGTGCAAATTAGAGCAATGAAGAAATTAATTTAAATCCCCAAGGGGGCAATCAGGATTTACTCCTCAAGAATTTCAAGAATGGCTAAAAGGATATAGTAACTCAATTAATAATCAAATGTTGAAATTGCTTCAGTTTCAACTTCAGTCATGAGTTTAGATGCAGTTTCACTACAAGCTCCAGTTTCTTTTTCAGCTCCAGCTTCAATTTCAGTTTCAAATTCAAGTTTGATTCAAAATTCAGTTCTAGAAAAAAGAAAGCCAATTGATGTGAGTAGACTAAAAGTGGAATTAGAAGAAATTATCTTATTTGTCTATTTTATTTATTCATAAAGATTTATATAGTATGAACGTGACCTGTGAGGGTATCAGAGCACTTTACAAGTGGGTGAAGTAAGAGACAAGTAGGAGACAAGAGAACTGTCGCATATACGAGAGATGTGCACACAGAGAAGAATAGCAAGTTGAGGAAACATGACCTCCATGGGAAATCAGCAGGATAGTAGTCATGATCGGTGCTGAGACAGAATATCGAGTTGGAAATTTCGAGTTACACAAATATCGAGTTGGAAAATCGTGTTTCAGAAATATCGACAGCAAGAAATCGTGGTCAAGAATATCGAATTTAAGGTAAGAAATATTGTTTTTAAAAATATAGAAGTCATAAATATTGTTTTCAAAAATATACATTTTGAAAATATCGATTTTTTAATTAGTGTTATGTATTTTAGTTCATATTTTAAATGTATGTGATGTATGTTTTTTTGTATAAGTATTGTTTATGTTTTTTAATATATGTGTTACATTTTTAGTAGTTATGAGTTCCATTTTAATTAAATTTTGCATTTTTTAGTTCCGTAGCAGATGGTGGGTTTATAGGGGAATAGGGTGGAAAGTAATTTAATTATAATAAATTAATGATTATTTTTAATTTATTTAATTTAGATTTTATAGCGTTAATTGTGGGAAGTAATTTATTTGTAATTAATTATTAATTGGTTGTTAATTAATACTAATTAATTAATTCATAATTATTTATGGTAATCGTGTGATTTTTTTAGGTGCGGGTTGTGGGGTTTATAGGGGTAAAGAGTGGGAAGTAATTTATTTTTGATTAATTAATAATTAGTTGTTAATTTATATTAATTAATTGATTGGAAATTAGGGCCCCATTAGGATGGCGGGCGGATCGCCCCCGCCGGGCCGCCAGTAGCCACCTCCGGCCCGGCGGGGGCGATCTGCCCGCCATCCTCACTAGAATGACCCCCACCATATTATGATGGCTGGGGGTCCGCAGCGGACGGGAAGACCGTCCGCCGCTCCGCCGGTCGACTTGTCGACCGGGCGGAAAAAGTGCCTGCATATGGTGGCGGTGTCTGCAAGACACCGCCATCCATATCAGGATGCTGGCGGTCAATGTCCTTTCCACGGCGTGCGTTGCCGCCATGGAAAGGCATACGGTCCTTGCTTTTGGGGCCCGTTGCGGCGCCCCAGGGTGAAGGGGGTGGGGGTGCACATGGGGGTACCTATGGTACCCCTCATTGCCATGCACTACGTGGCAGGCACCACGTGGTGCCTGCCATGTAGTGCATGGCAGTGCCGTGCACAGTCCTTTTCCATTGCGGGAGGGTCTGCAGCCAGCAGATCCACCCGCAATGGAAAAGGCACAGGATGCACCCGCCAGTGTGGCGGGTGCATCCTAATGTGCATGGCGGGACCGCCGCAGCATCGGCGGGCGGGCCTGCGCTCAGTTACGGTGGCGGGCGGACTACCCGCCATCGTAATAGGCCCCTTAGTTAGGGAAATTGTATTATTAATTTTAGGTGCGGGTTGTGGGGTTTATAGAGGAAAAGGGTGTGAAATAATTTGTGTAATTAATTGGGTGTGTGTTGTGGGGTTTATGGGGTAAAGGGTGGGAAGTAATTTATGTTTAATTAATTAATAATAAGTTGTTAATTAATATTAATTGAACATTAAATATGGAATTTGTGTAATTATATTAGGTGTGAGTTGTGGGGTTTATAGGGATAAAGGGTGAGAAGTAATTTTTGTTCAATTAGAAACTAATTGATCATTAATATTAATTAATTAATTTATATTTTATTGGGGTATTTGTTTATCTTTTTTTGTGTGTGGGTTTTATTGTTATAGGGGTACAGTGTGGGGAGTAAATTAATTTTACTTACTTTATAATTAGTTGTTAAATACTATTAGTTTTTTAATTGAAAATAAGCTTGAATTGTGTAATTAATTTTTTACAGTTTATTTTTAGCTGTTGGTTTTGGGGATTATAGGGCTAAAGTGTGAAACCTGCTCTCGCTTCCAAAATGCAAAGCAGATTGCTTTTCCACATGGGGAGCTGCATGTCAGCAGCTCCCCATGTGGAAAAGCAATGCCGGCTCCTGCAGGACGCGGGGAGCCAGCGGGACCGTGGGGCCATTGGGCCTCCCCCCACGGTCCCTAACGGATAGGGCCTGCCCCAGGGGATGGGGTTCCCGGGGCTAGAAGTGGCCCGGGAGGGGGGCCACGCGGCCCCCCTCCCCCCCCCAAAAAAAGGCCGGCCTCGGGGGATGGGGTCCCTGGGGTCAATAGAGGCCTCAGGAGGGGGGTCACGCAGCCCCCCTCCTTAAAAAATATAAATATATGTGGCCATGCCCCGGGGGATGGGGTCCCCGGGGCCGGAATTGGCCACGGGAGGGGGGCCCTCGCGGCCCCCTTCCCGTTCAGATTTTTTATTTTTATTTTAAAAAGGGGTCAGGCCCTGGGGGATGGGGTCCACAGGGCCCAAAAAAAGGAAAAAGAAGGTGGGCCACACAGCCCCCCTTCTAAAAAAAAAAAAAAAAAGACAGCGATCGTGTCAGAGGCTCCGCCCCCTGCGTTGCAGAGAGGTGGTCCAGGCCACGCCCCTTTTTACACCTCTCTACAACGCAGCTCTGTGGCGCTTACTGGAGGTACCTAGTGGGCTAGTTGGACCCCAGGGACCCTCAGGATTCAAGGGGATTTAATCCCCCAACTTAAAACGCGCCACGGGGCGCGTTTGCACAGTGGTGAAGGGAGGGGGCGGGGCCTGAGGTGACGTGTGCAAACACGCCCTGTGGCGCGTTTAAAGTTGGGGAATTAATTCCTCTTCAATCCTGAGGATCCCTGGGGGTGAACTAGCCCACCACGTACCTCCAGTAAGCGCCACATGGCTGCGTTGCAGAGAGGTGGTCCAGGCTACGCCCCTTTTTACACCTCTCTGCAACGCAGCTCTGTGGCGCTTACTGGAGGTACCTTGTGGGCTAGTTGGACCCCAGGGACCCTCAGGATTCAAGGGGACTTTATCCCCCAACTTAAAACGTGCCACGGGGCGCGTTTGCACAGTGGTGAAGGGAGGGGCGGGGCCTGAGGTGACATGTGTGCAAACACGCCCTGTGGCGCGCTTTTAAGTTGGGGAATTAATTCCCTTCAATCCTGAGGGCCCCTAGGGCCAAGTAGCCCACCAGGTACCTCCAGTAAGCACCACAGGCCTGCGTTGCAGAGAGGTGGTCCAGGCCACGCCCTTTTACACCTCTCTGCAACGCAGCTCTGTGGCGCTTACTGGAGGTACCTAGTGGGCTAGTTGGACCCCAGGGACCCTCAGGATTCAAGGGGACTTAATCCCCCAACTTAAAACACACCACGGGGCGCGTTTGCACAGTGGTGAAGGGAGGGGGCGGGGCCTGAGGTGACATGTGTGCAAACATGCCCAGTGGCGCGTTTAAAGTTGGGGAATTAATTCCTCTTCAATCCTGAGGATCCCTGGGGGTGAACTGGCCCACCAGGTACCTCCAGTAAGCGCCACATGGCTGCGTTGCAGAGAGGTGGTCCAGGCCATGCCCCTTTTTACACCTCTCTGCAACGCAGCTCTGTGGCGCTTACTGGAGGTACCTCGTGGGCTAGTTGGACCCCAGGGACCCTCAGGATTCAAGGGACTTTATCCCCCAACTTAAAACATGCCACGGGGCGCGTTTGCACAGTGGTGAAGGGAGGGGGCGGGGCCTGAGGTGACATGTGTGCAAACACGCCCTGTGGCGCGTTTTAAGTTGGGAATTAATCCCTTCAATCCTGAGGGCCCCTGGGGACCAATTAGCCCACCAGGTACCTCCAGTAAGCGCCACAGGCCTGCGTTGCAGAGAGGTGGTCCAGGCCATGCCCCTTTTACACCTCTCTGCAACGCAGCTCTGTGGCGCTTACTGGAGGTACCTGGTGGGCTAGTTGGACCCCAGGGACCCTCAGGATTCAAGGGGACTTAATCCCCCAACTTACAACGCGCCAGGGGGCGTGTTTGCAGAGTGGTGGAGAAAGGGGGCATGGCTTGTGTCTACCTCTCACCAATCCCACTGCGTGGGGCTTACTGGAGTTAAAAGGTAGGCTAGTTGGCCCCTAAAGGACCCCCAGCAGTGAAGGGGACTTCAATCCCCATCCAAGAGCGTGCCAGGGAGCGCGTTTGTAGAGTGGTGGGCAAAGTGGGCGTGGCCTGGTACAAGTACTTTCCAGTGCTGCTGTGTGGGACTGACTGGAGGTAATAGTTTGGGAAGTTGGCCCCCAAGGATGTCCTTGGGGGGCCAACTACCCCTCTTGTTACCTCCAGTAAGTCCCACACAGTGGGATTCCTAAGACGTCTTCGGAGGCCATGGCCCCCTTTCTCTACCACTCTGCAAACGTGCCTCGTGGCAAACTACGGGATGGGGATGAAGTCCAATTTAGTCCTGAGGGAGTTTGGGGGCCCAGAATCCCTCCTGGTACCTCCTGTAAGTCCTACGCAGCGGAATTCCTGAGCGTTGGTTGGACGCCCAGCACCCTTTCTCCACCACTCTGCAAACGGGACTACTAGTTAAAGTAGCATATTTCTGCACCTCTGACTTAGAGGTAGTTTTAATCCCCCTGCCCTGTAATGTACTAGGGCCTTACAGAGGAGGTCATGCTAATCACAGGGGTACTCCAACGCATAGTGTTCCCTAGTGTATGTAGGTGTTTTCACTGTATTCTAAGTGTCTTTTAGCATAGCACTGGCTCTAGGCCTGGTTAGTCAGAGTCAGTTACCACCAGTACCCGTCTGAAAAAGTTGTGGGCACAGGATGATTTTGCAACAAGGCCTCTTTCTGCTCCTCTGTTGGTTCTTTCTGCACATGTCTTGCTTCTTCCTGCACTTTTGTTCGTCTTTGTGGACTTCTGTTGCTTCTTTCTGCATTTCTTTTGCTTCTTTCTGTGCGTTTTTCTTCTTTCTTCACATGTCCTACCTCTATAGGCATAGTTAGAAACTAGCATTTAAAAAACCTTTGAAATTCACTTAAAAAACCATAGGTTCCAGGCACGTTATAGTTAGAAATTAGCATTTAAAAACCTTTGAAATTCACTGAAAAAACCATAGGTTTCAGACACATTATAGTTAGAAATTAGCATTTAAAAAACCTTTGAAATTCACAGAAAAAACCATAGGTTTCAGGCATGTTATAGTTAGAAATTAGCATTTAAAAAACCTTTGAAATTCACTGAAAAAACCATAGGTTTCAGGCACGTTATAGTTAGAAATTAGCATTTAAAAAACCTTAGAAATTCACTGAAAAAACCATAGGTTTTAGGGAAAATTATAGTTGGACATTTCACTCGTACAAAACCAGAGAAATTCCCCCGTTATAGTTAATTCAGCTAACTATAACTCGCGCCCCCGCATTGCACTGCTGATGACATCACATATTACATCACTCATGACATGGTCAGTGACATCACTGATGACATCACTGATGACATCTCAAATGACATCACTGATGACATCATCCATGTGATAATTTGATGCATCTTCTCACACCCTAATATAACCTTTGATACACCCACTCTAAATTACAGACTGCCATTCTCAAAACCATAGACACTCCAACACCAATAACTACATACCCACTCACTGATTCTTAGGTCTACACACACATCCCCTCACTCACCCGTACAGTCACTCATACTTGCGGTCACTCAGTACAGGACTATCATATGCACTCATACACCTATATAGACACTCACACACCGCCACTCATCCATAGAGGTACTCACACACCTAGTCAGTCATGCAAATAATTAATCACACTGCCATTTACTCACCTATACAGTTATACACACACCAGCTCACTTACTCATACAAATACTAGCACATTCTTACGCTCTTATACAATCACTGATACAAGCACACACTCATCCATACAGCCACTCTCACAATCACACACTCTCACTTATAGCCATTTATATACTCCAACACACATATATACTGCCTTTCACATATGTAGTTACTCACACATGTACCACTGAGATATACATTCACTCTCTAACACACCCATACACACACTCACCCACCCATACAGTCCATCATATATGCACTCTTGAAACCATGCACCTAGTGAATCACCCACTCACACATCTATGCACAGAGTCACACACACCCCACCCACACAAACACTCAGGCACCCATACAGATACTCAGACAACCAATCAATAATCCATATAGACACTCATGTAGCTATTCACAAACCCATGCAGCCGCTTACACACCAACAGACAGATGGATCCAGACATTCACACAGTTTAGTCACTAACCCATGCATTCAGTAAGATACGTTTAATCACTCACTTATAGAGTCAGTCACGCACCTACTAAATCATCCATTCAGACACTTATACACCCACTCATTCTTCAATACGCCTTTCCCTATATATATTAAACATATTTAAACTTTACAGAAACACAGTCACTGGATGATGTCATCAGTGATGTCATTTGAGATGTCATCAGTGATGTCATCAGTGCTGTCACTGACCATATCATGAGTGATGTAATATGTGACGTCATCAGCAGTGCATTGCGGGGGCGCGAGTTATAGTTAGCTAACTATAACGGGGGAATTTCTCTGGTTTTGTACGAGTGAAATGTCCAACTAACTATAACTTTCCCTAAAACCTATGGTTTTTTCAGTGAATTTCTAAGGTTTTTTTAAATGCTAATTTCTAACTATAACGTGCCTGAAACCGATGGTTTTTTCAGTGAATATATATATATATAACATTTGATATTTTGTACAACTATACTTTTTACATCACTATTTTTTTCTCGATATTTTTGTACCTACCTGTTCAAGTATAGGGAGTCGATATTTTTGCATTCTATATTTTTGCATCAATATTTTTTACTTCTATATTTTTAACATCAATATTTTGTCAGTGAACCGTCATGATCAACAAATGAATAACATTCAAGGGTAAGTTCAAGAGACAAAAGGCATGATCTTAGGTCAAAAATGTGTTCATCAGAAGTGTTTTACAGAGGCAGAGAATTCCAAATCTTTGGGGCAATACCCGAGAAAGCTCTGTTGCACATTCTTTTCTTGTGGAAAATCTGTGGTTTCAGCAGCAGGGAGCTGGTACATTGCAATGATCTGCATCCGCCTGATATTTCTAGCTTTTCTGCCAAATACATAGGGGTATTGAAATGTAAGGCTTTCTGAGTCATGCACGCAATTTTTCATTGTAGTCTTGTCTCATGAGGGAGCCAGTTCAGGGATTTCATATCTGGGGAAATGTGTTTGTTTCTTTTTGTTCCAGTGACATGTCTGGCAGCAGCGTTAAGAAAGGCCCTTAGAGGGGCCAGCCTGTATCGTGGCAGGCCACAGACTTTATCACTTCCGTAATCCAGCCTGGGAATGACTAGGGCTTGGACTGCAGATTTGAGGTCGGCTTGGGGAGGAAGGGTTTTAATTTCCTTAAAATGCTCATCTGATAATTTGTTCCATTGATGGTGATACTGATGTGATCCTGTGTGTTCAGGTATTTGTCTAAAGTCATTCCCAGAGATCTCGCAGAGTGTATAATACAACTCGATGGCCAAAACAGCCAGATTTCATCTGAGCTACCTAAGAAACCTGAAACCTTTCCTGGACACTCCCAACCTTAAAATGGCAATTCAGGCACTAGTCATCTCCAGACTAGAATATGGATGCTCTACCCTCGCTGGTCTACCCAAGATCTCCCTGGCCCCACTAAAAGCCTGCCTCAACGCTGCCGCCAGACTCCTAACAGGTTCAAAGAAATTCGACCACATCTCTCCACACCTTAAAGCCTTGAACTGGCTTCCTCTCTAGGCCAGAATCCAACTTAAGCTGGCTTGCATCACTCACAAGGCCTTATACTCCAATTCCCCTGCTTTCCTCGCCCAGAAACTCGTAAAACCCGGAGGGGCCAGAAACTCCCGGTCCGCCAGAGACCTCCTGCTCCAACCAGCACGCTTACGAAAAAAAAACGTACAATCGGGCCTTCTCTGGGGCCACACCAAGAATTTGGAACTCACTCCCGCCTGCCATTAGAAGAATTCCATCTCTGGCTCGCTTCAAAAAGGAGGCCAAAACATTCCTAATGGGCAAATTCCTCTCCTAACTCTTGCATTACAGTCACCTCAGTGACTCTGTTCTACCTCCCATCACGGCCTCACCATGGGTTTTCCGGATGATTTCCACTCGACACCTCTGGGCATCCCACCCTGGGATCTGAGACCGCTTGTTTCTTGTAAGATGTATCTACCTGTTTTTATTTCAAATGTATACCCCCTGGGATCTGAGACCACCTGTGTCTGGTAAAAAGTATCTATCTATGTTTTCCCTAATGTATTCACCCCTCCTAAGTCTCTTGTATTCCTCATGTCAATCCTGTAAAGCGCTCTGATACCCTTGCAGGTCTAGTTCGCGCTCTATAAAACACAAAATAAATAAATAAATAAAATGTGAGTAGTTGAGGGCACTTAGATGCTTCATCCATAGGTCGATCTTGAGATTGTGGTTAGGTGGGGTAATGAGGAGGGATTCTGTTTTGGGAACAATTAGTTCTTCACGATTAGATACATACCAGGAGGAGGAACTATTGTTTCTCTGTAAAGACATTACTCGATGAGCAAGATTAACGCATGAGAAATTGACTGAATTGGCTCAAAACTATGGTGCAGATATTAAAAAATCAAAGGTTTTACAAAGATCATACAGGTTAGACTTTAGTGACAAATATATTGTGAATTTGAGAGCTTCTGGAATGAAATTGCAGATTAAAGAGCTGATGATATTGATCAAGAAATGGAGCGAGAGAGAAAAATTCGAAGGTAGATGGTTGAAAAATAAATAAATAAAAAAGAGTAAGGGTGCAATCATCACCAGACGCCCTAGATGGAAATGTAGGAGAAATATGGGGGCTCCAAATGAGAGAAGTACCAGATGGAGGTTATGTTCATGTACCATGGACAATACCTGATATTTTGTCATTTACAAATGATTACCTGAAATTAAGAGAACATGAAGTGGAATGGTCCAGACAGATTTAAAGATTTGTGAAAATTTCAAATGTTTTGTAGATTGATTTGAATACGCTGTTTGACATTGTGGTACCAGGTGATTTGTGGGCTGAATGTAAAGTTACTGTGGACTGGCCTGAGACAGAACCAAAGAGGGATCCTAGAACAGGAGCACAATTTCCAGTAGTATTAAAGAAATACCAGCAGGTGATATTTCACTTGAAGACTAAGATTTCTCCAAAAGAGATTGATTGACAACAGATTAACAGAACAACTCAGGAACTAAAGGAGACAGTGCATGCCTATTATGAGAGATTTATACAGGCTTTGAAACAGTATAGTGGTTTGGATAATGCTGCTGAAAAAGATATGGGACATTTTGATTACAGATGTGTGCATAGTTTGAGACCTGAGATTTCTAACATGATTCGACAGCAATTGCTTTGTTGGAAAAGCAAACCATTAGATGGGACTTTTTGTTATGCAGAATATTGTGGGGACAAGATTTAGATGAAACACAAGAAGCTTAAGGAAAATGTGATGGTTGCTCAGATAAGAGCAATGGAGAAAGGTCAGATTCAGCTTAGTTTTGACACTATCTCTCCTGTACAGGGAGGATACAATCATGTTCCGATTATGCAAGGTGCTAATGGTTTATTTTCAGCCATAAGGTAGAGGTCATGGTAATCCAGTAGATCCAAGAACTGGTGGTGATGTGTCACTTTTGAAGAAATTGAATCCATGTCATGCTTGCGGAAAATTTGGACATTGAAAATGTGAGTGTAAGTCAATTGTGAATAATGTAGGGAATCAGATGTAGAATGCAGAATATGCACAGTCTCATGGGAATAACATGGTACAGACTCAACAGGCACAAGGTAAGATAATGCAAAATCCCAATGTATCCCAATCAATGCAAATGCCCCTAGCTTCATTGTCTCAACAGAATGTTCAGGTGCAATGGTACATGCAAATCAGAATCAACAGATAAGCAGAAACTCTTTCCAGAACCAGAATGTATCAGAATAGTATTTGATTCAGTTAGACGATTTGGCTTTACAGGTAAAGATATCTGACTAATCAAAGGAGTGAACCAGTCTGAATCATGGTTAAACCAAATGCAGAATTTCCAACAATCCCGCAATACAATTTGACTCCAGATACTATTGCTGGAATTACTCCTGCGATCAACTCATCTTAAAATAGATAATGAGAAGTCCACTTAACTCTCCCAATATGGGCTTACAGAAGCCAAATGGCAAGTATGGTATTGTGCAGGATTTGCGTAGGGTGAATTCAATTATTGTTCCATGTTGTCCCATGGTACCGAATCCAGCTGTGATATTGATTGAAATCCCATGTGAAGCTGAATGGTTTTCCGTTATTGATTTATGTCAGGAATTTTTCGCAATTCCATTGCATGAGGATAGCCAGTATCTTTTTGCTTTCCCCATAAGGGTATAAGGAGAGGCCTTCAATTTTTAACAAGATGCTTAAATATAATCTTGAGTCTCTCATAATGCCAAATCATTCAGTGCTAGTGCAATACATTGATGACCTACTGGTGGCGTCAAATACAGAAGAAGCTTTCAGGATTGATACTATTGCATTTCTGAATCACTTATCAGGGAACGGACATAAAGTATCCCCAACCAAGTTACAGTTTTGCTAAACAGAAGTATTGTACTTAGGACATCACATTAAGAAAGGAGCGAGAAAAGAGTCACAGGAAAGGATTGCAGCGAACCTTAACATGAATCCACCCACTACCCAAAAGGAAGTTCACATGTTTTTAGGAATGATGGGCTGCTGTCGGTAGTGGATTCTGAATTTTTCATTGACAGCAACACATCTTCAGAGGTTGACACAGAAAGATGTGTCTGATCCAGTACCTTTGGATGGCAGTTGTATGACAGCTTTCACCATGCTGCGAGAATGCCTTTGTAGGGCACCAGCATTGGGAATGCTGATTACAATAAATGTTTTGTGTTGTTTTGCAGTTAAAGAGAAGGCTCTTTCAGTGCTGACACAGATCTATGGAAGCAATCTCAGACTGATCGCATACTTTTTGGCGACTCTGCGGCTGCGTTGCTTTGATGACTGAAAGTGGTTGCATCTGCATGTGTGAGTCTTGAACAGTGCGAAAGTTTAGTCATGGTACATCCACTAACTGTATTTGTATCCCATACAGTTGAGATACTGTTGACACATACTCGTACACAATATCTGACTAACAGTTTTTTGACTAAGAATGAGCAGATTTTCCTTGGTGCAGAAAATGTGACGGTCAAAAGATGCATGATTCTGAATCCAGCAACTTTGATGCCATTGCCTGGAAATGAGAATGTGACTGATGAAGTTGAAGATGATTGTTTGAATGTGACTCAATTATGTAACAAACCGCATCCAGATATTTTGGGCGAACCATTGCCTGAGTCTGATCATGCGTTGTTTGTTGATGGATCCTGTTTGCCTCTTGTGTTAATGAGTTTGAGAAGTACACCAGACAGGAGGACAGGATTGTTGGCGCACAAAGTAATTATGGGCCTAGTTATGAGATTGCCAGCTGTTCTGGGGAATGCATTAGTAAACATTACAGACAACCTTATTTTGGATTACTGCAAGGGACTGGCTGATGTGGTACGTTCTGTGTCTCACCAGGTTGGTGAAGCTGCTTTTGCGGTTCACCAAAGAGCACTGCCATGACCTCAGTCCTGGTGACTGGGTAATGGTGAAGACACACATTCTCAAAATGTGTTTGGAACCAGGCTAGACAGGGCCTTTCAAGGTGATCTTAGTTACCAACACCACTGTGAAGTGTGAAGGTCTCAGAAACTGGGTACACACAAGTCATACTCGCAGAGTACCATGTCCCCTTGATGATACAACAGCATCTGTTTCTGATGTACCAGTGGTTAAATGAGACAGAGAGGTCAGGTTAGTCAAGCTGTTGGTGACCAACAGGCTGCTGGGACAGCACTCATTTGGCCTGAGTGGGGGTGTCCGAGAGAGCCAACTGTAGGTACTGAAGGGTCTAAGCAAACGAAGGTGACTGCGAGAGATAAAGATCCTAGCGGAGAACCTAGTGCAGTAAGAAAGGGATTAGTACCCGGAGACTGTTGGCTCAGAAGAGGTGAGATTCTGAGAAGTTGCCTGACAACAGGATGAGTACCACCAACTGTTCCTGAACATTCTGAGCAGTCTGAACTAAGTGATTCCAATGATGAGCCAATAGCTGTGAGGAGATCGAAAAGAGCAAGTGTAACCAGTCAAAAGTATTCATCTCCTGAATGTACTTATTTGGCAGCAAATGAATGGAACATGAGTTTATTACCCATTTATTAACAATTCGAATCCACCTGAACCTCCTTGAAACGAACATTGTTGTGGATCTGAATTTCAACCTTGGAGTTCCTTTTGAAGGATTGACACAATTTTTCTTGAATATACTGATCAATGAACCTGATATGAGAATCTTTAAGTATTGAAAGAAACTATTGAACTATGCCTTAACTTTTTGTGCCAAACTTTGCCAAATTGTTTAAACCACTGCTGCTATTTTTGAATTTTTCTAGTTAAACAATCTGAATTTTGAGAAGCCATGGGGACCGACACTGAAATCTCCTCTAGATGCAAACATGCATATACTGGAATCTATTCTATTATTTCTCTCATATTACTTGCTTTGCTTATCATTTTAAATATACCATACTATGTTCCTGCAAAAGAATCTAAATTTATAATTTCTTCTGAAACTACAAAGATTAATGACACTGATTCATTCACTTTGAATGCTAAATATTTACATAATGATGTTACAATAACTAGTTTGTCAGCAAATGTATAAACTAGAGTACTAAGTGAATAAGTTAATACCATGAATGTTGGTAATTGTTGCGTATGTATGCAAATAACTTCATCAGTTGCTAAGGGCGCAACCTATCATAGCTGGTCTCTGACAAATGGAATTTCATGCAGTGTATTAACTAGCTTATTCTATGGTACTGGTCAATTACAGTATTATTACTTTAATCAAGATCGGATCTTTTCTGAACTTCTGGTGTCAAAACGCTTAAATTCAAATTATGAAGCTTCAAACGTTGAAACTATGGGCTATATATTTAGACTGACTCAAACTTTGGACATGGCTTATGCACTCAGAAATAACCTAACATGTAAATTAGAGAGAGCGCAGAAGAATTTTATAAACTTAGTAGAACGAAAACGAGATAATATAACTATAAATACTAACGTATTCTCAAAGTTAACTCCTTGAAAACTACAGCACGAAGAAAAGTAAATACTAGATTGAATGGCACCATTAGCTTTAGACTTGCAACACAAAGATAAACTTTGTATATATAGAAAAACATCTATTATTAACATGAATTTTGTAGGTTCTAGTGAATGTGAACATATTTTTAAATGAGTGAGAGCTGGGGAAGATACTTAGAGGTTGTTGATCCCATCTTTCCTGGAGTCTATTATATTTGTGCAAAGAATGTTTTTTTATAGATTACTGAGAGGTTGGTATGGAAGTTGCAATATGGGAATGGTTCTTGCAAAAATGTATCATGTTGAAGGTTTTGAAAGAGAAACCAAATTTGAGAATGGGAGAATGAAGAGAGGTGCGAGTGCAAGTGAAATAGTAGGGGATATTTTTGGAGTTTTAATACCTTCAGTAGGAGTAGCATTAAACTCACATAAAATTAGACAACTTTCTACTATAGTTGATAAATTAGCCACCAAAACAGCTGGAGGATTTTCTGTTATAGATGTAGAAATGAGTTCAATACAATCAACAGTGATTCAAAATCGGCTTGCCCTTGAGATCCTTCTCGCAAAGGAGGGCTAATTCTGTTGATTATTAAAAGTCTGACATTGTTGCACCTACATAAGAGGCAAGTCAGAGACTTAGAGAGTTGCATCAAAAACATTTCTGATTTAAATGAGGACTTAAGAGATTTAAAAGCATATGGTGCATGGGAAACAATAGGTAAGGGATTGTCAACTATTAGCAAGTGGCTCGGTAACTTGTGAAACAGATTTTTAATTTCCATTGTAAGACCTTTAGTGGCGAGCTCTTTGTGCATAATGCTGATGATATTATCTATCAAATTTTGCAAATACCGAAAAGACAAACAAGGAGTGAAAAGAAACAAGAATTGATCTTGAAATAGAAGATGAACAATCTAAATACAATGACGAAATGAAAATCTTAGAAGAGAATAGAAGAAAGAGGTTAAAGGCAACACACCCGTAATCCGTGATGAGATCTGATGAGTAGCTATTGTGATGGCTTGATTCATCATCAAAGGAAGGCTTGATAGCACTAATATTTCCAACCACTTTACATTACACTTTTACTAATTTAGACACAAAAACCTGAATGTGCACATTGCACAAGATGAATGAAGTAATACAGCAATACAGACAAGTGAAGTAACAGCGCCGTAAAAGCGTGCTTGAAAGAGTTAGAAAAGGAGAAAATATCTTGATAAATAGTTATAACGCTTATTAATAGATTTTCATAAAAGATTATTCATAAAATGATGTTTTACTATTCATGTATTGATGAAAACTCATGAACTTAATCATGAGACCTAACCGTTCTATTGCCTTTCATTACAAATGATATAAAAATAGCTTGTGGTGCAATTATGCAATAAAAGAAATTGTGGCATTAGGGTATAGATAACGTTAATTAATCTCATGTAATAATACATTAGTGAAACAAATATTATTTTCCTTTTATTATGAAATGATGATTTGATGCATTATATTTGATTCCACTTCAGTTTATTTCATTTAAAGCTGATATATGCATTTTAGGCTTTAAAAACATGTTCTTTCTTGAGCTGCAAATTTGCCCTAGGCTAGCATATTAATTCTTTGGCATTTCTGCAAATGGTGCATTATTTGCTATATGCATGTTTCATCTTACATACAAAAGACATTCTTTCGAAGTTCACTGCGAGATGGCTCCGTGGGAAAATCAACTCTAACCCGATGCCATAGTCTGTTACATCTTATGTTTCTTACCGTTAACAAACCTGTGAGGCTCGGAATATGAAGTGCTTGGGAAAGAATGCAAGAGTAACTAACATGTATTTGGTGACTACATACGTAAACCAATCATACGATGAACTGACTAGTGGAGTGACACTACTTCATTAAGGTGTGATAATGACTATAAAAGAAAAAACCCCAAAGGAGGGGCAATGCAACTGTTAGACCTGGCATCTTTTGGTGTGGATTCCCCTGCCTTTTTGACTCTGAGCTCTTGTTTTGAATGTGTGCTGCATTTTGTTTTTGCTGATTTTAGGATTCTGGGCAGTTTACCAGTGCTGACCCGAGCTTCAAGGGCTCCTTGTCTAAATTGTATTGGTGATTGGTTTACCCATGATTGGCATATCTGTTTACTATAAAGTTCCCAGTAAAGTGCACACAGTGTGCCCAGGGCCTGTAAATCAAATGCTACTAGTAGGCCTGCAGCACTGATTGTGCTAGCCACATGAGTAGCCCTGCAAACATGTCTCAGCCCTGCCACTGCAGTCTCTGTGTAATCAGTTTTAAACTGCCACGTCGACCTGGCAAGTGCACCCACTTACCAGGTCCGAACCCTGCATTGTATTATATGTAAGGCACCCCTAAGGTAGACCCAAGGAAGCCCCATGGGAGGGGTGCAATGTATTTAAAAGGTAGGACATTTACTGTTGTGTTTTACAAGTATTGGTAGTGAAATATTGCTAATTTTCTTTTTCACTACAGCACGGACTATCTCTCCCATAGGATAGCATTGGAGCTGCCTTTCAACATCTTACAAGTGTATCTCTCAATTAGGAATAGATAGAAATTTGGAGTTTGGTGTCTCTGGACTCACAATTTAAAAATACATCTTTTGGTAAATTTGGTTTTTAAATTGCTTTTCTGAAAATTACACTTTTAGAAAGTGGGCATTTTCTTGCTTAACCATTCTGTGCCTCTGCCTGTCTGCTGAATACACATCTGGGTTAGGATGACAGTTGGGCTGTTTGTGCATTCACTCTAGACAGTCACACAAAGGGAGCTTAGGTGTGCACTGCGTATCGTGATGCCCATCACCAGGCTGATGGGTCTTCATTAGCTGAGTGGTGGGAGGAGTTGACACTGACACCTGCTTTGGGCTGTGCCTATCCTCACACAAAGCCATCTCCACCCCCCCCCATAGTGTGTCTGGAGCCAGGACGTAGAAAGGCAGGGTCTTGTGCACTACAAAGACTTTCCTTTGAAGTTTGCCTACTTCAAAGGCTGAAATCGGTATAAGTACTGGACCTCTAACACCATATATTCAGAACACTTCTGGGTTGAGGACATTCTGCCAGGAAGAAGAGCTGGATAAGCTGTCAGGAGGGTGTGCCTCTCTGCTTCCTGCCTGCTGCTTGCTGCTTCTGTCCTGGGGTTGAAAGGACTGGACTTTGCTTTCTGTATCCTGTTTCCAAGGTTCTCCAAGGGCTTAAGCTGACCTTGTCTCCTGTTGAGAAGTCTCAGGGTTATCAAATACTTCACCTGCCAGCCCCTGGGCTTTTCTGCTGAGAGTCCTGACTTGCCAAGAGGTGCCAAATCCAGTTCCTGGGCCCTTGGAAGTGAAATCTGGTGATCTTAAGGAGAAACTCCACACATCGACTCCCAGCGTCTGTCTGAATCAATGCCGTGCTTTAAAGAATGATGCATCACTGCTGCCTATATCGAAGCGTGGTTCCCACTTGCCCCATCAACCACAGCCTTCACCGCTGGCCAGGGCTTGCTGTTGCTGACCGTCAGAAGAAACTCTGCTGTGTGAGTCTCGAGCACTGCATCACAGATGCCTGTGACACCACTCCAACTCCGACGCAGCGACTGCTTCGCCGCTGTGGAATTTACAAAGCACCTACTTCACTGTTGTTGATTCAACGCAGTGCATCTTGATTTATGACGCATTGTTGCTGGGCACCGATTCTTCATTGACACCGCACCGCACTAAGGAACCGAGGCTGTATGCCCAGTAACCAGTGTATAACGTCCCTTGCCAGCAGGGAACCAACTCATCACCTCCCTTGCCTAGCAGTAAGGAACCGACACCTCAACTCTCCTGTAGGAGTATGGAACCGACGCATCACCTCCCCTGCATATTAAGCAACCAATGCATCGTTTTGCTTTTCCGGTGCCTCACCTCTCTTGTGCCTTGCCTCATCTTTGATTTTTGATGCATCCAAGGTACTTTGTCGAAACAAACACATCCATTGATTTCTATGGACTAAACTTGCTTAATCATTTAAAAGTGATATTTTGCCTTGTGTATGTTGAATTTTTGTCATTTTGGTCTTGTTTTCTTCAGATAAATATTGGTTACTTTTCTAACCTGGTGTGGACTCCTTTTGTAGTATTTTCTTTGTGTTACTGGGTGTGTGTACAAATACTGTACAAATTGTCTCTGAGATAAGCCTGACTTCTCATGCCAAGCTACCAAGGGGGTGAGCAGAGGTTATTTTAGCTGTGTGGCTCCCTTACCCTGACCAGATTGAGGCTCCCTACTTGGAAAGTGTGCAAACCACTGCCATTTCTAACAGCAACACTATTATTTTTTCTTCTTATGGAATGCACAAGGATATATATTTTTTCCTTGATGCAACGCAAACATTTTTACATTTCTTTCCTTTGGTAGAGAACATAACTTTTTCCTATGATTGTAAAATCATCCTTTAAAGTTCTGTCTTGGACTGTCTTTTTTTCTGATGCTGCTGCCTTTATGCATTTGACCTGGAATCCTTCTTTGCCGAACTAATTGATTTTGCTTTATACTTCCTTTTTGTCCATGCTCATGGACTTGTCCTTAGAGGACTTTGTATTGATTCTTCTTACCCCTGTGCTTTAAATCTTTAGATGCTGTTAAAGGATACAGAAATATCCTTCTGCCTTTAATGGTGGTGGAATTTGTAACCTTGTATCTGATGTTTGTTTTAAACCATCTTCTTTGGATTTAATCCTCTGACCAAATGTGTAGTCTTTACTATTCTTGACTGAGATTCTTAAGAAATTGCTTATTTGTATCAATTTTGGAACATTAATACAATAACAAATTATCTAAATTGTCTGAGTTTATTATTGTGTCTGGATGTTCTTTATTTGAAACTGTGCTAAATTACTCTTTTGATCTAAATGTGATGTAGGGAGACTCAGCACATCTTTTCACAATATCAAGTTCTGCTTCTTTTATTCTGTGTTGAAATAGCAGAGCTTCTAGTTTGTATCATTCTGGTTAGACTACATTTCTTTATGAGATTGGGTCTCCCCATTGCAAAACATTATTTTTATAGTATGGTCCTGAGATTAGTGTATTTGAACCTCATTTCAAATTTGTGAGTTAATCACCAATTAATGGTCCTCATTGGGTGGCTAATTTTGTATAATTGTCACCCCTCGAATCGGTGGAGAAAGATCCATCACAGGACCATTCACCTCTGTGGTAGGGTAATGCTGTGATTCGTCTAACTGTAGGGGGCCCAGTACAGTCATTGGGACAAATGAGTAAGTAGTGAATTGAAATTTAAACCTAAAAATATTTATGCAACTTACGCTGGATCACTGTCTTACTAAATGCTGGATTATGAAGGTATTTCTGTACAAACTTGAATTGTTTGCTAAATAGCTTGTCAATCTCAATTTTCCGTTTTTTGTAGCATGTCTATCTTCATGCATTTCAGCTGCTTAAGGCAAACGTACTACAGGCTTTTACCATTCCGATTAGCCTCATTCTGCATCTCTGAGAGGTTATTTGATTTATCTGGCAACAGGTTATGGGAGAGTTACCTGTGTGGTGCATTCTATCAGCGCCGGACTGCCCATTTATTTGATCAGGCATTTCCTGGTGGGATAGAGGCAGTGGAGGCCGAATTTGGAGATTAGGGGGACAGATACTGTCGCCTCTGACACTTTCTCTACCACACCCAAGGAAAATCCAACACTAACAGCCCGTGCTTTGGGTGACAAAGAAAGGAAATGGAGAGGAGAGAGAGATAACAGAGGAAGTAGGGAGTGGGGCTGGTTTGAACATCTTTGCCAGGGCTGATTTTGGTTCGCAGTTGATGCAACATCTTGAACTTTGTGTACCGAAAACTGAACACACACTCCCAGCCATAGCCCAGAGATAAACATTGACGCTATCAGTTAATGGAAGCGGTGGCATGGCGTTCTTAGACAGCTTTAGTAAAATGGGGGCTCTGACCCCAACAGTTTATGTACAGTAAATGTATGTATGCATGGACTTTTAATCCTGAAAACTAAATTGGAAAATAAAATTGAGTAATCCGTTTGCGCGACAATATCCCATGCTTTAATATTGGCCAATGTAATTATGTCCTCTGTCTGAAACTGGAGTTCAAATGCGTTCTTTGAAAGTGAAATTACACCGGTGCTTTCAGTTCAGCATTGTGTGCATGTTCTGAATGCAGCCTACATTTTTCATATCCTTAAGAGCCAGTCTGCGAGTATAATTTGCATAACTCTTTAGAGCTCAACTGAATCAAATATTTGGAAGAAAATGGGTTGGTTAAACATTCGCTCTCAAATCACATTAGTCAGTTCCAGTTCTAATAATTGCTGAATAAATAATAGAAATATATTTAATTGAAAGGACATCCAAAATCACACTGTACCATTATTTCTGCCTTGCTTTGAAAACAATAGCCTTTCTTTTTAGGCCTCGTGTTGTCAAAGACCTTTTGATGGTTGTGTATTATATGCTTACAGATGCTTTCAGCCATTCCTCGTCCCCATTGGTCCATTCACATTTTTCTTCTGCCCTCTACAGCATACAGCAGGGGTGATAGATGACCCCACATCAGCCATTATCTAACGTAATTTTTTTATTTTTCCTATTATATGTAGCACGGACACGGGCCAAGGGCATCAGAGCGCTTTACAACAATCAGAATGCAAGGGTTACAGAGGATTACAATACTAGTAACTAATCTCGTACGTTAACAACGGTTGGGTGTGTGTCAGAGTTATCACAAGAAATAGTTACAGCAAATGAGCAGGGGAGATACACAGTAAAAGCATCGATTTGGGTGGTAGGGTTGTAAAACGAGGGCAGGTCAGATCGTAGTGGAGGGAGTACATAAGTCAGATGGAGGGTGAATTTAACCAAGATGTCTATCAAAAGGGAAGAGCTTGAGGTCCCTTTTGAAGGTTACTAGGCAGGTGGTTAGACGGAGGCAGAGATTTCCAGATTCTAGTGGCACTTCTAGAGAAAGACTGGTTCTTGTATCGTTCTCGACTGAAGGTGGGGTTTTCCAGGAGCAGGGATTGGGCATTTCTGGAGCCCCTATTTGCTCCGGAGATTTTCAGCTTCTTGTTTAGATAGGAAGGTGAGGAGGAATGCACCGCTCTGTGGGTAATGCAAGCAATTTTTTATTGGACCTGCGCTTCAATGGGGGAGCCAATGGAGGGTTAGCAGGGTAGGGGAAATGTGGTCAAAACTCTTGAGAATTAAGACAAAGTGTGCTGCAGCATGTAGTGTTGCTCTTAGTGGACCTACGCAAACCTTGGGAATGCCAGAGAGAAGGGCAATTCCATAGTCTAGTCTAGAGAGAACGTGGGTCTGCACCACTATTTTGAGGTCTTATTCTGGAATCAATTGTCTGATGCCCCAAAACTGCCTACGTTGGTGACGTGCACTGTTGGCCATGGCTGTGATGTGACTGTGAAGATTGAGATGATTATCAAGAGACCAAATTTGACCCTTTCACAAGAAGTATATTCTCACACAAAGTACTTTCCCTAACCCTGGGCGGAGTTCGCGGAGTTGCGCTACGCAAAACTCTGCGAAGTGGAAATAAAACTCCGCCACGCGGAGCTCCACAAGCGGCGGAGTGCGATATAAAAATGCCGTTCGCAGTGATTTTCAGTGCCGGATGCTTGTCCGCACCGTGCAAATCATCGCGAACGGCATCATGCACAGCGCAAGCGGGCTCTCGTTTACTTTCTGCCGCTCAAGTAGATTTTTACTCGAGTGGCAGCTTTCTCAACGCAAATGGGCAGTTTCTCAATGCGAGCGGTTGCGAGCATACGCGACCACTCGCAATGAGAAACCTGACACCCCCCCGCATTGAGAAATCTCAGCGGGAGGTTTATTTTCCACGCTCGCGCTCGCCAACTTGATGTTGACGATCACAAGCGAGGAAAAATCTCACCGGGAGGTGGATTTTCCTTGCTCACGCTAGCCAACATGACGTTGACGAACGCGAGCGAGGAAAAAAACTCAGCTACGCTACGCCGAGCAGAGTTTTTCGGAACTCTGCGAGCTCCGCGTAACGCGGAGTGCGGAAAACTCCACAATCTCCGCGAGCGGAGGGGAGTTCACCGCCCAGGCTTAACTTTCCCTCGGTGCCAGTACAACTATGGCAACGTGTGCTTTATAAGACACATTTTTTTTTGTTTTAAGCCAATGCTTTTATTTAAGATTGACTAGGGCCCAAGTAGCTTCCCCAACAATAAATGTTTGCAAGAACCAAGACAAAACAAAGCTGCCATTGACAAAGTCAAAAGGCTGCCAGCCAACTCAAGACCTATTGGCTTTGCCAATGCATATTCACTACGGTCAAAAAGTGTTGCAGCATACCTTAAACATATATAGTATCTGCGCATGGTATATATGAACCCCAGCATTCGCGCCATTGTAAACTTTCTGGCAACCCATTGCACTCTTAAATGATCGAGACAAAACTTTCGACCTCTGGTGGAAATAAAGAAAATATGCGGTTTCTGTTCATAAAGAAGCAAAATACAGGTGAAATACAAAAATATAGCATCAAGACAGATAATACAAAAAATATATGTATAGCAAAGAAACAAACAAACTGCCCCCCACCTCACACTTTATGGCAGAAAATTCCAAAACAAAACGCACCATCAGCTCAACTACAGCTGCAGTGCTGAAGAACCAATCAACCATATGTTACGCCTAACTCTCAACCAAACTATTTTTTAAATAATATTAAACCTTCCAAAGCCAGACAACTCCAAAAATGAATGAAATCACTTGCCTTATTTTTGTTTAATTGTGTTTCTTGTAGCATTTCCAGTCAATATAACAGTACATTACAGTGAATAAATTGATTCTGAGTATCCCAGTATACGCATTCTTGCTACCTGTAGACCAATGTGCAAGGATACAAAACAGGGTAAATATATTTTGTGTGCCGTTTCTCCCATCCTTGCTGTGAATCTGTTTCTGGACCTTTCACCCACCCTCCCCATTCCTGCTGAAGGTTTGAGTCACCCTTGCCTTTCATGCATCTGTTGTTGTCAGCTCTCCCTAAGCGGTGTAGCCTGGTCAGTGTAAAGTATGCTTCTTGCAGGATTTTAAGTTGTACCAGCTGGAATACTGCCTTAATAGTGGTTTCCCTAGGGTGTTGATGCACTTCCCCCACATGTCATCCTCTAGTGCCCTTAGGTCTCTTTCCCAATTCTCCTTCAGTCCATCAAAGGGTGTCTCGATCGCACTTGAGAGCGTCGTATATCTCAGGGATGTGGCATGCCATTTTAGGAGGGCTGCCAGTACCCTGTATTCCAAGGGGGTCTCCTCTCCCACCGCGTGTAGCTGGTCTCTATACTAGGTCAGGGCATGCTGCATATGTGTGTTTCTATAGTGCTGGAAATCTGGTAGTTGATATTGATTTTGCAGCTCTGCAAATGGGAGAAGGCCCTCCGATGTCACCTAGTTTGGAAATGCCCTACATGTACCATTGTTGATGTCCCGCTAGTGTTTGCAGATCTGCCAGTGCCCACTAATCCTATAATGGGGTCTCTGGTGGAAAGTTTCCCTCCCATCCTAGCCACCTTGTAGCTTTATTCCACATCCCGATCATTGCCTCCATTGGGAATCCTCCCTCAGCTACCCAAGTTGTGCCATACAACCTGGCAGGATAACCTAGCTCTCCTATATTTTGTCTTTCTGCTCTTAATGACGCACTCATTGTTCCTCAATGGCCCAGTCATCTACAACCAACAGCTGTGCTGCCCTAAAATAAAGATTCAGGTAAGGGAGGGCTATGCTACCCTCGTGAGCTTTCCTAGCCAAGGTCATCAGTGCAATCCTTGGTGAGCCAACGTCCCATAGTAATTCTCATGTCTATTGTAGGTTATCATATTGTAAAGAGCTGCTCTGCCTAGCAGTGAGATGGGAAGTTTTTGCAAGTGGCTCTCATCTTGTCTATATGTCTCTAAGTCCCTACCTTGGTTGTGTTGTAGGAACTCGAACAGGTCAATCCTAATGTATATGCCTAAATACCGAAGGCCTTGCTGTGCCCACTTAACCAGCCATCTCCAGCCTAGGGGTGTCCATCGAGTGAACAGAAATAGTATGGACTTGTGCCAGTTGATGCACAAGACTTGAAAATTCACCACAAATCCCCCAGAATAGCTAATATTCTGGCCAGAAACTATTGCTGGTTTGTCAGCTATAGCACCATATTGTCTGCGCACATCCTCCCAGTCAGGTGTCCATCTTATCCCCCTATATCTGGGCATCCATCCATATCCAACTTGCCAACAGCTCCAGCACCAGTGTAAACAGCAGGGGAGAGAGCGGGCAGCCCTGCCTTGTCCCCCATCCCCAGCTCAAACTCCCTAGACAGTGTGCCATTAACTTTCACCCTTGCCATTGGTTTCTCGTTGAGGAACCATACCCATGTCAAGAACCCTGGGCCAAATCCCCTCTACTGTAAAGTCACCCACAGAAAATCCCACTCCACTGAGCCAAAGGCTGTCTCAGCATCCAGTGCCATGAATACCGCTAGTTTGTTCAGAGACTGTCTCCTTGTCAGACAGCCAAACAATCATTTAATGTTTTGCCTGGTCGACCTCATTGGCATAAAGCTGGGTTGGTCTGCCTCTCTCAACTTATCTAAAACCTGTATGAGCACCGGTGGCCGTATTTTGACTTCTCTTTTCAATAGGTTGATGGGTCTACAGGAGGGGCACGGCTCCCTCAGCTTGCCCTCCTTATGGACAAGGACAATTGTGGCTGTCCAGAGATCCTGAGGAAGGCTTCCCACCTTCTTCATCTCCCTAAACATGTAGTGAAGTGGTGTCCCAATTGTGCGCCCTAGAAGCTTAAAGTGTTTGGCAGGGAACCTGTTTGGGCCAGGTGCTTTCCCAGATTTGAGCTGTCTGATGGCTTTGCTAATTTCGTCAACTCTTATCTCTTCATCCAACATGCACCTGTCATTGTCACATAGTTAGGCCATTGGAAGATCAGTAATGAATCCTCAAAGATCTCCCTAAGCATTCCTTGCCCGGGGTCGGTATAGTTAAGCCAGATATATTGCAACCATCTCCACTATGTTGCCTGCCTCCTCCATCAGTGCTTCAGCCTCTGTAACTATTTTGTGAACCCAGTGGTTTCTTTCTTCTCACTGGGCTTGCCAGGCCAGCACCTTACCTGCCTTATTCCTAACCTCATACAGCTTGTGCTGTGTAGCCCAGTATAACCTCTTTACCCTGTCCTCCACCGCCGTTCTATACTCCTCGCTTGCGAGGGTCATTCCACCTCCCAGTGGCCCAATGTCTCCTCCAGGTCTGTTATTGCCCTAATTCACTCTTATATTTTATCAGAGATGTGGGAGATCAGAAGTTCCATGACCACCGGCTTTACACGTCCCAGACACTGACCGGGGAAGACACCTACCCTGTACATTCCTGAAAGTAGGGTCAGTTCCCACGGGTCTAGTCTCCATTCACCCCCACCATCCACCCCGAATGGCATCCCATGAGCCACATTGCCAGCGACACATGATCAGAGATCCCCCAAGGTAAGAACCATGAGCCTGAGACTCTCTGCTCTTGTGTAAAGGGAACTAAAAAGAAATCTAGTCTGGACATGAGCCCCTTGCTCACGACATGAAGGGGTATTGTTAGGTGTTAGGAGTGCCCCATTTCTGTAAATCCATCAGCCTCCCTGCATCCATAAATGACTGAAGCCTTTTGTCTTTCTCCTCCCGTTTCTGGCCTCTCAGTAGTCTGTGTCATTCTCCCTTCAACATGAGGTTGAGGTCTCCCCCCACTACAGTGAGTATTTCCAGGACTCAGGTCAGCCAGTCCCCCATCATGCCGAGCATCTTCGATTGCACTGGGGGGAAATACCAGGACGGCACTGCAATTGGTTCTCCATTCCACGTCCGACTTAGGACTGCATAGCATCCCCCTGAGTCAGTCCAGGTCCAAGTGACATCTACTGGGATCGGCATACTGACCAGGATACCCACCCAACGTGATGCAAACCCAGGATGAACCATCAGCTTGTACTTACCCTCCCCAGAAAGCGCCACTCGGTCCCCATGAGATGCGTCTCTTACAGTAGGATAATATCTGGGTTTTGTCAGTTAACCCCCCCTCTCCATGTGAATAACCCCCGCCCCACATCTTCTTGCGATAAGCCTAAAACTACCCGCCCCAATGCGTGAGATGTCTGTCGCCCTCCCCCTTGCCCACATCAAACCTGTAAGTGAACTCTACAGTTCTAAGATCTCCCTTGGTTGTTGTAGTAAAGGATAGCCTCATCTAATATATGGGTGTGTGGCCTTGCCTCCACTCTTCCTCCAAGTGCACCATGCTGCTGTATTAATGCTGGAATCATTTGGGCCTGTAGGCCTTCCACCGATTGTCATGACATCAAAGTTCTTGCACCTCCAGCTAATTCCTCTTGTCTCTCTCTGCCTCCCTTTTCTCCCAGACCGCTCGCCGAAGTGTCAGTGTTTTTCCTTGGGGAGGACAGCGTCCTACTTCTCCTGTATCCACCACTCTCCAGCCTTCCAGCCACTCCCAGGCCTCATCTAGCAACTTGAAGAACCGGGATTTCCCCTCTGATGTTACTTTCAATGTTGCTGGGAAGATCCTCATGTATTGCGCTCCAAACTGGCACAGCTCCACTTTCACCTTATTGGAGGATTTTTGCCTTGCCTGGACCTCCTGTGTGTTGTCCGGGAAGATCATTACTGTGTGATTTTTTAAAAGTAGAGGGCTATGTTGGTGCGCTGCTTTTAAGATGGCATCACAATCTCTCTAGTTGAAAATTCGGGCTATGAGTGGACTCAGCCGAGCCCCTCATTCGGAGGTGTCCCCAGCACCCAGTGCGCCTTCTCAACTGTAAAGTGCATTGAGAGTCCCCTCAATTTAACAATAGTGTGCACAAACAGCTTGGCCCGATGCCTTTTCTGAGAGGCCCACAATGTGCACATGATTGCACAAAGCTCGATCCTCTGTGTCTTTTGCCCTGGTGTGAAGGTGTTGTGTCTTTTCGGTAAGGCGGCAGACATCCACTTGAAGACTTTTAATAGCTTCTGCATGTTCCCCCCAGGTGACCTCTCCTGTGTGCATCCTTTCAGTGATTTTAGCTACATTGGCGCGAATAAGGGTGGTATCAACCACCACTGTGTTGATCTTATTCCCTAGCGCCGATCTAGTTTCTTTGATGGCCAGTAACAGCTCACCCATCATGGGCTCCCTATCCCTTGTTTCGATGTCTGCTCGGGGGAGGGGCGGACTCCTTCGTCCCCTGCCCTACCACTCCTCATGGCATATTTGTCTATTTAGTTCACTTATCATTATGGACTTTGTCCCAGACCATTATCATTCTGCCCTCAGGTTGTGGTGATGGGGCTCCCTCCCCTTGGTGGGAATATTTGTCTTCAGAGCAGGGCTGCCGTGGTCACTATGATGAAGTACTGCATTTTCCATGGGTCAGGGAGCGAGGGAGAAAGACACTCCCGCTGGTCGGGTCCTTCCCTGTAACATGTGCACCTGCCTGTTGGATCATTTCCTACCCCGCGGTAGTCTATGCCGTATCTCTTTTATATTGTGCTGCCTCACATAGAGATCTGGGGAGCCTCCAAGTGCCATTGTCCGGGAAGGGAGTCCGCCTGCTGTTGCAGTGTTGCTGCTCGCAGCAGGCCTGCTTCGGGTGCTTCATTGGCAGCATCCATCTCGAATTTCTGCTGCCTCCCGAGTCTTGGTGTTGGTGCCAGTTTTACTGAGAATTACACCATCCCGATGGGTGGTGGGGGCCCCAGTGGTCTTCTCACATTTCAAAATCCTGGGGTGCGTCTGGAGCCCGGGGAGAGCCTGGATTCATGCCGGTTGCGCTCTTCCTCTGCAAGAGCTCATGCTCCGAGTTTCAGCCTGCCGTGGCACCATAGCCATGCCCCCCAGTTGCTATATTGTTTCATCGTACTCGAGGCCAATGTCCACTTTACTAGTAAGTGCAGAGCTTGATGACTAGCTCACACAACTCTTCCTAGATGTTCTTAATTTCCAGGCAGGCACTAGGTGCCAGGCCCCTAAAATCTGGCCTCTGAAAATGAGAAAGAGCATTGGCAAAATAGTTTTCCATACCTACAATGTGACTTCCATTGGCCTTCATATTAACACATAGGTGAGTCTTAACCCAGTGCCTCAAGAACCTAAAGAATCAGCAGCAGGCACACCTTCCATCAAGCACCTACACTACTACTTGGTTATCTGACCATGTAGTGAGCTTCAGATTTTCGAGCCCCTTGCCCCAAATGTAAAAGGTCAGATTTATGGGAGAGGAGCTCCAACAGCATTATGTTTATAGCCATCCTCCCAGGCCTCCATGTAGAATGGCATCTGTGAGCTCACTGTGTATTAGCAAATATGACATGAACACATTCATTTTTGAGGCCTTTGTAAATAGCTGTAAATGATGACAGCTAAACCATCACTTTGTCAATATCAGAGTGCCTTTAAAATATTTTCAGTACAACTACCACATCAATAAATCTCCTTTTATACCGGTCCAAAATTTGACACACTGACCTTCTTCATGTTGTCCTTTGTTAAACAAACAACATAGTTCAGCCTCCCCATGTACAGATTACTGTCCCCCAAGGTCATCTTCTAATTCGCTATCATCAGTGTCACTCCCTTCCTTACAGTATAAGCCTTCTCTGAATTGAATCTGCAAAGTCCGACCACTAAATGTATCTTGATTATAAAAAGGTGTACTGAAAGAACCCAGTGTCTTTTATTCTGCCTAGAGATTGTGCAAGAATGAGGTCAAATACAGAAGAATCTACAAATGATCAATGGATTCCCTACCAGTGGCTTAGCTAGACCTACTGCCACCCGGGGCAGCGGTGCAGGTAAGAGCAGGGGAGTGGCGGCTGACGGATGACTTGTTCGCAGGGGGATTGTGGTAGTCGACAGACACGACTTGCTCACCTCCGCCGCTCCCAAAAACAGTGCCGCCCGGGGGGGTTAGGACTGCCCCCAACCCCCAGCAACATCACTGTTCCCTATGATCTGGTTTCTCAGCAAACTGAGAGCCTTGATGTAATAAGGTTTCCCATCACCTAATGAATTCTGTGTGATATGTCTATACCTTGAAGAACTAAAGTATATGAAAATGCAAAGAACACATAGAGAAACCCTTTGGCATACATTTCTCAGAATATATGGTACCCTTGAATTGGGAGTCCAGAAGGTGACCAGTGTATGGATTTACAAGCCGAAGATCGACAGCAGACTCCTTTTCCATTAAAGCTCTCTCACCATGAATCTTACAAAGCCAAGGTCGCGATGGTTACTACAATTGTGCAGGAATATGGGGAGCAGACACTGTATAGAGGCGTTTAGGCTTCTTAAGTATGAGACCGACACACCTATTGTGTTCTCCATCTCGAGGTTTTTATACTCCATGTGGTGCATTCATAGAGCTGTTATCAAGAAAAATCTAAAAGGAAATTCTTAGTTTAGCAGTGATTATATCCTATGCTACATTACGCACCGACCAGGGCAAAGTGGTATGTACATATTGCACTATATGTTTACCCTCACCGTAATTAATTCTCCATTGAGGTGTTTTTAATCCAAGAATTTTAGCTGTTTTTACCTAGATCTTTTTAACAATCCTTTTTATATCTATCAGACAAAGATAACGTTTTTTAGTAATAAACATGTGTTTTAATTTTCAAATGTAATAGTCAACTGCTATAATATCTGTCATTGCCCCACCTTTTTCCACCCAATGCAGAAGTTATATATATATTTTTTTTTATTGCACATTGCACTTTATCCTGCAATAATATCGTATTACGCCTAATGTGGAAATTATATATTCTATTTAGCATTGTACTATATCCTGCTAAAGTACCTCGAGCAGGCATGGGGGTGCTAACTTGAGAAAGAAGTATATAGTTTTTAAGATGAAATATTATACTATACTGTATTTTGTTAAAATGTTTTGCACTGTCTTTTATGCTTTTAAGCATAAAAGACAGTGCAAAACATTTTAATCTTAAAACTATATACATTGTTTCTGTAGTTTATAATTGCAACATTTCAAGTAAGCAAGCTTTGACTTCTTTCTCAAGTTAGCACCCCCATGCCTGCTCGAGGTACTTTAGCAGGATATAGTACATTCAATCATATAGAAGGCATACACATCATTTCAGAACCCATGAATCAATTATAAACAAAACCTTTCATAAGTGTCATAAAAAAATTTTTCTTTTATTAAAACCAATAATCAATAAAGGACACAATATTTTAAACCAAAACGTTAAAAATGTATTCCAACAAATTAATACATATGACAGTTAGATTACACTATACAGGAGAGAAACATAAGTGACACATTAAAAATCATCAAAGACACGTTAATTCGATTGAATCAATTCATTCAGAGTCATTTAGTCCTTTTACAATTAGACTCATAAATGTTCCTCGAATTTAACAATTTCAATAAAGGGCGTCGACACGTTTTGGTGGGCTAAAAGTTTTTGAGCCACCTTCTTCAGGACTTTAAATCTTAATGTCTCTCTAGCACAATATCATGTATACCTGTATTAAGACAAAGCACATATCACAATCCTATATCACATAAAACAGGACAATACATATAATCGTCGATGGTTAAAAACCATGCTTTTACCACATGTGTAAAGTTCAAAAAGGTTTTTTTTTTTTTTAAACGTTAAAAAGAGTTTATCATGATAAAACAGTACCTATATGTTGCTTATAATTGTTATAAGGGCTCTAAAACATCAACCTATACATACTCCTGGGCATATGCCCCAAGCATTCATTCACCTTTTATTCCAAATACTTTGGGGCCGATTCCGATTCGGGCCGGAAATCTCTCCGACCGAGCCGGACCCGGAGAGATTTCCGACCGAATCGGACCCGTGCAGCCCGACCGAACGAGTACGATGCGCACGTATGCCATCGGACTCGAGTCGGTCGGACTCCCATTGAAGTCAATGGGAGCCTGTCATACAACGCGTACGCGGGCTCCCATTGACTCAATGGGTGCGATGCGGACAAGTGCGCCCCCACAGCGTGTACGCGGCGAAGCGATTCGCGCCGTACACGCACAGGTAGGGGGACCCATGGGTCCCCCTGTGTGCGACTCGCGCGGCTACGCGTACAGGGGGTCCGACACGGACCCCAAAGTACGGCTCCGACAGCTCTTTCGAGCCGGAGTGCGCTGCTCGGTCGGACTGCTCGCGGCGCGCATCGTACTTACCCGGCCGGGAACGTCTCCATTGCGCGGTGCGAGTCGTGGTCCGTGCGAAGTCGGTCGGTGCGGTTCGACCCGGGATCGAAGTCGGTCGGAGCGGTCGGGACGCCCGGACGAGTCGGTTGGCGAATACGCATCGTACTCGCTCGCCCGGACGCGCGTACAAATCGATCGGGAAATAGGGCTCCGAATCGGATGAAATGAAATGAAATGAAATTTGTACTTGTAAAGCGCACTTATACCCCCAAAGGGGTGTCCTGGCGCTGTACGCATACCGCTGTGGAACCCTTCCTGGCTTTTCCCTGTGAAATGTCCACTCCTGGGCACCCCCAAGGTGAAGCCAGGCATCCCAGCGCTGTTGGGGCCGTTGTGGAGATTAAGCAAGCTATTGCCCAGAGTTGCAGAGTGGGACCCATGATTAGAATAGGCACCGAGGCGAGAATTATCAGGTCCGAGGAAATTGAGCCCAAGACCCGCCGAGGCGGGAATTGAACCCTGGTCCCGGGCCAGATCTCTGCATCAGGGTCTGCCGCTCTAACCATTGAGCCACACTTCTCACGAATCCGATTCGGAGCCCTACCGGCCGAGATCGGAATCGGCCCCTTTGTATCTCTTCCTGCTTTACATGGAGGACTGAGAAGGTGTCACCAGAAATAGGAATATATTCCTATTGCATACTCAGAACTAATTATTAATCTGGGGCATAAACCTCCTGTAATAACACAAAGTTCAATGTTCTGTCATAAATCACTGGGATATTATAATCTATATATAGCTGTTTTTATATATCACTATTAGCCTTACTATGGACCACAATATGTCAATAAAGTACCTGGTGGTGATGTTATTCCATCACAAAGGGATTTGTTCATATGTTATTCTTAATATTTATATGGGCTTCGTGTTATTGGAGTTTGAATATTCTAAATAGAATGAAACAAATAATTATAACGATCATAATCAAGGAAACCTCACGTTTATGACTGTGAAGAATACAATCATGGCACCAACCTTGGACAGATATATCCAGGGTCTGCTACTAAAGATACAATAGTTCCATATGTGTCCTTAGCAAGCGGACCAAGTTTCACCAGAATCACAGGAGTATAGTGGTCCTATTGCAAATATAGATAAGAGGTATCATGGTGTTTTATTTCTCACATGTCCTGCTATCACTGATTCACGTTTATAAAAATAAATCAGAGCCACATACCTCCAAAGGTGGCACTTTTCTTATAAGAGGCTAAACAGTCCTCCGTTTAACATCAAGGGTTTTTAGGTTTCCCTCAGTCATCAAAGATGGTTGCCTGGTACTTTACACAGAAATTCTAAAAAAGTATATAGAATTTAAAATTTAAAATTAAAAAGAGGGATCAATAGTTCCTCGATTCTTGTCATAACCAGAGGTAAATGAGTTATGTACATCCATTTGGAAATGCCAACCCGTTAAAACCTACGTTATAGAATAACGGGGAAGGGAGTACTCAATCTCCCCATACACCCCGATCTCTCCAACAGTACCGCTGAATTTTACCTTTCAAAGAATAAGTCCTCAGCATAAAAACCATCCGGTACCGCTCCGCAATAGGAAGACGGTGGCCCGTCCTTCCTACGGGCTTAAATACTTGTCGGCGGAATCACCTAAAGTTCCTCACGTACGTCCTCAATGTACATATGACGTCTTGTGCGTTTAGCGCATAAGGCAATCCCCATGTATTAAACGCGGTTTGCCTATTCAAGTCATAGCCTATCCCAATGAATGGGAAACATGGAAAACATACTTCAGATTCCTACAGCTATAAGTCAGTTATAGTTATAGTTATAGTTCCAGTTTTAATAATCAATCACAATTACTGGTAACCTTAGATATTGAGGCCCTCTACACGAATATACCCCAGGATGACACTATAGCTGTCATCAAAAACATCCTTGGGCCTATTGAATGTAGAGGGGCTAATGCTGAATTTATAATTGAATGCACTAGGTTAGTCCTGAAGCATAATATGTTTTTATTCAAAGACAGCTTATATCTTCAACGGAAAGGGACCAGCATGGGGGCCACCTGTGCCCCCAGTCTGGCATGTCTCTATGTGGGACAATTTGAGGAGAAACATGTCTTTAACGAAACTGCACCATTTTTTTTAAAATATCACTAAGTGGTATAGATTTATAGATGATATTTTATTCATCCGGGATGGACCAGTAGAACTCCTGGATGACTTTTTAATTTGGTTAAACTTAGGAGACATAAATCTAAAATGTATAGCCCAGTACAGTAATGATCGTGTACGTTTCTTAGATCTTAGTATTAAAGATACTGGTGGTATTTTGGAAGTAGAACTTTTCACGAAACCTACTGACAAAAATACCTTACTGCACTATACCAGCTACCATCCCAGAATTCAAAAAGACAATATCCCTTTTGGGCAGTTCCTTCGACTTTGAAGGAACTGTTCTTCATTGGAAGATTTTTATAAACATTCAGAGAATCTCAAAATAAAACTAAAAGACAGAGGCTATCCAAAGAAATTAATAAATCATTCATTTAAACGTGCTCGTTTTTACGACCGCAACAGTATGCTTACCAACACTAATAAAAAGCAAAAAGAAAAAAATGGAATGCAAAAAATAGTATTTGTGAGACAGTTTTCAGGCATCAGCAATAAAGTAAAAAACATCATTAACTCCAATTGGAGTATCCTGAATGATTTTTTTTTTGTAACATATTTTATTGAAAACCATGACAGCATGACATGACAACATTATTAATGCATCTGGTATTTTAACTTTTGTTGATTTCCGACGTATACTTAGAACATTGTCAGGCGAGCTAGATGATACTGGCTCAGGTGTAGTTCGTCGGGTGCCCTATGTCACTTTCTGGAAAGAACCATTCTTACTTTTAGATCTCAATCGAGCACCTGATTCAGGAATACCATGCAATTTTACATTTGGCCAAACTTTAACATCCAAAAAACCCTCTCCCTCCCGCCACCCACCCTCCTGGTCTGATATTTCTAATATGCACTATGGCTTAGCATGATCAGCTATCGTATTTTCCTAGTCCTAATCTGCTTACCGTCTATGACATGTCATCCTATGCCTCTAGGGGTCTAGCCTCGGATCCGTAGAATGTAATATTGTATTATTGTGTGGGGTTGACTTTGGCCGGTATTAAATCAAGTTGTTTAAAATCTTCTAAGGTGATGTCCCATTCCATGGCAATTGGCTGTTTCCGCAACCCTCTTGCCTCTTCCCTTCTAAGTGCCGCACTCTCCGCACCACCCCATTGCACCATATCCTCCTGCCAGGTAGATAATAGCGGGCTTCTAGTGGATTTCCATCTCATAGTGATTGTTCTAACGGCTAGTATAAGAGCCAAGTCCAGGAATTGCTGTTGTACTTTCTGGGCTTTAGTGCGCCTACGAGTTACCCATGAGACATTCTAAGATATCATCCTGCACTATTATATGTGTGACCTCACCCAGGGAATGTCGAATGCCATACCAGTATTCCTGTAACCGCGGGCAGGCCCATAGCATATGGAGAAAGTCAGCCTTGTCTCCCCTGCATCGGGGGCAACAGTGATGAGTCCCTGGGAACATATGATGTATCCGTTTTGGGGTTAAGTATGATCTATGTAGGATCATTGTCTGAATAAATTTCAGTTTGACATTACGGGATACCCTCTTGGGATGCTCAAGCATGCTCGCCCATACTTTGTCTGAGATTTCCAGGCCTGCATCCTCCGCCCACTTTGTTCTAAGAGGTGTGAGTGTGGTAGCTGCGTGTGCCCTAATGCCGGTGTACAGCCACTTGACTAAATGACCCCCACTCCCCATGTAGTATAGTAAATGGACCAATCCGTGCTGTGGCGGTTCCGTGCGTTGTGGTGCCCATGTCGTTCTTATATAATGTGATACTACAGCATAATCTAAATATAAACGATCAGGTGCGCCAGTGTGTTGCACGAAAGTGTCGTGATCGAGGAAAGTACAGTCGCCGAAGAAAGCGCCGACACTCTCCACACCTGCCTCAGTCCAAGGGTGAAGCCTAACCTTAGTGAGTCTGCCTCCAGGGGTGGGAATGCCTAGTAGTGGGATATTAGCCGAATAGGGGGCAACCCCTGAGGTATACAGTAGCGCCTTCTTCCAACATTGTAGGGCGATCTTCAGTAGTGGGGGTCCTATAGTGGGGAGTTTGGCTTTGGGCAGAATCAGGGAATGCAATGCACCCCGGTCAATATCCCTTGGCGTATAGCCAATTTCTTGAAGGTTCCTCCCCGCTGTCCAGTAGGACAGCCACTGGAGTTGACTGGCATAATAGTAAGCCCTGAAATCCGGGACCCCCAGGCCTCCCTTATGAGATTCCAATTGTAGTTTTTGTAAGCTTACTCTCCTGTGGCCCGTACCCCAAATAAGTTCCACTAGAATAGTATTCAGGGTACGGAATGTTGAGTGTGGAACCATTATGGGCAGATTCACGAAAAAATACAATATCCGGGGGAGTACTACCATCTTGGAGATGGCTATCCGTCCCGTCACCGATAGGGGCAGGGAGGTCCAAAAGGCCACACTCGAGCGTAGGGCAGCGACCGCCTTCATTAGGTTACCTTCCAGTTGGTCAGTCTGGGACCTATATACCTGAATCCCTAGGTATTTAAAGGTAGACTGAGCAACCAGTATAGTATAAGTGCCAAATTTTAACTTGTCGGGCGCGTTCCCTCTCGGAAGTAAAACGCATGTGATTTACTCAGGTTAATGGCTAGGCCTGAGATCTTACCAAATGTAGAGAAGATTGTGGGGAGGGGTGTTGCGTCGGTAGATAGATCACGGAGATATAACAGGATATCGTCCGCATATATGGAGGTGATGTGAGCCGTTCCCTCTATGATAATGCCAAGGTGTTCAGCGGACTGTATCAGTGCAATTGCTAAGGGTTCAGCGCAAGCACAAACAACAAGGGGGACAGGGGGCAGCCTTGTCTCGTACCTCTGTGTATCGCGTACTCGCGTGAAATATGGCGGCCCGTGCGGGCTCTAGCCGTGGGGGAGGTGTAAAGTAGTCGCACCCAGCTGAGGTAGGCGTCTGGAAATCCGAAGCGTTGCAGGGTGGCAAACATGTAATCCCAGGTGAGGGAATCGAAAGCCTGGTGCAAGTCCAGTGCCAGGCATCCCGCCGTCGGATAGTCAGCCGGAGCAGCCTTCATAATATAGTGTAAGCGTCTGGTGTTCAAGGACGTGCTCCGATTAGGTAGAAACCCGCATTGATCTATGTGTATAAGTGCGTTTAAGTGTGGCTGAATGCGGTTAGCGAGGACTTTACTCAGGATTTTATATTCGGTTGATAGTAAAGAGAGAGGCCTATAATTAGCAATGTCAGAGCTATCTCGACCTGGCTTAAGTAAAGAGGTGACCAGTGCCTGCCTGGTGGACTGAGGTAATCGCCCAGTTGCCAATGCTGCCTTATATACTTCCTCTAGTTTAGGGACCAAGGCGTCCGCATAGGTCTGATAAAATTCTATGGGCAGACCATCTATGCCAGGCGCTTTATTTCGATTAAGTCCTTTGATCGCCGCTCGGATGTCGTGTTGGGTTATGGGACCCGCCAGTGTGTACTGTACATCTGCCGGTAGGGAGGGGATTGTCAGGTCCTGGAAAAAATCACCTATTACCGCCTCAGTATTATGAGTCGGGACCGCATATAAATCACTGAGGAATGTGCAGAAGGCTTCGTTTATCTCGAGTTGTGTATGGACTGTACCCCTGTTTGGTACGGTAATGTGAGTGATAAGTGGTGGCTCGGCCTATCCCGCACGATACGGGCTAATAGTGTCCCCGCCCTATCTGCCTCTGTATGTTTCCGTTGTGTGAAGGCCCTATAGTCTATTACCCTCAGCGTCTCTAGCGTTTCAGCGTGATCAATGCGGGCATTACGCAGGGCGTCCTCTTTATTTGGATCCGTCACAGCCTCCTGCTCTAGCGTGGTCATTAGGGTTTCTATTCTGCTCAAACGCTGATGTGTCTCCTGTCTAGCCCCCACCACCTGACCAATGACCGCCCCCCTCACCACCACCACCATTCTATTAGTTTGGAGGATGCGGTGTTCCAGTTTTCTGCCAAGTAATTGTTAATGGTAGTGGAGAGAGCAGCCCGGAACGGGGCATCCTCCAGTAACTGTGGCCCCAGTCTCCAGGTGGGCACGGGGGTCAGCACCCTTTCCCAGGTAAGTGTAAGCTCTAAAGGGCTGTGGTCCGAGAGGGTCTTGGCCAAGTATGTGGATTGGCGGGCGTGTGTGACGATGGAGTTGGAGCATATAAATCTGTCGATCCTGGTGTGGAGAGAATGGACCGGTGAGTAAAATGAGTATTCCTTATGGGTAGGATGTAGTCGTCTCCACACATCTGAGAGACCACACCCCTCTAGCCAAGTGTTTAGGAGATCTGCTAGTTTACGGGTACTAGTGCCATGTAAAGGGGGGTGTGATCTGTCCAGAGCCATATCTAACACTGCATTGCAGTCCCCTCCAAGGATCCAGGGACTATTATCCCACCCGGCCAGTGCCGTACCCAGTCGATAGAAAAACTTATCCTGGTCGACATTTGGGGCATATCTGCTCCCCAGGACCACAGTTGCGCCGTCTAGGGTGCCCTTCAACAAGATATACCTCCCTTGATCATCCAAACGGCGGTCTAGCTCCGTAAAAGGGACCCCGTGGCGTATCCAGACCGCCCCCCCTCTAGCGAATGCAGAGTAATTAGTAGAGTAGATGGCACCCCTCCATTTCCTACGGGTCTTTTGGGCCTATGAATCAGTAAGATGTGACTCCTGGAGGAAGACTATCTGGGCGTTGCGCCTAAGGAGGTATGCGTGGACCCGGTGTCTTTTCTGTACTGCCCCCAGTAGCGGTCCGTGGTAGGCGTACCGGCCGGGTGGTGACGTGGGGCGGGGGAGGGGCAGGGTGGGGGGTAGTAAACCACGGATTATGGCTGAATACAGGTAAGTAAAACATTTAAATAAATAAAACGAATTTCGTTGCGCGCACTGCATCGCATTTGGCGATGCAGCTCTCACAACGAAATTCGTTTTATTTATTTAAATGTTTACTTACCTGTATTCGGCTGTAATCCGTGGTTTACTACCCCCCACCCTGCCCCTCCCCCACCCCACGTCACCGCCCGGCCGGCACTCCTACCACAGACCGCTACTGACTGCCCCTAGCCCTCGTACGTTCCAGGTCAGCAGATTGTAGGAGCCTATGGTGGCGCTAGCTCTAGACATAAGGTATCACAACAAAAGGAGCTCCTCATCGTACGGAGCCCGGTAACTTTTGCAGACCAGGAGTATCCCTTCTCCTGTAAACAAACAAAACTCGGCTCAGCTCGCGAACTACGCTGGGCCCAACAATAAATCCCAACATATAAAACACACACAACATTGCATACGCTTAGTGGGGGGTTGCCGCCACAGTCCATACTACGACTGATGCCAACGCGGAGTCCCAGCGGCTCGACGGGGCCCCGGGGGGGTTAGATACATACATATCCTGACTACGACCTTGCTATCCTCACATGTATGCATAGCATGGTAAATCAAATATGACATACTTTGGTGTTTGTAATAAGCATAATGTCAGGTATCCAAGTAGAATGAATACCACTTTTGGGGAATCCTAGTGGTGCTGCGTTGCTATTTTGGCTATCTAAGCAAGCATTAACACTGTGTGGTAAACTAAAAGGATACAACTGCGACTGAGAGTTCATTGACATTCCATATATTGTTGGTGTTCTGCACTTTCCGGGTCCTATATGAGAGCATGACCATTATATACAAGTCTATAGTGTCAGTTATCAACTAGGTCGTCAACGGTTTGAGGTGTGACGGAGGGGAACAGGGTGATGCTGTGGTCAGAGTCCGATTGTAGGCTGCCGTCCTCAGAATCTGTGGGGATCCTGATGCTTCCGTCTCGGAACGATCCCGCCAGGGCCGCAGCCCTATCCAAACGCTGTTGTTCCCGTGAGGGGCCGTTGCTATGTTGCGCCTGTGCGCCCCACTGAGTGCGGCGACGTCCGCCCTTCTGCCGTCCATCAGGACCCTGAGACATCGAATCCGATCGCCTACTCTGGCTAGAGTCCAAGTTCATAATTTCTCTCCATTCCTCTGCGTCATTTGGGCTGTCGAAGAAATACGTTTTTCTGTCATGAATAATCTTTAATCTGGCAGGGAATAGCAGGGTGTATTTGAGGTGGGCCGCCCGCAGTTTCTTCTTTACCACCTGATAGGAGGATCTTTGTCGTTGCACTAGGATGGTGTAGTCCGGATACAGCGATATACGGTGGTTTTCGTATTGAATCTGTGCTTTCTCCCTGGCTTTTTGGAGCAGGATATCCCGGTCTCTGTAATTTACAATTTTTACAATTAGGGGGCGTGGAGGGGCCCCTGTCCTTGGTGCCCCCGTTGGTATCCGGTGGGCCCTCTCCACGCAGAAGTGCGCTGAGAGACCGTCTTGGGCCACGTGTTCTTTGAACCAGGCTTCCATAAAGTCTGCCGCTTTGGCGCCCTCGCAGCGCTCCGGAAGACCAATAACGCGTATGTTATTGCGTCTGTTTCTGCCTTCGGCGTCCTATACCCTGTCCTGGAGGCTTGTGACCTGTTGTTGGAGTTGTTTTATTTGTGTGGTGTTTGTGTTGATTTGTTGGTCGAATTCTTTTAGGGTGCGATCATGATCCTGAACCGTCTCAGCCAGCTTCCCATGGTCCGCTCGAAGTAACGTAAGACTAGATGTGAGGGTTCCAATTTTGTGTTCAATTGCAGCCCTGGATTCACGGACCGCCTTCAAAATCAGATCTAGTTTGTCGGGGGTGCCCGCCGCTGTCTCAGAAGAGGAGGCCCCCGGCGACGGAGGTCTGCTGGACGGCTCCGGTGCACCAGCCTGGCTACCCATGCTTGGATGTCCGTCAAGCGTTTTTCCTTTTAGTCTGCCCATGATGAGCCCCGATACCACAGGGGAACTCCTCTCACCTGCGGATGAATGCCGGGATGAAGGGGGGGGAGGAGGTCCACCCTGACCCTCCCGCGGTGCGCCCCTCAACTCACCCTCCGAGTCGTAATCGTCTTATGGCCTCTAGCTCAGGCCGGGCCCCAGCCGGTAAGTGCACTCTCAGTCCTCCCGCCGCTTGTATGTTGCTGGATGTTATGTCTAATTATTGATAGATAGGCGCTATAAAGAGCATGAACCGCTCGATCAGGCTTTGGGGCGATGGTGCTATGGGGGGGCCCCCCGGTGGACTCTCTTTGCAAGCCCCCGACCACCGCCAACTCAGCAGCCCCCCTTCCGGGTTCAACAAGGACTCCGGTAGACCCCTAGGCTATGCAAGCAGGTCGGGGCGCCGGGCAGAGAGTATCTGGCACGGCGCGGCCGCCCTTCAATCCCGGGGATCGGGAGTCGTCTCGCTGTCCAGCAGCCTCGAGGCCCCGATTTGTCCAAGCCACTACGCGGCGGGCCCCGCATCAGCCGCCACCCAGGTGCAGGAGAATGACGTGGAGGGGGGCCCCAAGTCAGGCTGACCACATCGGGCGGCGCGACAGACCCGCCCGCAGTTGCAGCAGTATTGTTCTTTCTAGCGGGGGGAGGAAAAGGAAGATGGCGCCGGTTCCAGTAGCCCACCTAGGGGTGCAGGCCTCGTCTACACTGGGCACCAGGAGATAGGCCCGATATTGACCGTGGCTCCCGCCCTGTCCGCCGCACTCACCGCCCGCTCGCGCCTCAGCACGGCGCCGAGTTGCTGCAGTGTTTCTCCATGGCCCCGGAGCCCGCGCAGGGCAGCCGCTCCGCAAGCTCTCCGCTTCAGTCCGCAGCTTCCAGGGCGCTGTGTCACATCTGGCCAACGGAGTCAGCGGCCTCTCGGCTCTCGCAGCTCACCGGCAGCGGGACCCGCACGTCCCCGGTCTCCAGCTCTCTTGCTCTGTCATAGCTTTCAGGACCGGACCCGGCTGCAACCTCCGCCAGATTGCTCCGTCGTTGCAGTCCGCCGTTGATGGTGAGTGCAGGTCCGGTTCGGGGTGAGTAGCAGGATTTTTCACCTCCCCCGGGGTCCGGAGCTCTACCAGGACAAGTCTGCCATCTTAGGCTGTTGGCCACGCCCCCCCCCTTCCGAGTATCCTGAATGATAATGAACAGAACACTCTTGACCATCCACTTTTTGCGTTTAAACGTAACAATAATCTAAAAAAAGAACTGGTACAAACCTACAGGGATGTGTCAGAATTAGAACAACGTACGATCACCTAGAGCTATAGGTAATTATACATTTGGGAGTTGTATGATTTGTGATCACTGTATAGTAGGGAAAAACATCTCATACAATAAACACACACTCTTATCCAAGGACCTCAACAATTGTAGAAGTAGCAATATTGTCTACTTACTTTTATGCCCATGTAACTTAGGATACGTGGGTGAGACAGGTAGGGAACTTAGAGACCGCCTTTAGAACATAAATCTGCAATAAAAAACAATAAAGATAATGCCCCCTAGTGGACCATTTTAAAAGACAGGACATACGTGTACTGATTTTAGATGGTTTATCATTGAAAAAATCAAAGGAAATAAAAGAGAAGGGAACCTTACGATTAAACGAAAGAACCGAGAACAGTGGTACATTTCTATTTTAGACACAGTAAGGAGAGGTCTCAATTCTAAAGAAGACTGGATGAGACTAATTAGTTAAATCTTCAGTTAAGTGATCTGAATTGTAGGCCTTTTTAATAGGATGAGCCCTTGTAAATCTAATACTTATAACCATGTCATATTCTATGGATGTTATATAAACTTAGTTAATATATAAAAGAACTAGCAAACATCATGGCTTGTAACTTTTTGCCTCTGATGGAGCACCAGATTTGTGCAGTAGGATCCTGTACCGGCCGGGGCCCAGTGCGCAACTGGTGGACCAGTCATCGGCAGCCACTTAGGGAACTCTGCTTTATAACATTATGGATAAAATGATAAACAGAGTTCTCTTGTTTATAATTATAAATATCCACCCATAGAGAGTACACAATACAAATAAATAAATATGAGGTAATCTTGGACATTTTAAAAGACACGCCTATAGGCTATATTCACGATAGCCTAGGGAAAAATTTCTGTCACTTTTTCTTCCAGTATCAGCACTTATAGTCGTAGGAATTGGAAGTATGTTGTTTATGTCTTTCATTCATTGGGATAGGCTCTGACCTGAACGTGCAAACCACGCTTAATAGGTGGGATTTGCCTTACGTGCTATTACACAAATAACACAAATAAATAAACATGAGGTAGACTTTGGTATTGTAACAGACAGTTTTATAGGCTTTATTTACGATAGCCTCGATATAAGTCTTCTTTCTTTGAGTATCAGCACTTATAGCTGTAAGAATCTGAAGTATGTTTCCCATTCATTGGGATAGGCTAAGACTTGAATATGCAAACCGCATTTAATACGTGGGGATTGCCTTATGCGCTAAACGCACATGACGTCATATGTACGTTGAGGACGTACGTGAGGAACTTTAGGTGATTCCGCCGACAAGTATTTAAGCCCGTAGGAAGGACGGGTCACCGTCTTCCTATTGCGGAGCAGTACAGGATGGTTTTTATGCTGAGGACTTATTCTTTGAAAGGTAAAATTCAGCGGTACTGTTGGAGAGATCGGGGTGTATGGGGAGATTGAGTACCCCCTTCCCCGGTATTCTATAACGTAGGTTTTAACGGGTTGGCATTTCCAAATGGATGTACATAACTCATTTACCTCTGGTTATGGCAAGAATCGAGGAACTATTGATCCCTCTTTTTAATTTTTAATTTTAAATTCTATATACTTTTTTAGAATTCCCGTGTAAAGTACCAGGCAACCATCTTTGATGACTGAGGGAAACCTAAAAACCCCTGATGTTAAACGGAGGGCTGTTTAGCCTCTTATAAGAAAAGTGCCACCTTTGGAGGTATGTGGCTCTGATTTATTTTTATAAACGTGAATCAGTGATAGCAGGACATGTGAGAAATAAAACACCATGATACCTCTTATCTATACTTGCAATAGGACCACTATACCCCAGTGATTCTGGTGAAACTTGGTCCGCTTGCTAAGGACACATATGGAACTATTGTATCTTTAGTAGCAGACCCTGGATATATCTGTCCAAGGTTGGTGCCATGATTGTATTCTTCACAGTCATAAACGTGAGGTTTCCTTGATTATGATCGTTATAATTATTTGTTTCATTCTATTTAGAATCTTCAAACTCCAATAACACGAAACCCATATAAATATTAAGAATAACATATGAACGAATCCCTTCATGATGGAATAACATCACCACCAGGTACTTTATTGACATATTGTGGTCCATAGTAAGGCTAATAGAGATATATGAAAACAGCTATATATAGATTATAATATCCCAGTGATTTATGACAGAACATTGAACTCTGTGTTATTACATGAGGTTTATGCCCCAGATTAATAATTAGTTCTGAGTAGGCAATAGGAATATATTCCTATTTCTGGTGACACCTTCTCAGTCCTCCATGTAAAGTGGGAAGGTATACAAAGTATTCGGAATAAAAGGTGAATGAATGCTTGGGGCATATGCCCAGGAGTATGTATAGGTTGATGTTTTAAAGCCCTTAAAACAATTATAAGCAACAGATAGATACTGTTTTATCATGATAAACTCTTTTTAAAGTTAAAAAAAAAAAACCTTTTTGAACTTTACACATGTGGTAAAAGCATGGTTTTTAACCATCGACGATTATATGTATTGTCCTGTTTTATGTGATATAGGATTGTGATATGTGTTTTGTCTTAATACAGGTATACATGATATTGTGCTAGAGAGACATTAAGATTTAAAGTCCTGAAGAATGTGGCTCAAACGCGTCGACGCCCTTTATTGAAATTGTTAAATTTGAGGAACATTTTTGAGTCTAATTGTAAAAGGACTAAATGACTCTGAATTAATTGATTTAATTGAATTAACGTGTCTTTGATGATTTTTAATGTTTCACTTATGTTTGTCTCTCCTGTATAGGGTAATCTAACTGTCATATGTATTAATTTGTTGGAATACATTTTTAACGTTTTGGTTTAAAATATTGTGTCCTTTATTGATGATTGGTTTTAATAAAAGAAAAAATCTTTTTATGACACTTATGAAAGGTTTTGTTTATAATTGATTCATGGGTTCTGAAATGATGTGTATGTCTTCTGTATGATTGAATGTGTCAAAACTAACCCTGAGTAAGTTGAAATCCAAGAGAAACGTTACTTTTCAAAACACCACACTTGCCTGCTGCTTCTTGAATGCCACCTTTAGTAAATCCTTCTGCCATTTTTTAACACTTGTGTGCTTTTAAAAAAAATGTGTTTCTATTAACTTTCTCAAATATCTATATGTTGCTTGCACTTCAGGTGCCCAGTCAGATGGTGATTTATTTGCTGTCTCCTTTTTTTGGTCGAGCTTTAGCAGCAGCCCGCATGCACTGCTCTCTCTGCGAGGCATGCAGTAGTAGAGTATGGGAGACAAGCTGCCCTCACTCTCCGCCCATATTTTTCATTGGCTTCTGTCTTTGTCCTTCGTAAATGCTGGTGTGTGATTCCATAATAGGCTTGCTAGTCCCGTCTTAATACGGTCATGACGTCATTGGTATCCTCCCATGGTTACTGGCCCCTTTACTTTGCTATTATACGGTACGTGTACTATTTTTGGGTCGAGCCAGCGTGCAAGCGCTGCTCTGGTGTTAGTTTCCTGTTTCGTTTTCCACAATCCCTTTGTTCCAGCCCCCTCCCGTTGTCCGTGTCTTCCATCCTTCCCCCTTCAGTTGTCTGTGCCTTCTCCCTCTCTAGCCCATCTTTTTTGGTAGCCATGTATATAAATCATAAGCAGTCTGCAGACATGTCTGAACATGCCACTTGTACAATAATTACATTTTAGCATGTTGCTGATCTCAGGAAAAAGACCAGCAAGTCAAACTTCTTTCCGTGTCATCTTTTGGCTCGTGGAAAAGTGAGTGCGCCTGACTCGGAAGTGCCTATGTGTCAACCTCTGATGGGGATATGGAAATTTTGCTTTGAGTTTATCAATTCGGGGAAGAGGTTTGACCTGCACCGGAACCCCAAGCAGAAAATGAGCTTGCGAAATGCATTGACGTCTGTAAGTTGGCTTGGTCATCCCGTGGTGGGCGTGCCCTTTACTGGCAAACAGGGGACATCCCGGCGGAGGCTGAGCTACCGCCACGGGCGACTTGACGAAAGAGGAAAGTGATTGAGGAGGGCTGGACGAGGAGCGTGCAGCCCTGGAAGCTCTAAGCAGGGTCTGCTGTAGGGTATGTGAAGCGTTCGCAGAGAGGTTTGCGAGGAGACACTGCACCCCAGAAGCTGCCTGCAAACAGCAAGGGCAGATCGGAGCTGTTCGGAGGAAGGGCAGCAGTAGGGAAAGAGAGCCGATTCTGGCTGGCGCTCCGGAGGTGCCCCGCTAACGTCACGGCAGGGCAGGGCAGCTGTGGGAACCAGCCGCGGGGCTGTCTACTGTGGCCAGCTCGAGGAGGGCTTTTGCGAGGAGTGATGTGACCCATCTACAGGAGGAGCTGCAAGACGCAGACCATATTGCATTTGCAGGGGGCACTCTGAGGAGCCCCCTGTATGAGTTGCAGGAGGTCCCGTGGGGAGGCGGCCTTATAGCTTCAACCAGCTGGAGGAGGCACTGAGGTGTGTGCCCTGCTTCGAACCCGGCTCCCTCTGCCTTGGGATGTAGTCGATCCGTACTGTACAGGTAGGCTGTCGAGCGTCCCCTACCGTATGTTATCTTTCTGGGAGAAAAAAGGGCTGGCGTGGGTCTTATTGTTTGTTTTTCTCCCCCTTTTTTTAGCACATCTTTGGTCCGATTTGAAAAGTAAGGGTGGTAGCAGAAAGGGTGTGACCATTAAACAGAAAACATATTTTGTCCCAAGAATCATGTAGCGCAGTAGACATACCCGTCAAGCAGCGTGTTGTGTCTGCAATAGGGGTGGGTGGAATGTGCGTAGTCGCGCTACGCAAATTATCGCGAAAATTTTAAAAATCTCCGCGAGCACGCGGAACTTTCGCGAAGACGCGGAATTGCTTGTCCCGCCCGTTTGCGATGTGTTATTTCGTGCTCGCGGGGAAATATATCACTAACTTGCCCATGCGGTCGCTAATGGGCACGGCCATCTTGTTTTTCACTTGTCCCGCCTGCTCGCGATGGTTATTTCCTCTTCCGGGTCGAATATTGCGTGCTCCCGCCCGTTCGCGATGAGTATTCCCTGTTCGGGAACGCGTATTACGTGTTAGCGACGCTTTGTGCGTGCTCGCGGGGGAAATATCATGCGAACTTGCCCACGCGGTCGCAATGGGCACGGCCATCTTGTGTTTCACTCTATTGCTATGGTTCTGGGCCTGCTTTTCTATCCTCCCTCTATCTTTGCAATCCTTTGTTTCTGTACACTTTTTTAAAAATCTTTTTAATTTATTATCTATTTCTCTATTTTCCTGATTCTATATTTTGACTTTTTTTCTACTTTTTGTGACTTTTTTTACTACTTTTTCACTCTTTTTATGTAACTTGCTTTTTTCATTTCTTTTACCTACTTTTCGAATTCCTCCTTTTTCTTTTCCGCCCCCCTGAGTCCCAGAACCATGCCCAAGGGTGGGAGCAAGTCAAAGGGCAAGGCTGCTCGCATCCGCAGCCGCGACCGCCTTCCCTGCGGAAGGCAGCGCCCAAAAGGGGTGCAGGAACGGGCCATATTTGGTGAGGCGGAGGTGGCCGCACTTGTTTTTTTTTGTGCCGGGCCACCTCCCCTTAACCCTAGCATCAGGCGGCAGGCCTGGGTCCGGGTACGGGCTCCGGGAGCGTCGGCAACGGTGGGGAAAGGTGCGCCGGGCAGTGTTTCGCTGCTCTGGTGTCCGGCGCACCAATAACCAGCTGACGCACCGGTGGTCCGATATCCTGGACCGGGAGCAGGACCTGCTGGACCTGGTAGGAGTGGAGGTCCCGGGGCTTGCTGAGTAGCTATTTAATATTACTACTTTGTGTTCTTCTGCTCTGTGTTATATATTGCAAATATATTTTTTTCCCCGACCAGCAAGAATGCTGCTGTTTACATTGCAGGTAAATTAAGTTTAAAAATCTTCTGTGATTGTTATGACACAGGTGCTCGGCGCTAGCAATCTTACTTGTTTACAACTTTGCGCTCGCTTGGCATGATTATGTAAGAGTTTACTTAGTTTAGAGAACTTAAGTTAGGTAATGGTAGAGAGACTCTAGTCCTTCCTTTGTCCTCCTGCCACTAAGAAGAGATAGTGGTGGATTGATAGGTTTAGTTACTCATTAGTAGGTAATTTTTTAGTGGTCTGCGTGACGCATCCTCTGTCACGTCACGTCCGTGTTGCTGAGTGCTGCTTAACCCAGTCCTTAGTAGAACCTTTTGTAGTTTGTTTAGTGAGTGGTAATAGGCTTATCACTAGCAGAACATCAGCAGCAACCAACCAACAATTTGGTGTATGCTAAAATTTATGCATGTGTCCTCCATCTATGCATTTTTGAGGACTAAAATAAATGAAAATGCAGGCTTAGTGAACAATTGGCCCGTCTGGAATAGGTGGCTAGGTCAGGTGGTACTTAGGCTTAGTTAGTATTCTGGAATCAGAATGGAACACTGGATTAGTGTTATAAATAAATAATAAGACGGACCGCGAATCCCGCAATACTAGTCGACCAGATTAGATAGGTCAAATTGTTGTAACCATAAATGTTTTTTTGAGCGTTTTTCAAAATATTTTATTTGTTTCACTTTCACACCAATCCATGTTTGTCTCTTTCTTTCTTACATCTTTCATGACCAGCACCCAGGGGCAAGAAGACGGGGTTGGAGTCGGCGGGAGCTGGTGAAGATGCCTCCCAGGGCCAGGGACACTCTTCTACCGAGGGCTCTGCTGCTGGTCCCAGTAAGTCCTCCTGTTGTTAATATTAATAATTATACTTCCCTAAATTTTACTGCACCTTATTTTTTCCGAACTATTATTTCGATTTCCTAATTCTATTTTTTACAAAATCTTCTTCGATCTAGACAATCTGTTTCTAAATTCTTGTTATCCCTGCCTCTAACTGCCTCTGCTATGACTCTCTGTACTACTACTATTAGTCTGTCTGTAGCAAAGCTTGCCCAGGTGGCCACTCTTTATGTAAAAGGTTTTAAATAAAACTCAGATTCACCAATCGCTCTAGCCACTGAGTCCAGTCCTTTGGGTTGTCCACTTCTATTCTTCTTAATCTTGAGGCTTTTCAACAATTCCCACCAACAAAATGCCCAAACAGATATTTTACTAATTTTTGATAGGATACATAGGACATACTACTACTGTTGCAGGGATTCTGCACATACAGAACTATGCACAAGAAAATAGGACGTTGGTGATAGGAGGTTGGACCTTCCTCACACCGTCCTCACCCACAATCCCCTGACTGACTAGCTATAGTGTCTCAGAGTCATTAGCTCCCCGAACCCCTCCGAAGATACCCAATGATTAGACAACCCAGAAGATAACACTACACTCCTGACCTCTCACACCCTTTCGCTCACTCACTCGTTTAAGTCCACACCAAATACCACAGAGTCTATGTAAGTTCAAAAGGTTTATTTTCAACTAACAAACTCTGTACGTTGTTCTATAATGCAGTATAATATGAGCCAGCACCAACAGCAAAATGCATAAGATTAAAACAATAAACATTGTTACAACTACAAGTCCATAGAAGACAAAAGGGGAAATCAATCATGATGATAACTGAACAGTGGTGGAAGAACCACCCTCCCCTTGCTAGGAATATAGTTTATATAAAATTATAAATGAAGATATCTGAGCCAATTCTGGGGGACCCCTCACCTTAGAAGAACCTAGAAGTACTGGTTACATCATAAGCTCCGCAAATCTCTGGTTTGTAGTAGGGAATCTTCCATCTGTTATGAGAAAAATGGTGCGCGTTAGTATATTGCAAGCATTTCTCAGTCGTGCCAAAAGTGTAGCATGTTATGGCTAAGCAATACGGACTGACCACCAGAACTCCATAACAAAGTGGCTTGTTTTTGCGACCTTGTACGCAGCGCTCAGACAGTAGCAGTACTATGAGCTCATGTGGACTCAAAGGCATCTTACACAACAAGCTGCTAAGTAACGTGCGCAAAAATAAAAGACACAAAGCTAAAATGGTTGCATGGCTCAGGCTAACGTAGCAAAGACTAGAATGACCCTAGGGACCATGATATAACACTACTTGTGTCTACTGTACTCTAGTACCCGATTTGTACTAGTGATGTATGTTATATATGTATGTATTTAACTTTTTTTCAATCTTGCTAGTGAAAAAGAATAAATAGGGGATGTGTGTATGGCATCTAAAAATGTGTAATGTTTCTAGGCATAATACCGACGACCACCAGTACCGGGGCCAGCGGCGATGGCGACGCGGCCACAGAGGGAGCAGCAGTTGCAGGAGCTGCAGGGGGGGAGCCAGCAGCAGTGGCAGGCAGAGGTAAGTTATATTCCTTACTTATTGACATTGATTACACTCGCTGCAAGGGTGTACTGTACACTGTACTGTTGAGACTTAGTAAGTAAGAAGTTGTTGTGAATGGTTGGAGAAGACACCCTTTACTTAGCATTAGCAATAGCATTAGTGGCGGAGTGTTGAGTAACCAATGTCCTCTTCTATCTGACTTCAACTCAGCTGTGAAAGTTTTATGGAGAAGACTAAAAGTCAGATCAGATGACCTTGATGGATGAGTTGAACGAAAAGGGAAAGAAGGGTGGAAGGAGGAAGGGCGTGCGAGATGTAATATTTATGACTGGCAGAGAAGAAAAGGATACGAGCTTCCCCACCTGCAGACAGTAGTAAATAAAACTAAAGTGAGTCTGCGTCATGACTCGAGTATGTTTGTCTTGGGCGCAAGCAGCTGACTGAGCTGGCATGCCAGCTACAACAAGGTCACGTAATTTCGCTAAACAAGAGAGAAGAAGAAGACTGGTGTACTGTGTACTTGAGTCCATAGTGCTAGTATAATGCCTGAAACTCCCACAAATGTTAGAGGAAGTGGGAGGATAGATACATACCACAAATGTTATGTACTGTGCTTGCTAGCGCTACTGTGCCACTATGTGTTGAATTAATTTTGTGTTAATGTTTTGCTAAGAGTATTGGTTACAACAATAGTATTTTTTTCTTTCTTGATATAGCTACTCCTTCCAAAGCAAAACCAACAAGGAAGGAGTTGGCAGCCGTGGCCCGGAGCCGGAAACTGGAGGCCATCTGCAATGAATACCGGCGGTTGGTGGCTCTGGCGGAGGAGGAGGCGGCAGCAGCTGCAGCCTCCTCCAATGCCCCGGGCCTCAGCACCCAGGCCCTTCCAGCGTTTCGGCGCCACCGTCTGGCAATCGCCTGCTGCAATTCGATATCTCTCACTGCCCCCCCCTGTGGATGCAATTGTCGCGCATTGAAGCGCCGCGTGGCCCGCCTAGAGGAGCGGATTAAGGTCCTGGAGAGGCGAGCACGCCGATGAATGACCCTGTTGGATTGCCCCCTTTTTATTGCTTCTTTTGGTGGGTGGGAATTGGGCATTGGGGTTTATATTTAATGGACATGGACAATTGGTTGAACTTTTTAGTTTCGGACATTGGTTGGGGATAGGGAGAGGGGTAGGCCAGGTGTTTTTTGGGGGGATTTTTTACATAGTTTATTTTTGTAGGGGATTAAATTATATTTATACTTTACATACAATGTTGTTAATGTTTTGTGGGTGGGGTTACAGTTTTACGTCACACTGTTTCCTTGATGCTGCAGGGCCACAGCCAGTGTTTGATTTAAATAATTGGCTGGCGTTGTAAGACACAAACAGATAGATGCGGTACCCCTCACTGAGTGACTTGTCCTACTAGTACTGTCAGTCTCTCCTCCTAGTCTATGCATTCTGCAACTGGACTCAAGGCGTGTGTGAACTAATGAAAATTTTCCATTATTAATTATGCCTCCCCCAAACTTCTTCTCTTACCTGTGCTTGATGTTTAACTTAGGCACAGCGATGTCTGCATGGTGATGATGATGATGGTTTGGTTTGTTTCCCAACATGCCATGGTTGTGGTGGTAGTAGTAGACACTGGCAGTAGCATTTGCAAAAAAAGAAAATGAGACAGTCAGTCACCTGAGAGAGACTGTGGGAGGAGTAGTAGAACGAAGTACAGTACAGAAATTACTGCCAAACAATAATATGCCAAAATAAAATAAAACATAATGGTGGCGGGGATAGCCTAGTACAACAACTTAGAAACTGTAGTTGTGTCGAGTCACTCGACTAGGCCTACACTCGACACAAGCGTAACCTTTAGTGCTTTGTAGGAGGATGACAAATCCAATCGATGCCGGCAATTAATGATGATGGATTAGGTTCCTTTGAATATACTGATCATGGGTGGGCAAGCAGAAGAAGATCCTCGCCCTGCCTTGAAATTGAATTAGTGTTGCTTTCGCCCCATCCGCCCCAGCAAGCGTGTGATCAATTATTGGTGTACATTTAATTTAGTCACACCTCAATAAATCACACAGCCCGGGGGAAGAGGGTTAGGGTTTGATGAATGGTTGGGAAGGGGGGTTTTGGGAAAGGTTTGACAAAGAAAAACAGTATGCATGGACAAACAACAAAACACAATCTTGGCAGACGACCATATCCATAAATGTGTTAAGGGAGAAAAAGGAAATGCACGCATGATGATGATAACTTGATGGTTAATGAGAAGTAGTACTTACTAACTACTACTAGACAATTAGACAGTAGTACAGGGCAGCAGTATATTATGCAATTTGCCTTGCCTGTCTGCCCTCAGAGAGACCCAAATTACATACAGTTTCTGTTCTGTTGTACCGGGCTTACTTTTAAAGATAGCAAAGAAAATTCAAAAAAAGCTGTAGGGATGAATTATTATAAGCAGAGAACAAACATAATAATAACAACAACACATAGTAGACAGAAGACAAAAAATGAATCAAATTATTTAAAAGATGATGAAAGTTGATACTGTTACTGTATGTTATCCTGGTCAAAATGGGGAGTTGCATCTCGGCATTCCTCTTGGTCCTCCCTTCAAAGGACGCTCCGTCCATCAATCTTGGGTGACGCCACTGCCTGCCTGCCTGCCAGATGTAGATTCATTGGTAAGGTAAGTGTGTGTTGTTTTTCCCAGTATAGCACAGGGTAAGGGCTGGCCTGTAATTGTATATGGAAAAACAAAAGGGATATTGATAAATCAAGTAGAAAAAAAATGTATAAATTACGGTGAAGTGCAAAAAGAACACTTTCAGAGGCGACATGGATAGTTTGGATACATCATGTCTACTCTAGTCTGTTTCCAGCATTAACCTACAACAACAACAGGACAGAGCAGGCCCACGGCACCCTTGACCCATCCTCCATTTAGCGTACATTTTTTGACAGAGTCAGACAAAGCACATATACAGCAACATAGCATTTTACAAATTAAGTGACTAAATCAATGCACCGCTGTCAGTCATACCACTACACTCGACTCCACCACTACACAGACATGTAGATCTGCTGTGGTTGTTGTTGACTTGTTTACTTTTTTTATGCCACTCATGAAACGCCCTGACTTATTCCATCAATCATCTCCGATCCTACTGGGTGACTGCGAAGATATTATGTCACTGTGGTCATCATCATGGTGTTGTCCAACTCAGTGTGTGCAGTGTACAGATTGAGTCCCCTTTCCATATTCAAAATGCAATAGATCGGCATGCAGTAGAAGTACAAATTTGTTATTAAAACACAAGAATGGAAACATTGCCTTGAGTTACTTTTAGGGTGTAGATTAGATAATAGTACACAATGAATTAACTGCATGCACAACAAACAACAACAACACAAATCACTCAGTCAGCGTCCAATGCATGGCATCATTCATTACCTGTTCCTTCTCATCTTCAGTTAATGGGCAGTCTCTCTCGGCTCGGAAAGGAGCTTATAGTAGTCATCATCATGTTCCACTTCTTTTGAAGGGACTCAACGAGGCAAGATTTTCTTCTATTATGCTACATCCAATCATCATCTGGCTTCAGGGCAATGGATTTAGGGCGATTCAGGAGGATGGAGGAGCAGGACTTGGAGGAGTGGACTGAAATGCAGACAGCTGAAACTCATATGGCAATAAAAAGACTAGAAGGCGGTGGTGATGGATTTGTTGTGATTCGAAGTTTCGAACCAGAAAGACAGACACACAAATAAAAGTAAATAAGGGAGGAAGACAGTAAGAATTGCAAGCCTAATTTTCAGGGAAGTATAGCTCGTCCTCAAACTCTGGGGGTTCAACCAGAAGTAGGTAATCATCATCTAACACACTACTTCCGTCACCTGAGCCGCTGTCCTCAGCTTCCTCCATTGATTCATGTATTGTGTAATTCGGTGGTATAAAGTGCTGATTCATTTTGATCATGGTTAACCTCTCCACGTTTTTGTGCCAGAGTCTGGTCCTTCTCACTGTTACAATGGAACCAGCAGCACTGAAAACACGTTCAGAAGAGACACTTGCGACAGGGCAAGCCAGATAGTTTATCGCCAGCCTGCTGAGCAGTGGCCCCTTTTCCCATACCAATACCGCAATGGGTTTTGATCAATGTACACCTCTGTTGGGTCATCCAGATAGGCCTGGACCATCCGCTCAATGTTCAGGGGTGCTACACTTTGTTCGGCCTCTTTTGTCTTTGCATCAGCACTGGATCTAGCAAGTCCTTGCTGTAAATACCAATCCTTTAACGATTTTACTGGGGCTGATGATCTGGTTCTTGCTGTTGTCGATAGTGTTGGTGAGTGTTCTGAGCCAAACGCACTGCCCTCAGGCTCCGAAGTTGAACTTGACGCCGGATGCCCTGCTGCAGTACTTGTTGTGGGTTTATGTAGCAGGCTTTTAATTACCAGCCGTTCATTTTCCAAATTACTGGCTGCCTCAGCTATCCAAGTTTTGTACCGGGTAACATCCACTTCTGAAAAAGGAATTAATGTCTTACTGTTCAGTGCCAATTTGGACCGTGGATCCAGAATTGTGGCACAAACGTAATGTTCTTGTGACAAAATCTTATTTTGCACCATTGTATTGTCAGCTAAGCGACGGGATAAGCTCTCCACCAACTCATATGCTTCTTTTTTTCCTCTACACCTTTGTACGCTTCAGACACCTCCTTCAGCTGTTGCTCTAGCATGTGCAACAATGGGATAGCTTGGCCCATAGTACAGTCCTCCTTGCTGACTTCACGTGTGAAGACCTCGAAAGGAAGAAGCATCTCTGTCAGGCATTTAACTAGGCACCATTGGTCCATCTGAAGGGTCATGCCTTTCACAGTAGCATCCCCTCTTCGCATGACATATTCATTGATTGGTCTGCACTGCTCAAACAGACGGTCAAGCATATAATAAGTTGAGTTCCAACGTGTTGCTACCTCCTGGATGAGTGCTTTGACTGGCATTCTATAGTCTCGTTGAATGATCCTCAGCTGCTTCCGAGCTTTAAAAGAATGGGTGAAATGAGTGCATATTCTTCGGCAGGTGGTCAGTAAGTTACTGACTATGGCTTCTTTTTTCAGAAAGTCTTGAACTATAATGTTAATGCAGTGCGCCAAACACGGGACCCTGAAATAGCAACCAAGCTCCATGGCCTTAAGTACATTACTGCCATTATCTGTGGCAACAAAACCAATCTTAAGCCCTCTTGGGCGCAGCCAGTCAAAGTCCTTGCTGTGAAACTCTTCCAAAATGTTTACAGCAGTATGAGATTTCTCCATGGCGAACATGGCTACAGTTGCATGTTTCCGAGTAGCATTAAAAATCTCAGCTGTGTCAACAGCACCTACTTCAGATAGCTTATCTCTAACCCCCACAAAAGAGACCCAGTGTGCAGTGATGCACATGTAATCAGTGGCTTGGCAACTGGTCCACATGTCTGTTGTCAGGTGGATATTGTGAACAGCACTCTGCTGCAAAGCTTGTCCAACCAATTCCAGCACATCGTGATGTAGTGCTGGAAGAGCAACTCTGGCGAAATAGGACCGGCTGGGAACCTTCCATTTAGGGCAGATGGCTGACACAAATTCAAGGAAACCCACCCCTTCCACAAATGAAAAAGGGAGAAGGTCCAGCGCTAACATTTTAGCCAGCTTCGCATTGTACAACCGTGCCATTGGGTGGTTGCGTTGGTACTGCCCCTCCGACCTAAGCATGCTCTCAATGGTAGGCTGGATTATTTTCCTTTGTGGTGCAGCTGTTTTCTTGAACCCAGTTAGGATCAACGATGCACTTTTTTTCATTGCAGTACTCGGTTGCCTTGGTGTCTCAGTCTGACTCTTACTGCGGTGCCACTGAGATGTTACTGAGGATGTGGGCGGTACCACTACACTGCTGGGGACAGGGCTACAAATGTCTCCCTCTTGTTCACCTTCCACCGCAATCATATCTTCCCCATGTTCTTCATCCCCAACAACAGCAATGGGTTCAGTTTTACTTTTTTCTAAGTGAAGTAGGTGAGCCTCCCACTGGATACTGTGGTGTATTTTGAGATGACTTGTTTGGCCTCCGGTACCATAGTTTGTACCAAGCTTACCCCGCCTAACAGTCTGTCGACAAATTGAGCATATAGCAATGTTCTCCTCCTTACTGCTAACCGAAAATTAGTCCCAAACTGGGGAGGAGAACTTTCTGGCGCTGCTGGATGTGCCACTTTCAATACCAGATGAACTGGAGGGTGGGCCTGGAATTTGACTCTGTGCAGTTACACTACCACTATGTACTGAGGTGGTGGTTGAGCTGGATGTAGGTCCCTGCCGGGCCTTTGCAAATGCAAATATGGAAGCTGGAGGTCGTGTTGGTGTTACCTGTGTTGGTGGTATCCGTGCTACATCCCTCGCAGCGATTTTGGATAGGGTAATAATGTTGGTCTCCATCTCCTTTGGGCCGGGAGGGATGTTCGTGATGACTGGCTCGTCATCATCATCATCCCCCTCTTGTACATCTACCTCCATAACTCTAAGGCTTTCTGGAACCTTCCTTTTCACTAGCCTTGTCTTGTGGCGTGCATCACTCTCAGACTGAGCTGGTGGCTTCCAAGTGGCATCTCGATCATCAGAAGCGGGGCGTGAAGAAGAAGATGATGGACTAACCCTCCTTTTCCTTGCTGGGGGTCTGGAAGACAATGGATCTTCTGAAACAGTGGCTTGCTCCTCTTTGTCTGCAGGAAGCTCGATTTCCTGAAATGCCCCTACTTCAGGAGGAACAACTACTATTGTGGGCTGTTGTTGTGGCTATTCTTGCGGCTGTTCTTGCAGCTGCTGCTGTACTTGCAGCTGCTGCTGTTCTGGCGGCTGCTGCTGTTCTGGCGGCTGCTGCTGTTCTTGCGGCTGCTGCTGTTCTTGCGGCTGCTGCTATTCTGGCGGCTGCTGCTGTTCTTGCAGCTGCTGCTGTTCTTGCGGCTGCTGCTGTTCTTGCGGCTGCTGCTGCGCCTGCTGCTGCCCACTTATCTGCTGAGTTTCCGCCTCCGTTGATTGTGTACTACTTTGCGATAATGACATTTCAACATCGCTGCTCGTTAGTAGACTGGCTACCTCTGCGACACTCATGGGCTTGGGCCTAGGTTGGTGGGGCTGGCCCGCTGATGCGGAGGTGCTGCTCCCAGCTTGGTTCCCGGACAACGCTGCTGCAGGCGTAATTTTCTTTTCTCCCAAAAAACACCTGGGGCGGCACACCAGTCTTGGTAAGTGCCACTTCCTTTTTCTGTTCCTTCTTCTCACTGACAACTTTCTTGGTACTGGAGGACCTGTTACCTTTCTTTGGGCCCATCTTCTTCAGATGTCAGCAGGACGCAGGTCCACAAGTTGCAGAGATGTCTGTGGTCACACGTGGACGTGACGTGGTGCGCAGCAGGACTTCTGTCTGGCAGTACAACGGGTGATGATGACACCTCCTCCTCTGTCTTTTTGTGCACCTAAAAGCAAAGAAGCCAGGAGAAGAACATCAGTGAAATGTTGCATTTGTTGTTGTGGTTCAATTACTACTAGTACAAACAAACAAATAAAAGATATAACTTAGTGTAGCCATTTGTGAGACTTTGTCAACAAGGGCTTTCATGGTATACTGTGTACACTACACTCTCAGGAAGGATAGGAAAGAAGAAGAACAACAACAAAAATACAAATGTAATGGAAGTGGACCCTGTTTGGCATTACGTTATTTGCTCATCACATCATACAGGGAGCTGCTGCTGGCAAAGGGGATGGATGGAAGCAGTAAGCCAAGAGGAAAACCATGCAGGCCTATATGGCAAAAGCAGCACACTTATATAACTCCCACCAGAAATGGCCACCAGCCACATGGGCACTCAAATCACAAGCAACAAGCAGGAGGCCTGGAAAACAATGAACTGAAACAGGCCTATAATAGCCAGGCAAAGGATGCATGCTAAACCACACTGCTTTGCCTTAATGCAATAAAATGCAAAAACGAAAATCCACAGGGCTAAACAAAGTCTGCAAGGTACACAACAACACACCACACACAACAAAGGCATTTATTTAACACACACCCAAAAACAGAAATACCCCCAAAAAAGCACATTTTGCAATTTAATCCAATGCCATCCATGCCCCAAATGATGTTTAAATTCAACAGAACACACAGAGACAGTTGTTTTCATGCACCCATGACTACCTCTGAGCCTACTGGATGAAAGGCCTGTTGGCAGACTAGGCCACAAGCTTGCAGGCCTATGGCAAAAGCACACTGCCTGGCTTCAAAATGGCCACCAGTCACATGGCCAGGCCCACACATCTACAAGAAACTGAAGACAGACAATGCAGGCCTATTGCAAAAAGCACACTGCCTGGCTTCAAAATGGCCGCCAGCCACATGGCCAGGCCCAGCACAACTACAAGAAACTGAAGACAGACAATGCATGAATGCAGGCCTATTGCAAAAAGCACACTACCTGGCTTCAAAATGGCCGCCAGACTCATGGCCAGGCCCACAACAACAAGAAGCCTAGGCCACAAAGGAATAACATGCAGGCCTATATGGCAAAAGCAGCACACTAATAACTCCCACCAGAAATGGCCACCAGCCACATGGACACTCACAAATCACAAGCAACATGCAGGAGGCCTGGAAAACAATGTACTGACAAAAGGCCTATAATAGCCAGGCAAAGGATGCATGCTAATTAAACCACACTGCTTTGTCTTTAATGCAATAAAATGCAAAAACGAAAATCCACAGGGCTAACCAAGGATCTGCAAGGTACACAACAACACACCACACACAACAAAGGCATTTATTTAAAACACACCCAAAAACAGAAATACCCCCACAAAAACACATTTTGCAATTCAATCCAATGCCATCCATGCCCCAAATGATGTTTAAATTCAACAGAACACACAGAAACAGTTGTTTTCATGCACCCATGACTACCTCTGAGCCTACTGGATGAAAGGCCTGTTGGCAGACTAGGCCACAAGCTTGCAGGCCTATGGCAAAAGCGCACTGCCTGGCTTCAAAATGGCCACCAGCCACATGGCCAGGCCCACACAACTACAAGAACCTGAAGACAGACAATGCAGGCCTATTGCAAAAAGCACAATGCCTGGCTTCAAAATGGCCACCAGCCACATGGCCAGGCCCACCACAACTACAAGAAACTGAAGACAGACAATGCATGAATGCAGGCCTATTGCAAAAAGCACACTACCTGGCTTCAAAATGGCCGCCAGCCTCATGGCCAGGCCCACAACAACAAGAAGCCTAGGCCACAAAGGAAAACATGCAGGCCTATATGGCAAAAGCAGCACACTAATAACTCCCACCAGAAATGGTCACCAGCCACATGGACACTCACAAATCACAAGCAACAAGCAGGAGGCCTGGAAAACAATGTACTGACAAAAGGCCTATAATAGCCAGGCAAAGGATGCATGCTAATTAAACCACACTGCTTTGCCTTTAATGCAATAAAATGCAAAAACGAAAATCCACAGGGCTAAACAAGGTCTGCAAGGTACACAACAACACACCACACACAACAAAGGCATTTATTTAACACACACCCAAAAACAGAAATACCCCCCAAAAAATACATTTGGCAATTCAATCCAATGCCATCCATGCCCCAAATGATGTTTAAATTCAACAGAACACACAGAAACAGTTGTTTTCATGCACCCGGGACTACCTCTGAGCCTACTGGATGAAAGGCCGGTTGGCAGACTAGGCCACAAGCTTGCAGGCCTATGGCAAAAGCACACTACCGGGCTTCAAAATGGCCACCAGCCACATGGCCAGGCCCACACAACTACAAGAAACTGAAGACAGACAATGCAGGCCTATTGCAAAAAGCACACTGCCTGGCTTCAAAATGGCCGCCAGCCACATGGCCAGGCCCACCACAACTACAAGAAACTGAAGACAGACAATGCATGAATGCAGGCTTATTGCAAAAAGCACACTGCCTGGCTTCAAAATGGCCGCCAGCCTCATGGCCTGGCCCATAACAACAAGAAGCCTAGGCCACAAAGGAATAACATGCAGGCCTATATGGCAAAAGCAGCACACTAATAACTCCCACCAGAAATGGTCACCAGCCACATGGACACTCACAAATCACAAGCAACAAGCAGGAGGCCTGGAAAACAATGTACTGACAAAAGGCCTATAATAGCCAGGCAAAGGATGCATGCTAATTAAACCACACTGCTTTGCCTTTAATGCAATAAAATGCAAAAACGAAAATCCACAGGGCTAAACAAGGTCTGCAAGGTACACAACAACACACCACACACAACAAAGGCATTTATTTAACACACACCCAAAAACAGAAATACCCCGAAAAAAATACATTTTGCAATTCAATCCAATGCCATCCATGCCCCAAATGATGTTTAACCCCTTCGATGCGCGTGACGAGCTCAGCTCGTCATGCTGCGCGGTAGCGCTGTGCGCATGACGAGCTGAGCTTGTCACGACCGCACTGCGATCGGAATGTCCAGCACACGAGCGGAATTCCGATCGCGGTCAAGGGGTTAAATTCAACAGAACACACAGAAACAGTTGTTTTCATGCACCCGGGACTACCTCTGAGCCTACTGGATGAAAGGCCGGTTGGCAGACTAGGCCACAAGCTTGCAGGCCTATGGCAAAAGCACACTACCGGGCTTCAAAATGGCCACCAGCCACATGGCCAGGCCCACACAACTACAAGAAACTGAAGACAGACAATGCAGGCCTATTGCAAAAAGCACACTGCCTGGCTTCAAAATGGCCACCAGCCACATGGCCAGGCCCACACAACTACAAGAAACTGAAGACAGACAATGCAGGCCTATTGCAAAAAGCACACTGCCTGGCTTCAAAATGGCCACCAGCCACATGGCCAGGCCCACACAACTACAAGAAACTGAAGACAGACAATGCAGGCCTATTGCAAAAGCACACTGCCTGGCTTCAAAATGGCCGCCAGCCACATGGCCAGGCCCACCACAACTACAAGAAACTGAAGACAGACAATGCATGAATGCAGGCTTATTGCAAAAAGCACACTGCCTGGCTTCAAAATGGCCGCCAGCCTCATGGCCTGGCCCATAACAAGAAGAAGCCTAGGCCACAAAGGAATAACATGCAGGCCTATATGGCAAAAGCAGCACACTGATAACTCCCACCAGAAATGGCCACCAGCCACATGGACACTTACAAATCACAAGCAACAAGCAAGAGGCCTGGAAAACAATGTACTGACAAAAGGCCTATAATAGCCAGGCAAAGGATGCATGCTAATTAAACCACACTGCTTTGCCTTTAATGCAATAAAATGCAAAAACGAAAATCCACAGGTCTAAACAAGGTCTGCATTGCAAGGTACACAACAACACACCACACACAACAAAGGCATTTATTTAACACACACCCAAAAACAGAAATACCCCCAAAAATATACATTTTGCAATTCAATCCAATGCCATCCATGCCCTAAATGATGTTTGAAATAAATTCAACACACACCAAAGGAACAATTGCTTCATCATGCACCCACCCATGACTAGCTCTGGGCCTACTGGCTACCCACAGCAATGTAAAAAATAAATAATGATAAGTACCAAAATTGTAGTTGCAGCAACTGCAATGCCCCAATCAAACAAACAATAACACCAACTTACTTGTAAAATATCAAATCCAAATGTCCTCAAATCCAATGATAATGATGCAGCAGACACAAAGAGTGATCCTTCCAGCTCAAAATCCAAAGGAAGAATGAACAGGAGATGGACAAAGCACTGGAAGGAGCCTGCTGGACAGGAACAGGAAGTTGGAGACTTTTTTAAAAAAAGGACTCCTTGCACAAAAAAGGACAGCCAAATGTCAATCTGAGGAGTTTTTTTTCATCCAAATCATCATTTAGAGAAGGTTTTATGCTGCTTGAGATATTATTCTTCTCCAGATTGAAAATTTTGCGTGTTCGGGATCGCGAGCTTCACCAAACTTTTGTCGGATGTCGGATGGCGCGTCCAAATGACGTGTTCGCGATCGCACGCTCTCTCTCACGGTGGTGAATGACGTGTTCGCGATCGCACACTCTCGCGGTGTCCGATGGCGCGGCGAATTACGTGTTCGCGATCGCAAACTCTCGCGGGATAGCGCGACCGGCTACCAACATCTCGTGGTGCACGCGAACGGATAGGAAAACACGTCGGCAATGCGCGAGAACGCATTTTTAAAGCGCGAACAAGAAAAAAAACTCAGCTACGCCGCGGATCGCTGAAATTTCAACATTTCCGCGTTCTCCGCTGAACGCGAAAATGCCTAAATTTCATAAATTCCGCGAGCGGAACGGAATTTGCCGCCCACCTTTAGTCTGCAAGGGGATTTCCAGTTATAGTCTTGCCCTCTTTTATAAGAGCCACCCCCGAGTGCAAGTCATCACACTCTAGTTTGAGATGAAAACCGCTGGACTCGAAGCACCCAACTCGAGTCCTATCACAATATATTATCGCTTTGTGCGATGTAATTGGTATTTCATTCCTTTTGTTTAGCACACCGCATTTCATTCTTATAAACTCGTGTTTCACTGATGCACATGTTTGTGTCCAATTCCCTTTTTAACCGACTGCAGTGCAGACTTCTCAACTTGCAGTGGCTTGCTAAAGCAGGCTTGACCACGGTTTCCTTGCAGGGGCCCTTGTGCAAGGAAAGGAATTGCCCCCCTCCCCCGGCTACTGTTTGAACTATAAAATACAGTAATCCTCAGGGTTGAGAGGCCCCTCTGAACTCTCTGGGCCCCGGTGCCACTGCAGCTGCTGCACCAGTGGAAGCTACGTCCCTGAGCCTGACATGGTCTGACATTTCCTGCTGCGGCTGGAGGAGGCTGGACAACCAGTACCATGGCAACGCACTGACTCTATCCTGGCCTGACTGACAGCCATGGTGGCGCAGCTCCCTCGTAGCTCCTCTCTCTCAGCGTTGCTACAATCCAGCACTACGGGTTAAAACTTATCAGTCCCAGCCCTGCAAGAGAGACTAGAAAAATATTTTCGTCCAATGCAAATGAACAACTCTTCAGAAAAGGTATGTGGTTGCTGGGTGGCCGATTTTCAATATTTTGCCTCTGACGCATGGAAAATAGCGTCCGGAGATAGCCGGGGAGAGGGTGGGTGAAGGGGCATTCCTACCAAATACGCTGTCTATTCTGTATATGGGTTATACTTTTGCAAGGTCATCAGGTCACTCATTTAAAAAAATAAAAAAAACTGTATTCTCAAATTGCATTTGAATAATCTACCCCTATAGTTATAAATGGTATCTCGTTCCTGCAGGCACTTGTTTGAGATGAGAGTAGTTGAAAGCTATGTGCAGTACATTTGAAACTCCCTATCTGCGCTGTAAATCATTTTTGTGTCTTTTGCTTTGTTTCTCGCTAATAACTCTTTCATTAAATCTGACAACAAATGTGAAGAGAGCAAACTCCGCATATTGTCATCAATATAGTCTGAATGTGACACATTCTTTGCACTAGTTACAAGGGGACTCGTGTCATAAATGACGCAATAAGCCAGTCGGGACTTTAATCAGTAGCTGTGGGAGCAGCTTCACCCTGACAATGCTTTTTACAAGTGTCTCCTGCCGCCAGCATGTAACTACCTTTCTCTAACTCTTTCACTCTCTATTTCATACTCTCTCTGTTCACTCTACCTCTCACTTATATATGCAAATAATTCAAACTAGCTCTATATACCATCTCCCTCTCCTTTCACACTCGCACTCTCTCTCACATAAGTAAAACACATGTCCATTACAACGCCAATAGCTCTAACTCTAAAAAAAGAAAAAAGCGAGACCTATTGCATTGCAAATACTTGTTTTCAAAGTTGTTCTCATAAAATGTTTATGTGACGTTGTGAGATTGTAGCTGCCTGTAATTTGACTGCTTTGTTGCACATCTTCTTGTGTCCTTCATAAAAAGTAATGGAAAAATACATGTCATAACTGAAAGGCTTTGAAAAAATTACTAGTAAACAGCCACATCTGAAAGCATATGATGGCAACAATTATGTGGTGGTCTGTTTTCTATTCGTCTTATTTTTGTGGCAAATGCTTGCAATAAAAAAGTTTTAAAAACGTAACCATTGCACCAGCATGCTAAGCCTAAACCTATTGGCTTTTCATGTTTGCCTTTGTCGTGAATCGCAAAGATCGGTAAACAATTGCACTGGTACTAGTGTAATTTATGTAACCCAACTAAGGTATTAAATCAAAATATCGAAAGATTCATCCACAAACCACGAATGATGAAAAATGTTTGCATCATCGAGAAGAACTAATTTCAAAAGGCTGAGGACTAAAATGGATGAGCAGTTCAATTATGAATTGCCATGCACAAGTCGAGAGCAGTGTTGGTGGTCTCTTTTTAATGAGGGTGCGGTGTTTGTTATTGAAAGGAGAGTCAGGTATATGCAGGAAACCCTTGAAACAGTGATCTAATACTTTCTGCCCTCAAAACATACAGTCCTCGTGAGCAATGCATTAGCCTAGTTTCATATTTTATTGGGACTCCATGGAAAAATATATTCAGCAATGCACATCAGCAGAAACACTGTTATAGCTAAGTGGAATTCTGTGGAGACCTTTATACTCTACGCTTCTGCTCTTCCTGTGTCTTTGAAAGAAACATATTAATGAAGCACTTGAGAATTCTTTTAAAGTATGTTTCATATTTCTTCTTTACATTTTGAAGATATCTGAGCTCGCTGTAGATCTAGGGAAGACCTGGCTGCTGGCCTGAAGCATAATAAATGGCCACTCTATAGAAATGGTAGATATGCACGTTCAGCAAATGAAATTGGATTGGCAGAGGCCAGTCCTTTTCTACTAATATGTACCTTAAAAACAAATGTGATTTAGGAGATCTCAAGTAAATCATTTTAAATTTACACTAGAAGGTACAATGTTACAATAGTGTGTCACGGTACTGTAAACATATACATGTGTTTTTATGCATTCTTCTTAAAGCTGTGTCAAAATATAGCACTTCTATTGAATATAATATTAACTTGGAAATAAATGAAGAGTTGAATATTGTGCCTGGGAACTTGGCCTGGCAGGGATGAGCCTTTGAACACTGACTGGTTTACAAATAGGAAAGCAATTTGGGAGATGGTCTATTTACAAATAGGTTGCACTGTAAATTGTTCATTTGCAGGGTTTCACAGAACAAACTCCCTAATGAATATTATTTAAATAGATAGCAGTTTACGGCCCGCTGTGATTGGCTGTGAATGCAGTTCTGGAGGCCTGAAGGGCAGTAGACCTCCATCCCTTCATGTGAGTTTCCAAATGGTAAACATTTTTTATTAAAAGCAACTGGTCTCTAGATAGGTCTTGCTTTTCAATAAATGTTTGCAATTTGGGAACTCTTTTAGGGGAAAGGGCACTGGTCATGATTCCCAAATGGGAATTGGTCCCATGGGACAGTTTCTCATTTTGTGAATAGGTTACACTTAAACTCGGAGGTCGTAAACTGAAAAATGGTTTGTGACTGTGAGAATGTGGATTATTAGCTGGAGGGGATGTGAGTCCTCACTAAATAATAATGTCAAAATTCCATATTAGGTCCAGTTAGGTTTTAACAATTTAAACCTGAGCTCAACCCTTCGTAGCTGTAGCACCGAGCAGGCAAGCGTAACTTTGGAGAAATGCGCAAAGCATTTATCAGTACCAAAACAAATAAACCATAAAAAACACAACACAATAAAAATCTGATTTATAAAAATTGAGTAAAATTTAATTAACAAATAGATACCAAAACCACAAAAATCGGATGTGGGAAACTGTAGATATGGGTTTTAGAATTTTAAGTTAAAATAGCACCTAAAATCGCAAAGCGTCAATTGCGGCTATCTGGTCGGGCTACACCAGGTCCAAGTCAAAAGTTAAGGCTGACTGTGAGCTTCTGCTGGTTAGATACAGTGACCAGGTGAAAAGTTTACCTTCTGACTTAGAAGATTTTCTGGAGCAAAGTCTTCATTGATGGGTTGTCTGAAGGTTGGGCTTCAGGCTGGATATATAGCAGGGCTCGATTACATCAACCAAGTGAAGCGCAGGTGTTCGGTGTAAGCCTTGGCTCTGACAGGAAACATGGGAAGGTCAGCATTGACAACAGGAAAGCTCCAATGGGGCAAAGTCTGAAATCTGTACCCAGGAAGGCCTCGTCGGTGGTCGGATGCTGTCCGAATTTGGACTCGGCGAAGTCCCTGTAGGTTTAAACTTAGAAACTTTTCTGTAACCAGAATGATTTCAGCGGGGCATCTGGCTAGTTGAATCTGGCTGGTGTTTCTACGTCAATCACAGCCACATCCCTGCTGATTTACAGGTTTCAGGGGCAGAGAAGTACATTCCAAGACCAGCCATGGGTTCAGGACCTAGTAGGCGCCATTTGGAGGTTAGGAGTTCCTCTCCTAGAAGCTGCTAGCAGAGTCCAAAGGAAATCCAGTAGGGCTCTGGGAAAATGTAGGATTCTTGCAGCTTTTGTGGCCAACTGACCCTTGGAGTCCAGTTCTTGGGCCTGGGTACAAGTGGAAGCAGGTCCAGTCCTTTGGGTTTCTCTCCATGTGTTCAACAGCAGCTGCAGTCCTTCCTCTGTCATACACAGGCCCATGGGTGATCTGAAGAAGGTATGCAGGGGTGCCACATTTATGCCTGGCACTAGCTTGTGGGTGAGGGAGACTCCCTGACCAACAGGGAACAAGTTCCCAGGGGCAAACCTAGCCTCTTTGATATGATTTTCTGGGGGTTTCGTTCCAAACAATAACGCAGTGACCTGTTCTACCAAAATTCCACATGGCAGAATCTTTCTACCCCTGGGTGGAGATCTAGTTACACCCTTGAGGTATGATTAGGGTAATGAGAAATGCCCCTTGCAAACCAGTTCTGAAACAGATTGACCCCCCACTGGGATTGGTGCCATCCTGACTGCTTAGAAAATGGGAGGGACAGGCCTAGGTGGAGTTGCATCAACCTGTGACAGGAGATGCTCCTTTGAAACTTGTGCAATTTGTGGGTATATCATCCAGGCCATCCTGTTAATAGGAGGCCACACCTCCTCCCACCCAAGACCCTTTTGTTCACTTTGCTGGAGACATTCACACTTCCTTGCAGAGGGCTAGCAGGCACTAGGTGACAGTTGGTGATTAACTCTGAAAAGGCTACTAGAGGCTTTAGGCCCTTTTTTCTGAAGCCACTATTTCTGAAATAGTTAGACATTATTTGAAGTATTTGCTAGCTACTACTAATCTAAAAGGGGAGGACAGATGGATACTGCTAGGTGCACCCACGAGAGACGCACCTTGAGACAAGTTTGACAACAGGGATCTCTCCTCCATTCTCCTCCCATGGGGCATGTAGGGTATTACTCAAGGGCTTGATGAGAGTCCTTTTCTCCGGTGGAGTGTGACAAAGGTCATCCCACCAAGTGGTATTTTCTCACCACAACCTGGGTAAGAACGGAGCCCTCTCTTGGTCCTGATGAATGCCGCGGACCCTATTGGGCCTATTGGCAGAAACATGTTGACCACAATCCCTACGGTGAGGGGACAATAATATCCCCATGCTCACCGCCCACATTATTTTAACACCATATAGCTACCTCCTCTATTAAATATAATTTGGTAACTGTAATGGTTTTTAAAACTCCACTCACTTGTCACGGGCTCCCACTTAGATTTAGAAGTGCCTCCCTGTCTCCAGGTGAAGGCCCGCCCTCTACCAAACCGAGTTTCTAGAGGGCGATGACTGCCGATGATGAAGCATGAGACCTGGCGGTGTGTGAGGACAGTCCTTCACTTTTTGTGAGATGCCAGCACTCACAGTCAAGATTTAGAGTACCTTCGGTCATTTCGTTGGGAACAGCTTCTTTTGTGTTCACACTTCAAAGGCATGCCTCTTGAAGCTTCTCCCCACTACAAAGGCACAACTGTGCATAAAAGTAGGACCTCAAACATCAACTCTTCAGTACACTTCTGGACCTGTGCATACACTGCCAGGAAGAAGGACTGCTATGCTGCTACAGGGGGATCACTGACATAATGTCGACAGACATAATATCGACCTACCATAATATTGGGACAAAAATATCGATTACACTAATATCGACACACTATACTTATTTTAAAAAAATACACAAATATCGACAACAAAATATTGTTAAACATTACATCAATATCAGTATTATCGAACCAAAAAATATCGTGATAACTAATATCGAACATATTAGGAAAGCATTCAAAGTGACAATAATATCGAGAACAAAAATATAGACAGCAATATTATCGTTAAAAAAATATATCGACATGTTAAAATTATTTATAATAACACAATACATACCCCAAAAAATATAAAAATATTAATTAACACACACAGCATACAAAATAAATCGATTAACATATATTTTAATGACTTTTATAAATAATATCATGAAAATGATTAAATACACAAAATTATTTACTACTTCAAACATTATATCTAAATTAAAAAAATATTATTTAACATTTAAAAGAATATAAATTACATATAATATACCACTTTTAAATAAAAAACAACAGTATCTAAAGCTTAATTAACGTTTTCCATTTATGGAAAACAACTGCCAAATTAATTAAAACAATAAGTAACAACCAATGAAATACACATACAATTGAAATAACCCAATAAAATTAAAACAACAATTAATGAAACACTATATAAACACACGAAAATTAAACATTATTTTACACTGCAACCAAAAAAGCAAGAATAAGGAGAAACTCTGCCGGATTGCTGCCACAACATTGAACTGCATTATAGAAAACTCTGATTCCAGCTCCACAAAGTAAGTAAAATAGCATTTTAAAACTACTTCCACTGAAAACGTTCTCAAAGCACTTTTTATATGAACAAAATAATTAATATATATTTTTAAAATTATATCTCCTCTACAGATAATTCTGAAGACACTCAAAGAACTACAGAACAGTGTGAAATATCAACTTGCAAATAAAGTAAGTATTAAACTCAAATAAACTAACACAATTTTCAAAAATGCCAAACAGAAGTGCAAGCTAAGCAGAACACCCCCCCCCCACCACTAAAAACACAGTTAAACACATATATTAAAATCACTCTTTTTTCTGCAGGAATTTCTAAAATAAATACTAAAGACAAACAGCAAAGAAAACCCATCAGCATTGTAAACATTCTTCAAATTCAACATTGTTAAGTATTAAATTGACAATGTACATGTTTTAGATGATAAAACAGCACAGGAATATTTTTAATAATTGTGTGATACATTTCTCTTAGCATTTGAAACATCACCATGACTGAAGGAGCCCAATTCATTACTTCCCAAAAAGGCACATTTTTGTTATGCTATATGGGGTATGTGTACACCCAAGAAAAGCAAACAGGCGACAAAGTGAACTGGAAATGTAGTAAATATTATTCTAACAAATGTTATGGGAGGGCTGCAACAAAGGTGACAACTGTACTATATGTTAGAGAGCATAACCACCCCCCTAACGTAGCTGAAATTGAAGTTCGAAATGCTTTAGAAAATATAAAAGAAGCTAGCACTAGATCTGAAAAGGCTACAACAGAAATACTTAAGGACATGCTCCCCAGAGTCCCACAACATTCAACTGGCCAAATGCCCTCAATATCGTCACTAAAAAGAACAATAGCTAGAACTAAAAAAGCTACTGCTACCACCACACCTGTCCCCAAAACTTTTGCTGAAGTAGAAATACCACCTGAACTCACAGTTACTCATAATGAAGAACAATTTCTTCTTTATGACAATAAAGCAGCTGACAAAAGAATAATAATGTTTGGAACTCCCACAAATTTACTGAAACTACAGAACTGTGAGACATGGATGATGGATGAGACTTTTAAAATATGTCCCAAACCATTTTACCAGTTATATACAATACTTGGACTTTATCAAAATACAAACATCCCCTTTATATATGCTCTATTACCAAACAAGCAAACCACCACCTATGTTGACCTTTTAACCAAAGTAAAACAAGAAACCAATAATTACTTTCCCCAAAAAATGATCATTGACTTTGAACAGTCAATGATACAAGCCATACTAAAAAACTACCCTCACACAGCAATTCAAGGTTGCTATTATCACTTTAACCAATGCATTTGGAGACACCTCCAAAAATCTACACTAAGGTGGTCATTATGATGGCGGAAGGACTGCCACCGCCAGCCGTTTGGTGGCAATCCGTCTGCCATCGAATGGCGATTCACCGCCTGCCAGATTAGGATGGCAGGCGGATCCAGACCACGACCGTGGCGGGTGCAAAGATTGCCCGCCACGGATCCATCACAGGCAATCGTCACGGTTGCCTGGCGGAGCGGTCTGCATCCGTAAAATGGTGGCAGCGCCTAGCAGGCACCGTCAGCCAAATTACGATGCTGGCTACAGCCAGCCTTTCCATGGCGGCAAAACCGTCATTGAAAGGCTGACAGGGACTGGTTTCGGGGGCCCGTTGCGGGCCCCCCTTGTGTTGGAGGTAGGTGTTTGTGCACTGGGGGGGTACCCATGCATTTCACTGCACTAAGTGTCAGGCACCGTGTGGTGCCTGCCACGTAGTGCAGTGAAATGCACAACATGCATTTTTGACATCGCGGCGGGTGCTGCAGTCAGCAGCACCCGCCGCAATGCTAAATTTCAAAATGCAACCGCCATGGTGGCGGTCGCATCCTAATTTGGTGTGCGGGACTGCCGCATGCATAGCGGGCGGTCCCACTCCCCGAAACAATGGCGGACGGACTGAAGTCCGTCCGCCATCGTAATCACCCCCTAAGTGTAGAATATACAACAAATAGCAACTTTGCATATCAAATTAAAAAACTAATAGCACTAGCATACGTCCCAATTACTGACGTAGCCGAACACTACAATTTATTAATTGAAAGTGCCTACTACCAACAAAATGAGCAAAAACTAACTCCCTACTTGACTATTTTGAGGATACCTGGGTGGGAAGGCTACACAGATCTGGACACAGAAGACAGCCTAAATACCACATTCCATGGTGGAATGTATAAAACAGTACCCTAAACAAAGAAGCTAAAACTAATTATGCTGTAGAAGGATGTCATAACACCTTCCAAGCCACAACAGGCAGAACCCCACCAACTCTACATAAACTATTACAATCTATCCAAAAAGGACAAAGCTACCAACAACTAAGAATGGAACAATCTATAACACAACTAGGCCCAAAACTAACCAAGCAAACTAAACAAATGTTTGAGTACTTACAATACAAAGTAAGACTCTACCCAACAACTAAAGGGCTAGAATATCTTGAAACAATAGCTAAAAGCCTACTTTAAATAAATATACCTTAAAATCCCCAAAACTCGTAATCTAAAAACAAACAGTCAAATAAATAATTTTTTTAACTCAAAAATATAATTATTTTGTCAATTAATTTAATTAATATGTAAAAAGTAAATTTACATAATATTTATATTTTATATAATATAAATAACAATAACAATTACAGTATTAACATTTCCCTCCTGGTATAAATAATTTAAAATTACTTACTGTTTTCGTAGCTGAAGAAATGTAATCCAAACTGCCATAAATAAATCCACATTTATGAAAATCCCAATAAGTGAAGAAAAATCCCCCCAAAAATGGAAAAATCCAACTGTATAAAAAGTAATCCACCGGCAATAGCTCCACAGATGATAAACCATAAAAATCCCGAGAAACGTATTTAAAAAAAGAAACACTCCTGGAAAACTCGAAAAATTAAGGAAGTGTAAAATAATTATTAGTTTACTAAAACTAATACACACTTCCTTAAAAAAAAAAACGCATTCTTCACCCAATGGCAACTTCCAATCGACAAAAACCTGTTAGGAAAAAAAACAAGTCCTCCAGCACAAATATACATGTACATTATATCACAATACAAATATATGTAAAACTAACACCATACTATAAACATAATTTCACATATCAATCAAACTCTAACACCGACCGATTAACAAACTAACCGCATTTTGCAAACGCATAAGTAAAACATACAACTCACCAAAAACTGAAAAACCTAACACTACATACATTATATACTACTAGACTACCTTCAAATTAACCCCAAATTAAACTTTAAATAAAGAAAATTAAACTTACCTTACCCGATGCGACGCAGCTTCCAACCGCGAGCTTCTCCCCTCAGAAATGACCTAAAACAAAACCAATAGCTTCCACAATATAAGTTAGCAATATAAGGCTGCCTTAAATAAGAAAGTTTTATATTTTTCTTTATTAAACTTATTGTACATTAGAAATGCATTACTATAAATTTTTGTAAAAATACTACAAAATAATACTCATGTATAAAAAATTATTTGACATATATTTTCAAATGTTAAATTATAATATTAAATATAATTAAACAATTAATATTTATTATTATAATTCAAAAAATATACATTTAATGGCCAATGTATATTAAAAATCTGTACTTTTTTTAAATAATGTGAAAAAATGTATAAATGTTATAAAAAATGTTTGTGTTTGCAAAATGGCTTATGTACTAGTTAATATTATTTATATTTAAAATATAAATAATATTACCTAAAATATAACATTATGGGCCCGATTCCGATCTCGCTCGGTAGGCCCTCCGAGAGCCGTCCGTAGCGTTACCTTCTGACCGACTCGTTCCGGGAGCCGATCCATCCAAACGACGAAGTACGATGCGCAAAATCCTATTTCCGAGCGAGACATACGCTCCGATTCCAGCTCCATTTTCCGTACGACCCGGCTCCGTAAATGCTGAATGGAGTCGCCCGGAGCCATTTCCGAAGCAGTTTCCGGCCGGGCAAGTACGACGCATACTTCTTACGCGCCGAACAGGTCGCCACCTCCAGCACGTCACAGCATCCGGAAGAGCCGTATTTCAGCTCCGATTCGCGCCACAACATGATCACTGCGTACGAGACGAAACAGCCATGTATCCTATCACGCATGTCATCCCAATACTCTACGCTTATGGTCGAATCAACAACCAGAACCGACGCGTCCATCACAGACGGTAAGTCAGACACCTACCACACACAAAAATGACACGATCCCGCGAATGGCAACACACCCATGGGGGGTGGATGCCCAACACTACCAGCATTGCCCACCCCATAGGGGGTGGATGCCTAACACTACCAGCATTGCCCACCCCATAGGGGGTGGATGCCTAACACTACCAGCATTGCCCACCCAATAGGGGTTGGATGCCTATCACTCCCACCATTGCCCACCCCATAGGGGGTAAATGCAGAACACTCCCCCAGTGCTGTCATGCCTAAATTGTGGTTAGTGTGTACAGTGCTTGCAAAATTGACACACTAAGAGATACATTGGACAAACAACCCATATCTGTAGTGACAAAAAGGTGAGTATTGGGTTCAATCCCCCATCATTTCCAAGCACATAGGGGTAATGGGGGATAACCCCCCATCACTGTAGTGACAAAAAGGTGAGTTTTGGGTTCAATCTCCCATCATTTACAAGCACATAGGGGTAATGGGGGATAACCCCCCATCACTGTATTGACAAAAAGGTGAGTGTGGGGTTCAATCCCCCAGCATTTTCAAGCACATAGGGGTAATGGGGGATAACCCCCATCACTGTAGTGACCAAAAGGTGAATGTATGTCTCACACACCCAGCATGTCCGACCAATAATGTTATTTTTGGGCCTAAAAACACAAGCAATGTAGTGATAAAGTAGTGGTTGTGTGCCAAACAACAACATAACTGTTCAGACCAACATTGTTGTGTGTGTCAGATACACTCAGCCATGTGCACCCAATCAGTGCTCTTGGGGGCTAACACTGCCAGCATTGTTCAATTGGACAATGTAACATGTGACCATCCAAAATGCATAAACACACATTTTTGTCACAAGCAGACACAATTGCAAAGGATTCAATCTGAAACAACTTTTTGGATGAGACCCAGTACCACACTGTGGCAGCAAGGTCAAATGCAAAACATAAGGGATGTGCAGAGTGAAGATGAAGGAGTCCCAGGGCAAGTAGAGCAAAAAACTAAACTAAACATCCACTCAATGCCATTGAAACACTGTTGAAATACATGGGTGAAGATGCACAAAGACAACCAACCAGCCACACACTGCAGAACAAACACAACATCTGTGTGAGGGTTGAAGTGTTTCTTGCCTGGCCAATCAGGCATTGTTTGATGAGCGGGTGCACAAGAGTCACATGTGGAACAAGCCTGGTGGAACACCAAACAAAACATCAAGAGACTGACTCTCTTCCGCAGTACCCTCAAGGCCACATCACTGTGGTGACAGTATCATGTCTGCTGACCCTCTGTCATGCTAAATGAGGATGTGTGCCATACTTCAGAGCCCAATCACTTCTGCGCAATGTGTCACGTTCCTTGCAAGAACCACTGTCATCTCACATACCCAAACATTACTCCCACGGCATGGCCCATAATGTAAGGCCACATAATAGGTAGGGGCCTTGCCAAGAAACAAGTGACATTTGGCCAGTCTAAACACCACACACCTTGATCAGCATCAATGTGCCTCATCTAAGCCTAAATTGACTGGTGACATTGCACAGGCACCCATGACAGTGTGTATCGCTGGCTGCATGATGAGGAACACCTTATTGACCACACATCATTGTGATCAAAATACAAACATGGGTCCATGTACTGTTGTGTATGACCAATGTGTCAATCACTGTATCAGCAAGGTACACCCAGCATGCCACACACACAGTTTATGGTTGAACAAGAGGTGCCAGACACACATATGTATGGGACACAAATTCACAGCATCTGTCCACAACAACACATACTCAAACCCTGCAGGGCAACAGGAGTAAACACACTCACAGAAGAATGACATTTTGATGAGTTATTGTACAATGAAGCACACAGGAGACAGCCCACAACAACACACAACTCACAGACAATCAAAATACATTCATGATGCTCCCACTGCCACAGCTGTCAGCGCTACATGTGTAGACCATATTCCTACTTGAGGTGTAGCAAAGCATGGAACAACAATGTAAAAGACATTCAACATGTGTTGACTATGTGCGTTGCACACAACTCAAGATCAGACCATTTACAACGTTAACTTCTTTGGCATGTCTATCACATCAACTCTGCATCTAGCTATAAAATCTGCATCATGTGCAGATCATCAACATTGTCAAAATGAATATGCTGACTGTTTATTGCAGAAGACTTGGAAGATACATGTCTCACCAGATAGGGCACACAACAACTGTGCCAGTAGGCTCCAATGCACAGGTAAATATGTAAGCTAATCTCCCTGCGCTGTTGACAACCCCAGGGGTGGTGGTGGGATCTGTGTTTAACAAACACAATACACATAGCTAGGCATTACACATGTTGAAACTTGTAAATCCGTTTAGGATGGAGTACATGTGCATAACGTGATATGTATCGGACACATTTGGAATTTTAAGACTGTCTCAGAATAATGAAACACTCAAGGAGACCTACAAAAAAGACATGTTGGCAACAGGCTATAGGGAAGGGTAGAAACTGCTGAGTGTGAGCAGTCATAGACACATACAAATGCCAAACTTGCAAAAACAGATGACTGATTAAAAATACGCAGATGTTGCTAGCACAAATGTGACTCTGGGAATTAAAAATGTGTCACATGTGTGTTTAACCACAGTGCAGGCCCTTGTCTCAACCCAACCAGGGATGTCACCATCATGTCTCCATTCTACTGGTGCACCCACAGCTCAGACACTCAAAGTCCAATAGGTAGAGAAAGCCCTGGACTACTCAGCACACAGAAAGATTCTCAAACAGGAACATCTGCAGGGACCACAGTCTTGGCAGGAGATGGGGTTTGCAGACAGAGATCAATGCTCACATGACACACACCATGGTCTCAGGATATGTCACAGATTTACACATTGCCATGAGGTGATGTCACTACTGTGTAAGGTCAGCTGTGTCAAGCTTGGTCTTGGCAGGGGTCTACCATGTCCCAATGAAACTCGGACATGGATCCAACAATTCCAACATACAGAATACTTTGTTTCCATCAGCCTGCGTACATGTGTGTCCCCAAAGTCACCTGCATGTAGGCAAACTCCATGTTTAACAAGTTGCACTGATGAGACAGATGAAGTGTTCATCATCAATGCGCTATTCTGCATGTCCATCATAGACGCTTGTACCGTTGGAAAATTGTACAATGTGTACAAATGTCAGACCAACCTATGTGCAAAAGTGTAAGTCAAAGATGGGATGTTGTCAAAAGCAGGTCACACTCTGTGTCCTAAACATTGTGGATCATGACAACCTGCAATTGCTGTCAATGAAGACTCTGAGACACAATGTAATAGTACACATATACCATGGACAACATGCAGTCCCTCACATCGCTAAAACATCATTTCCACTAAACAAGATTTCAACAGCAATTTCATTATGACTCCTTAACAAAATTAGGTACACAAAATGCAAATCTCCAAAAGAAAAGGTAATGCTTTATTCAGCCTTTGAAAAAAATATTCAGAACATGAAGAACAATATGGCCAATGGCCAGTCCATTTTAATTGAGTCCATTAGGGGGGAAACATAATGTTTCGGACTCCCTCGCTTGCCTGCACTGCTACAACTAGGGGACATCTCCCCTTGGAGGGGCATCTTTAGGGGCATGCCAGGCACCGCAGGGACAGGATTAGGGTGTACCAGTATGGGTTATGGGAGGGATGGGGGCTACTGGAGTGTCGGGTTCCACTGCAGTGGACAGGTCTGATTGAGGGGTGGGTGATCCACTGCAGCGGACAGGTCTGATTGAGGGGGCGTGGGCTCCACTGCAGTGGACAGGTCTGATTGTGGGGGTGGGGGCTCCACTGCAGTGTCCGGAACAGACAGAAGGTGTGGTGTTGTGGGAGGTGAAGTGCTTGTGGTAGGGGGGAGGGCCTTATCATCTTGGGGATGGTGTAATGGTGTGTGGGTGAAACTGGGATGGTTTGTGATGTGTGAACTTTGGGAGGGGTGGCCTGGGCTCGGGATGAAGTTGGTTTTGTGGTGGCAGTGTGGGATGGTGGTGGGGTTTTTGATATCTTTGTTCTGGGGATGTACGGGTGGGGGCCTCAGTCTTCCTACTCTTAGGGGAGGGTGCACGGGCAGGGGTGGATCTCGTCTCTGTGCTGGGTGATTTCCTCCTCCCCTTGCAAGTCTGGTCTGATGTATCAGTGGGGAGGAGGCCAAGGTCACAGAGGAAGACCCTCTGGGAAGGGGGGGTTGCAGGAGAGTCAAGGGTAGGGGTTTGGGAGAGGTAGCTGAGGAATGCAGAGTGGTTGTGGATGGGTGTGTGTGTTTTTTGGCCCTATCCCCTGTGTGTGTGATGTCAGTCCCCTGAGTGTGCGTGCATGTTTTTTTGGACTTTGTTTTAGGTGGCTGTGTGCTGCTTGTGTCTGTTGGGGTGTGTGCATGTGCCTGTGTGAGTGTGCTTTGGTCAGGTACGTTAGTGGGGACTGTGGATGGGGCAGAGGTAGGAGGGGTGAGGAACTGCTGTAGGAGGGACACTGCTGCCGTCAGTGAGGAGGCCATGGACTGACTTGTCCGCTGTAGGGCAAACATGTTTGATGACAGGCCCTCCATGTATGACACCAATTGGGTCAAAAGACTGGTGTGTGCATGGAGGACACTCAGCATTGATGTCTGCCCCACATGGATCTGTTTGAGCAAATCCACAGACTCCACACTCACAGCAGCAGGGGTGACAGATGCAGGGGGTGCGGTGCCTGGCCCGAAGGAGAGATGCTCCCTAACATGGGAGGGTCCACGGACACTTGGAATGGGAGCAGCTGTGAGGGTGGAGATAGTGGTGGTGGCGGGGGCAGACTCTGATGTTGTGGCCTCTGCTCTAGTAACACCCACCACCACAAGGGAGTTATCACTAGAGCTTGATTGGTCCTCTGCAGATGTCGATGTTTCAGACCGGCCCTCAGTGTGGCTCCCCTCACCCTCCATGCCACTGGGTCCCTCCTCCTCCTCCCATGTGGACCCAGTCTGGCTAGCTGCTTCCTCTTGTTCCGTGGAACTGTCTCCTCCAGTAGCCGTAAATGATGCTGTGAACAAGGATGAGAAACAGATTCACATCAGTCATCTGCATAGACTTGACACATGAGTTTAAGCACAACACATCACAGAGCAAGCCTTTGCATTACGTTGATGTCACTTATTATAATCATTGCACATATGTGAACATGGCACTTGTCAGTCTGCCAGTGAACCATGGTTCCCAAAATCATGATGGCAATGGAACCATCAGTTAGATGTATTTCAAAGACCACTAAACACATGTCCAACAACGCACCAATTTGCCTGTTGTCTGATCTGTAATGCTCCTGACTGTCATGTGTCGTTACGAACATGTCTCAGCTCATGCAAGGGAGTCTGGAAGTGACAGAGCAAATGGGATGGACAAATAGATAAGTAGACATGTTGAACATAATGCCATCCCCAGTCATCATGATGGGCTTATGTCTTGAACGTCAATGCTATGATGGTCTGCACGCAGGACAACAGACAAGTACAAAGTGTGCACCCTCACAAAATTTGATGTGGCATCCTATGCCACTGGCCTGTGTGGCTAAACAGTCTGTACTGACTATTGTTATAGGGGCAATGAATCACAACGTGAAAGTCAGCACTGTGTCACAATCATGTAATCCCTTTCAAAGCAACATCTGTAGCGGTCAAGTATACATGTCCCCTACGTGCTAAACCCAATGTGAAGAGTCTGACAAGCTCACATTGTGCTACTTAGACATTGGAGTATATGAATTAACAGATCCGTCTACATGAACTTTCCAATTGCTCTCAGGAAGTAAGTAATGCAGCATACACATACATGTTGAAGCCACCATTATGCAGAGTCAAGGGATGACACAAACATGTTCTATCCTGTGTATGTGAGCCACCTTCCAGGCATTAGATGTCTGTGCACATTACCTATACTTACTACCTGTGTATCATGAAAGTCATGCCTGTACACACTGACACAGAGTCAGACACAAGATTATCAAATTTACAATGGTGGAAGTGTTGCCTGGCACACCAATATCTGATGTGACAGTGTCTCAGATGGCCTGACTTAGCATACCTGTCCTTGGTCCATGTGAAACACGTGATTACACAGAGCACTATGCAGGTGACTACACATTTGGAACACTTATCCATTTCATTTGTCTGAGGCATCAACATTGGTATCACCTACTGCACAGGTGTGTAGCAAATTTTTCATGAAGCTGTGTTTACCTAGAGCACCATTTCGAACATATATGTATGTCCCACACAGAGTACAGGGCACATTTCGGTCAATGTGCTGACACATGTGAGACAATTACATCACTCATGATGGACAACTCAATGCACAACCTTGGACTCCAGCAAATACACAGGGCCTAAGTGACACATGTCACAGATGGAAAGAGACACACCTGTGTATCAGATGATCATGGGGCATCATTACATTTGGCCACATAAGTGGTGTCTCAGCAGACAGACAACCTGTGAGAGGGTTACTAGCTGAGGGAGTGCAACATGCATGTCAAAGCATAGTTCAGTTTCATGGCACATACTCACCCCCTCCTTGCTGCTGTCTGGCCTTCAACTGCCCATCCAGGTCAGGAAGACCACCGTCAGTACCCGGAGCATGTGGGGGGTCAGGGTCCCTCGTCCATCCCTTTTGCGAGGAGGTGACAGCTTCAGCTGGACTCTTGCAATCCTCTGGGTCCAGCCACGGAGGTCCTGCCACCTCTTCTGGCAGTGGCGGATGCAGCATTTGAAGTCCCCCACAGATCGCACTAGCCGGACAATGGTTTGCCAAATTTCCTGCTTCTGATGGGCGTCGACCTGTAAGGATGACATAGTGACACACCATTACTACACATGCTACATGTTTATTCATCACACACTTGGACATATAGGTCATGGTTAGAAGGGCAGATAATGTTTTGAGGTTGCACAAGTATCATCAGGGGCTGTTGTCCTGTGTGCAAGGCTGCCTTAACAACACGAGAACAGTGAATGCAAGTCAATCACACTAAATACACTTTTACATCACTGTACCTGTCCAGAACATTTATCTACACACTGTAAGACTTACAATAACTATTTGTGCATACTTGCCCTTGTGGATCACAATGCTAGTAGTGCCTGTTTTGGAAATTGCTCATTTGAAAAGGCAGTGTAATCAACACTAACCTGCTCCCCTGGTTTTCCATACAGCTTGCTGTACTGTGGAAGGAGGCTGTCCAGCAGGGCCTGGTTCTCCTCCTCTGTGAAAGCTGGTGCCCTCTCCACAGTTCGTGCCATTGTAGATCCCAGAGGATGCAGAGACAGCAGCAGTGGTAGGCAGAAATGTAGTTAAGTAGTTAAGTAGCATGGAGTGCAGACATATCTGTGCAGCAGAGGCGGATTCTGTTCCATGTGTCCAAAGCGATAGGTCCTAGTCGTTCGCATTATCCGATTTGGGCCAACCCATGACTTTGCACGCATTTGACACGCCTACCGCGTCGTTCAAATATTCGGCATCATAACACTATAGTGTTTGATACATTGTAGTTGTAAACCAACAGAAGAGGTTTGCAAGCGATTCGTACACAAAGCGAAACTGCTTCTGTCCCCATGACGACCAATAGCCAATGTGTGCGTCCGGCTCGGTTCGGATGCTGAGAACACATCTTTTGAATACTCACCCGCGTCTGTCACCATTATAGTCAACAGCCAAAGGATGCCAACAACACGTTTTGTTTGAGGCTCAGGTGCCCTACACTAGTTAATCAGCATGTCAGACAGTATATCAAAACATCATGTTCTGATGTTTTACATGTGTGGGTACAGTGATTCACATGTCATACTGGACAGGACACTTCATAGCTCACACTCCCATGATGAGCCAACCTTCATGTGCACCAAATACATTGTTTGTGAGGAACATCACAACTGTGAGTGACCACTTCACAGATCACCCTCCTAGGCCTGGACACAGTCCTGTATATATGGTTTTTAGGCACATTATTGACATTGCTAAGTTGGCATGAGCTTCGCTGCCATGATGCTGCTTTTGCGCACGCTACTACATGACTTTGTTTTTGCAAGACTTTGTTTGTGCCTTTCACATGGGAACGGGTTGCTTTTCGCGTTCTGTGCCTTTCCTGGAGTTTAGTCTGAACACGATGTGCAAGGTTGATAAACAATGCCCCTTGTTATTCTGTTCTGGTCAGTCCCTAGCACCTAGACATAACATGCTACACACAGCTGCAGTACTGAAGACTTGTGCTTTGATATTACGTTGTTGCATGTTGTTTTAACACACTTGGAGAAAGCCGTTTCTTGGAGAAGAGCTCCGCTGTTCCTATGATGTAAACCTTACATCCAGGCTTTAAGTTATGGGGTCTGCTGTCAAAGCCCAGAGATCTTCCCTTATATAAAATAAACTTCTTCTAGCCAAGGGGAGGGTGGTTAGGCCTGAGTGTCCTTTTTCCACAGTCTTTATATAATGACTTCTCCCTTTGTATTCTATGGAATTGTAACAATGCTAACTGTGCTGAGTTTATGCATTTTGCTGCTGGTAGTGGCTCGTATACTGTATTGTAGAGCACGATAGTTAAAATAAACATTTGAACTATTTACAGTGACTCTGCCAATTCTTATTGTGGACAAGTACGAGTGAGTGAGCGAAAGAGTATGTCTTGCTCCCGCGATTCCTGAGAGTCGGGAGTGTTGTGTTCTGGGTTGTCTAATCATTTGTAGCTTCGTGATATTTGGAGGAGAACGAATGAGACACTATAGCTAGTCGATATTGGGATTTTGGCTACTAATGTGGTAGGTTGGTACACCCCTATACACTGAGGTCCTGTTTTCCTGCGCATAGTTCTGTGTATGTGCAGAATCCCTGCAACATGGCGCCGCCAACATTTGGTCTGGTTCTTATCTGCGAGACGCTTGAGTAGTGCTTGTGCTTGTCCACACTCCCCTCACTTCTGTTTCTGGAGACAGCTGTGATGGTGTAACCTCCTATATTGATGTTTTATAGGTTCTTTCAAGCTTGAAGTCTTAAAAAGTTTTTTTTTCTCTTGCCCGTTATTGCGCTGCCGCGCTTTAGGTTGTTGTTCTTTATTTTTCATGATGGCAATTGATATTCTGGCTCAAAGCCGCGCCGTGCTCAGGGCATATTTAGCTCCATATGGAGTACCTGATGCAGGTGCAGAGCATATCTTTGTAGTGGAAGCAAATCCTGCTTACCACTTTGAGGTGTTTTACTCTTGGGTCACCTTTCCGGCGGTGGATGGAATGGATGATTTGTTTCACGAATACACTGCCACGGCCCTTCCTCATGCTTATCAGCCTTATAGGGCTCTTGAGGTTCCACTTATAGCTTGGCAACACCAAATTTGGTTTAATGGCGCCCTTCCTCACCCAGTATCGCCGGTCCGCTTAGGCCCTTTATCGATAGATGGGGCCACGTGGCCCGTTTTGGCTGGGTATACCCCACACCCACATTATTTAACTGTTGCAATTGCAGACCTTCGCGTATTACATACATCTTTGACACGCATACATAGGGCTGTTATACAGTATGTCACGCGCAACTTCCAGGTGGGACCACCTGGCATTGCTGTGCAACCAGCAGGACCTGGTGGTGTAACTATCAGACCCGTTATGGTTAATTCAGTGATGGACAAGCGTCCACAGAATAAGGATGAGTTACCTTATTGGCTTGCTGAAAAATTTGGACTACTAGAGGCTGTTTTTCCAAATACATCTCCTGTGGAGAAACACAGGATATTGACTATTAGTTTGCCTAAGGACTTACTTCCCGAGTTAGTTGAGTGTAACACCAGGGGGAAGGTGTTTGCAGCGGTATATTCGAAGTGTTTCGCACTCCTTCCATGACCGTACTCCCTTCCGTGATTAAGCGTGTTCAAGATGAACACGGCGCCGAAGCGGCTGTAGAGTTGGGGATGAGACTGGTAGGGGGGTTTGACGTGGTTGCTGATATGATCCTTGCAAATGTCAAGGGTGATGCGGTAAGCTTTCAAGTGGCAAATCGCTTGGAGGCTGTCCCTGATGTAGACAACCCACGCGAATTGCCAAAGATTATTACAAAGGCTTATAAAACCATAGGCCGCAATAGTCTGGGAGTTAAGCCTTTTACTCAAACGCAAACGCAAACTCAATCACAAACACAACAAACAGCCCAGACTGACAAAGATGGGCGTCCGTTCTTTTCTAAAAAGAACTGGAAAAATAAAAAACAGGGGCAGCAACAGCAGAAGCAAGGTTCGCGTGCTGGTTCACCAACACCTGAGTCTTCTGAGCGTACTTATGACTTGCGCGACCGCGCAAAAATTAAGACTCCTGATAGATTTCAAGTCCCTGATCAGTGTTCTCCTCGTTCTTCACAGGACACATCTGGCTCTCAAGTCGGTGGAGGGGAACGTCAAGATCGTGGCAAAAGTCAACCTGTGCCACAGGGACGTGATCAGCCTCGACAGCTTGAAGTCAAAGGAAAACAAGAGGATCTACTTCGTTTTCGACCCCCGTTTCAGAAGAAAAAAGTTGCCGCTTTAACAGCGAGATATGCCTCAGACGGTGAGAACACGACTCCTGGATTGGACATGGGCAGTGACTCTGCTCGACAGCGCGGCGGAGGTTACCATAGTGCCGGAGGCTCTGCATCCCTGTCTGGAGGCGACATCAACTGATACATTCATTACAGTAGAGACAGCTGACACCCGGGTGGCCCCCCCAGATAGACTTTATGATGTTATTTTTCAAATTGAAGGTGATATACCACGTCCAATCAAGGCGGTGTTCTGGGAGAATTTAACCTCCTTGTATGACATTCTGTTAGTGGAGGCAGATTGGCCTCCACCCTTTGTGTTGGCAGCTCCTAGGGGGGAAGACGTGATACTTCCGAGTTTTTCGCGTTACGTCCCTGAAGAGCATGCCAAGACTTTCGCTGCAGGGTGGGCAGCGGCCCTGGACCCGGCAGTGTATCGTAATCAGGTGGGTTGGGATGTTGATTCACCGGCTCATGAAATACCCTTATGTTCTATGCCACAGCCGCAACCTCAATATCCAATCAGACGTGAAGTGAAGGCTCACGTTTGTGACATTCTAACTCAGTTAGAGTATCAGGGTGTGATTGAACCATGTATATCACCAATGAATAATCCTCTCTTTACCGTATCAAAGCCTGATGGTTCATATCGGATTGTATTGGATTACCGAAATTTGAATAGTCATTGTCGCACATTTGCAGTGCAAAACATTCACAGCTCAGCGCTGGTGAACAGTCTTGTTCGTAAAAAATACAAAACTACCCTGGATATTTCCAATGGTTTCTACAGTCATAATCTCGCACCTGAGAGTCGTGACTTGACAGCATTCACCACCGTCGGAAATCAGAAACAATGTACGCATTTGCCTATGGGGTATAAGAATAGCCCCGGGGCATTTGCAGCACATGTCGTGTCATTGTTGCACGACATAGATCCAGATGCGTTCTCGTACGTTGATGACATTTATCTGACAGACGATGAACTTATGCCGCATCTAGTCAGAGTCGACAATATTATTTTGACCTTTGCCAACTATGGATATAAATTTTATTTTGCGAAGTCACATATCGCCCATTTGGCGGTGCTCTTGTTGGGCTATGAGCTCAATAATGAAGGAAAGGGGCTAGCCCCCATTTCCTGGAGAAATGTGCACATTTGCAACCCCCTAATACCCTGAAGAAACTTCAGTCTTTGCTGGGTTTTTTGAACTTCGGGAGGACATACATTCCCGATTATGCCCAGCGTATCAAACCGCTTCATGCGTTGATACAACCAACATTCTCTTCTGCCAGCTGGCTTCCAGAACATACCTCTATACTACATTCTTTGCAATCTGACTTGCTTGCGACTAACTTCTTGTTGACGCGTGACAACACCACAAACCTGGTGATACGTATCGTGCCGGGGACGGTGGGTTTCACATATTTAAAGTTCAATGAGGGTGACACAGTACCTATTGCTTACAAATCACATTTATACACGTCGGCTGAAATGCGATTTTCTAATATTGAAAAAATCTTGACAGCAGTACAGATGGCGATCCTGAAGGAACGCTCTCTGGCGCAAGGCAAACACATTCTTATGGTCACGCCACTTCCTGCTTTGGAACCCGTGACTAAGGCAAGTGTACCAAACTCTAAGGCTTTACATCCACGTTGGATACAATGGGCTGCATCGTTGAGATCGGCTGATGTCACGTTTATCTTTGATCCTTCTCTTCAGACACAGGAGTTCTTACAGTATGAACATGTTCATCCTCCTCCTCTGTCCTTGCTTCCTTTGGATGAATACAAATGTATCATTTATACTGATGGCTCGGCTCAACCGGCCGTCGGTTCTAAACACGCTTATTCGGCAGCTTGCGCAATTGTTGTCGGCTCAGTAGTGAATGGAGCATTTAAGTCTTCCATTGTGCACACTCAGGCACTTGGAGACTGTACGTTGCAATTGGCGGAGCTGCGTGCTCTCGTTCTTGCTCTTGAGTTTGCTGATCCAAATGTGAATACTCTTATTGTGTGCGATTCCTATTACTGTGTCCAGTCTTTTAATGACAACTTATTCTTTTGGTCTCGGAATGACTATCAAGATTCTAAGGGCAGGTCAATCAAGCATAAAATGCTTTGGGTTCGAGTGGCAGATCTTAAAAAACGTCTGCCCCTCACACATGTTATACATACTCTTGGCCATCAGCGTGTGGGAGCACATGCTCTTGGTAATTCTTTGGCTGATGAAGCGGCCAAATCTGCAGTGACCACATGTTCCGTAGCAGCAGTTACAAGGTCCATGACTACAATAGATAATGATATTTTGGCAGCTGTAGCTGCAGCAAGGGAGGGAACTGTTTATCCTCAGGGTTTCCCTTCAAAATACTCTTATCATATAACTCCCGATCAGGTTCCTTATGCTTTGATTCCTTCCGTTGGGGAGAGGATGATTCCCAACTTGGACAGAAGACCCGCTTTGATCAAAGCCACGCACGAGGGCATGGCTTCTGCACATGCCGGGGTGTCGGCGACAGTCTCGATTTTGCAGCAACGTTATTGGTGGCGTGGTTTATATAAACAGACCCGTAATTATGTACTTTCTTGTGCCATTTGTCAACAAATCAAGCTTTCTACGGTCCCGCGCCCACCACAAACACAGCTGTGTATTTCTAATCAACCTTTTGGCTGTATATATCTTGATCACTGCGGTCCCCTCTCTTCTGATACTGCGTATAAATACATATTTGTTGCAGTTGATTCGTGCACTAGATTCCTTTGGGTTTGGCCACAATGCAGTGCTGACGCTCTAAATGTCATCAGGGATTTGCTTGTCTTTGTCGGGATGTTTGCCTGTGGCACCTTCCATTCTGACCAAGGTCCAGCGTTCGCCTCTAAGGCGAACATGGATGCGATGAAGTCAATGGGGGTGCTGGTGCAGTTTTCGTCTCCATACAGGACTGAGGGCAATTCAATTGTGGAGCGAATGAACCGTGACTTAAAGCAATCCTTGACAGCTAGAGTCTTAGGTACTGGCAGAAACTGGCTGGTCCACTTGTATGGGGTTCAACGAGCACTTAATAATCTCCTAGAAGATCTCTGGGTGGGCGGACCCCATACGAAATGCTATTTGGCATTAAAATGTTTGTGCCAGACCTTGATAGTCTAGACGTTGTGGCGGCTGCCGCAACCTTTGATGTAGATAATCATTCTACTGTGTTACAGGATCTACAAAAGACACGTGACAGCTATGCAACTGAACATTTACCCTCTTCCACTGATGCAGCACTGCTGGTTCCAGTTGCCGGTTGGCTTCCAAAAATCGGAGACCTGGTACGAGAAAAGCTGGAGAACAAAAAATAATTTGGTCCCTCTTATCGTGCACCGGTTCCAGTGCTTGGACTGAAGGGTACTAGTACAGTCATTTTACCACCGTTACCTGGTCGCAAAGACAACAAATACATTTCAGTCGACAATGTCAAGTTACACCATGTGGCCGATTCTGAATAGCGTCACACCTGCAGTTTCATGCACCGCAATTTCTTTAGATCCACTGACTTCATCATCTTCTATTGGTCCACGTGTGGCTAGGAAAGTGATGGACACTGTAATTGATATTTCACCCGTCCGACCTCTCTCTTCCACTATGGATGTTGAGTATATTTATCATCCTGATGAGTCTGTGGGTGAGGTGCCGAACAGTCCACGAGAACATCTGGCGGACTCGGTACTTCCACCTCTGATTAATAGACCTACGAATGGCTACAGTGGGCATCATGCCAGCCACTCTTCCGGCTCGTCCGCTTCGACATCCAGCTTGCCAGAACCACCGACTAAATTAAGTATTTTCCTCTCTTGGTTCAAAAAGACTTACCTGGTCCCTCCATGGACCTACATTTGGTTGGTACTTATACTAATTTTCCTCTTCATGTCAATTGGATTTGTGACAGTGTTCTTTTTGCTCATCAATGGTCATTACTAGGGGTGGGCGTAGCGGGGCTACGCGGAGTGCCACGGAGACGGAACCAATCTCCGCACACTCCGCGTAGCTCCGCTACGCGCCACACACCTCCCGCACACCTCCCGCCCGCACTATTAAAACATTATAAATAAGAATTTAAAACACCTTACCTTATCGGCGGCGTCCCCGGGCTTCCCTCCTTCTCCATCGCGTCTTCTTCTGGAAAACTGCGCATGCGCAGGCGCCCGCGCATGCGCAGTTTTGAAGAAGAAGTCTCAATGGAGAAGGAGGGATGCCCGGGGACGCCGCCGATAATGTAAGGTGTTTGAAATTCGTATTTATAATGTTTTAATAGTGCGGGCGGGAGGCGGGCGGGCGGGAGGCCAACTCCGCTCCGCCCCGAGTGTGCAGAGATTTGCCTGTTCCGCCCACTTTGCGGAACGCGGAACAGGCAAAATTCCGCTCATTCCGTGGGCGGAACGGAGTTGTCCGCCCACCCCTAGTCATTACTTGCCAGAACGCTCTGCTGTGAACTAGGTTGATGGAATTCTGGCCCCTCACACATCGTCCCATATCATGAAACGTGATCAGACACTAGTGAACATTTCAGCGTTCCCAGTTCCAGATGGCATCGTTTGGGACAAAGTAGCCTTCGAAATCCACGGTCCGACTGAGGTTCTCAGGGTACCTTACGTGTTTCGCGTCTCGTTAGGAGATGTGATTACACTGGACATACATTCTTACGATTGGGAGTACAAGCAGTGCATGCATTATTTTCTGATTTAAAATATTATGAAGCTTTTGATGCTGAAGATTTGTATTTAAATTCTGCCAATTATGGGGATCTATTTTGCTATCAACATTATGGGCATCATTTTCTGCACAAAACTAGCACCCCACGTCCCGTTCTTAATTACACTCAATGGGAACATTGTCCTACTCCTGTAACAGAGAGTTCAAAAACTCTTAGAGATAAATTCACATATTTTACAGATTATGACATATCTAATCCGGCATCCTATTTTTTTAAACTTCAGTCGTCTTCACAATCCAAATTTATGTTAACCCATACTAAATTAATTTACGCCAACTTGTTTAGAACTAAATTGGCTACAGAGGGTTATGATCACTGGAAAGAGACCATTGATTTAAAATCTATCTGGGGCACAAAGCCTTGGCAGGTTCAGGGAACTGAGGCTTTGCATCGTGCCTGCCTGATCCCAGCTCAACTGTTTTTTTTAAATGATACGGTGTACCAGACCACTTGTTTTTGCCTGGCAACTGTCAAAAATGTAATACTCCATCCATTCTGTCCTTAGCGGAATATGACGATTGGCGCACCCACACAAATGTTACCATTTCGACACTACAACTTTGCTTCGAAATAAGACTTTCAATGTCTCTGAGATTGATTCTTCCGGGTGGCTGGTGTGGCAAACAAATACAAATGCATGCCAATTGCATTTTTATAATGTTACACCTGGTTTCATTCACTCTAGATCTGATCCCCGTTACCACTTAACACATTTGGTCATCACATACTCGGTGGGTAAATTATGCCAACAATGGTTAGACCATTCCACCTTAGCATCTGTGAAACAACACCTTACACTATTGTCGGATGACATCAATTTGGCTGATTTCCTCTTAGGCCCTAGGAATCCTAGGTCTATGAGGTTTATCTATGAAGCATACAATGAATTTTGGAAACTTTCACAGATGGAAGCAGCATTTCGTCTGCGCCAAATTGATCAGGCCAATTTAGAAAGTCCTTGCCGTAGTTGATAATAGCATAAACACGCTTTCCTCACGCATTTATACGTTGGATAATATTGTTTCATCTGTTATTGATATTGTTCAAAGAGACGTATCTGTGTTATATCATGGTCAAAATCAGTTAAGATCTGTTATACAATTTGCTTGGACATTGCAGACTCTTAAAATGGGGAAAGTGCCCTGGGATTACTTAAATTCCACTGCTTTGTTTTTGCCATTTAATCTAACTGATAAACAGAGATTTATGTCCATGAAAGATGCTGCATATACACTTTTGCATATTGAACAATTGGAGCCCTTGCCGTTCTCAGTAGCGGAAACGGACTCTGCTGTTTGGTTAATTCATGGGGTTATCTCTCTCCCTTTTTCACTATTTCAATTTAAATCATGCATACGACATTTTCCGATTGGCCGTTTCGAACCACTGGTAGTGCATTTCTACATGAATTGTGGTCCCTGCCTTTCACTTACAGATGTCAGAGGGAGGGTAAGGAAGTTTTCCTTACAGGGGAGGACTGCGATTCCACAGTAGGACATTCCCTTGTTTGCATGGGAGTCTAGATAGTTCAATTTGGCCTTCCATTCCGACTTTGAAAACAGATTTCAACAAATTGAGCAGGCTCAGAGCGCTATTATTCCAACAAGAGGTGGCTCTCACTTCGGTCCGCGAGACCTTCCAGTTACAGGTGGCTAGGACTTCTAGTGAGATACAGTCCCTTCTGAACACCAACCTCCCACAACATTTTGGGGAACTTATACACCAAATATTTAATGCGTCTGACACCACAGGCCTTGCGCATTTTTTTAAATGTGTTGGATCTGGCCTTGTGACTTCTTTTCAGACTGTATTTGGAGTAATACCGGGTTTTATTCATTTTATTTTTTCCAGCGTCTTCGGAGGGTTTCCCTTAATTTTGGCGTTAGGCGCTGGAATCCTGCTTCTCCTGTTCCTGCTGCACAATGGCTGCTCATCTTGTTGTACTGCACAGACCAGGCCAGTTGCAGCTGTACCGTGATTGCATGCAACAGGTTTTTGGATGCTTGCCATTAGCCACGCTTGGCGTCAGTTATGGATTGACTTTTCGCTTTGCCTATTTCACTTGCGTGCAACCTGTGTTTTTATGTCGGCGATGCCCCTTCTATTGAGCAATGGATATATGCCTCTCCAATGCATCCCGTCCAGTCCCGGATTTTAACCAGTTGATGGGTCCCTTAGAGGCTCATTACCAGGTTTGTTCTGAGATTGGCCGTATGGCGCGTGCAGCAGCACTTGGAGTATTGGCTGAATGGGATGTCTGTGTGGCTGCGCAGAATGTCGTGCATCGGAGTTTCATCGAATATCACGCAAGTTGCCCACTTCTGCTTTTAGAGGCGTCTGATTACGAGGAGCACGTTTGTTCCTTTGACTTACTTAATTGGATAGCACCCCTCTTTTTTACCAACGATAGGGATGATCTTTTGGAGGGAATGGCATTCCTCGGTTCATACGCCTTGATAGATTGAACACCTCCGTCATCATTATACCATCTTGATAATAACTTTGTTGTCCCGGAGGGTGCTCTCATTCAATACGCCACATTGACAATATTGAAAATATATATATTTTTTTTTTTGCAATTTCGATTTTTCCAATTATGGCTTTTTCAAACGCTTTGAACTCTGCTTGTCTAGTGAACTCTGTTTTGGTCCTTTGTCTATGTCCTATGACCTAACCAAGGGGAGGGTGTTATATGGTTTTTAGGCACATTATCGACATTGCTAAGTTTGCATGAGCTTCGCTGCCATGATGCTGCTTTTGCGCACGCTACTACATGACTTTGTTTTTGCAAGACTTTGTTTGTGCCTTTCACATGGGAACGGGTTGCTTTTCGCGTTCTCTGCCTTTCCTGGAGTTTAGTCTGAACACGATGTGCAAGGTCGATAAACAATGCCCCTTGTTATTCTGTTCCGGTCAGTCCCTAGCACCTAGACATAACATGCTACACACAGGTGCAGTACTGAAGAGTCGTGCTTTGATATTACGCTGTTGCATGTTGTTTTAACACACTTGGAGAAAGCCGTTCCATGGAGAAGAGCTCCGCTGTTCCTATGATGTAAACCTTACATCCAGGCTTTAAGGTATGGGGTCTGTTGTCAAAGCCCAGAGATCTTCCCTTTTATAAAATAAACTTCTTCTAGCCAAGGGGAGGGTGGTTAGGCCTGAGTGCCCTTTTTCCACAGTCTTTATATAATGACTTCTCCCTTTGTATTCTATGGAATTGTAACAATGCTAACTGTGCTGAGTTAATGCATTTTGCTGCTGGTAGTGGCTCGTATACTGTATTGTAGAGCACGATAGTTAAAATAAACATTTGAACTATTTACAGTGACTCTGCCAATTCTTATTGTGGACAAGTACGAGTGAGTGAGCGAAAGAGTATGTCTTGCTCCCGCGATTCCTGAGAGAGTCGGGAGTGTTGTGTTCTGGGTTGTCTAATCATTTGTAGCTTCGTGATATTTGGAGGAGAACGAATGAGACACTATAGCTAGACGGTATTGGGATTTTGGGTACTAATGTGGTAGGTTGGTACACCCCTATACACTGAGGTCCTGTTTTTCTGCGCATAGTTCTGTGTATGTGCAGAATCCCTGCAACAGTCCCTGGGTACCATTGTGTTATCACAGGTTACATGCACCCATAAAAACGGCTTCAATGGACTGTGTGTTCGAATGTGCATTATGTGAACTTATTTTGAGTGAATCCCCAGTATCTGAGGCTTGTACAATGCACACACTCCATTGTTGATGTTGTTGATGATATTTGCTTGAGACATCAACTTGTATTTGGCATGTGAGTTGCTGTTGTGTCTTTGTGTCAGAGACATACCTGTATGTTTGTCTAACAAAATGTGATGCACATCATGAGGGTTCATGTATGTGATGGTTCATGTATGTCAGACCTTACATCATGACAGTGTCCAGGTGGCATTACATGATCCCTGTGTGTGTACCTTTCCACCACGTGTCAGTTGTTACAAACATCTATCTTTGATAGTTGTTTAGGTGTGTGTTTAGTGTGTAATGTTTGATAAAATGGAGTGTGACAGACACCATTGATTATTCACAGCACAGCCTTGCAATTGTGCCGAAACCATTATGAATTGGAATGTTGTGTGAGGGTCACATAGCTGGCCTTTGTGTCAATGCTCAACATTACACACCTGACTTCATTGAGTCTTGCTTTGATGTAGCATATGATATGTTGCATGTTACTTACCACATTGGATAGTTTATTGAGAAAGTTTTCATTTGTAACCTATGTACCGCAGGAGTCCAGCTGTCCACAGACCCTTCCCCGACCTGGAGACCATGGTAGAACGTGATTGCATCAGACGTTACTGCTTCACCAGACCACTCATTGAGGAGTTGGCAGAGCAGTTGGCCCCACATTTGTTGCCTGGACGCTCATATCCTACTGCACAGACCCCCAAGGTGAAGGTGATGGCAGCCCTGCATTTCTTTGCCACAGGAAGCTTCCAGTATTCTGTGGCTACTGCTGGTGGGATGTCACAGACAATCTTTAGCTGTGTGCTGAGAGATTTTTTGGAGTCAATGTTACATTTCCTGAACACGTACATCAAGTTCCCAACACCAGGACAGTTTGCCAACATCAAGGGTGACTTGTATGCTTTGGGCAGAATGCCACATGTCATTGACTCCATTGATGGTACACATGTGGCTTTGGTCCCACCACATGCCAATGAACAAACATACAGGAATCGTAAGCATTACCACTCTATAAATGCCCTGGTGGTATGTCTGCCTGACATGACAATCACACATGTCTGTGCGCGTTTTCCTGGATCAGCACACAACGCCTACATTATGAGGAACAGTAGGATCCCACAGATGATGTCTCAGCTGCCAAATCAGCGTGCCTGGCTTGTTGGTGGGTAATGTTGTCTGTTTATGTTGTGTGTTGCTTGTATGTCAGGTTATACCCTGTTTTCAGACACATGAAGTATTTTCTGTTTTAATTTAGGAGACTCTGGATACCCCAACATGCCGTGGTTGCTGACCCCACTCAGGAACCCTGTCACCCCTGCTGAGTTTCGTTTTAATGAGGCACATGGGCGGACAAGGCGAGTCATTGAGCAGACATTTGGGCTACTGAAAAGCAGATTTCGCTGCCTGGACTGTACAGGAGGAGCCCTCGAATATGCACCAGCAAAGGTGAGTAAGATCATCATCGTGTGTTGCATGCTACACAACATGGCAGTGAGGCATGAGCTACCTCTCATTCAAGATGACGGTAACCAGCAGCCTCCAGCAGGGGAGGATCCAGTCCTGGGGCATGTTGCCAGTGATGAGGAGGAGGAGGAGGATGTTCGGAGATGGCTAATCAACAATTTGTTCTCATGATTGTGAGTATGCAATTGTGAGTTGAGAAAGGAATTTGTTTGCATGATATGTGTCTGTTGTACAATATATTTATATACGTGTGGGTGTATGATACTTCACATGATCCTTGGAGTAGTTTGGTGTCTAATTTGGTAGTATGGTCACCAGTACAGTGGTGAGATGACTCCTAGCTAGTGTGCACATGTTCCCAATTTGAAGTATGAAATGTCTCTTGGAGATGTATGCAAAATAATTGGTATTGAAATACTGTTCTATGTCTCAACTTCACAGGGTCCTTTGGCTGTTGGATGGAGACATGTGACCTCCCAGACACACAATGCAGTTACAGATTGGAAGTTTTCTTAGGATCCGGGATCTGTGCCACAAACTCACTTCTGAATTAATTACAAAGTCTTGTATGATTTGCACTTACTGTCACAGTGTGATTTGTTAGCTTTTGTTGTGGAGGCAACATGTAGCGCCTGTGTAATAAACCTGTGCTCCACATTGAGGTGTGCCTTGTCTGTTTCCACACATCCAACAATCATTTACATACTGTATATGTGCCCAGATGTGCATTTTATCGAACAAGGAATATTGTTTGTGCATATGAATGTGCTTTCATTTTAGATGAGTGGAGGCAATGAGGATGTATGCCATGTACTATGTGTGTTGTGATGACCTTGTGTGTATCTCCCATTTATGTCAGGTTACATTTACTCACAAGACAGTTGGATAGACAGATGTACTTGTATTTCAGCCAATGTCATTGTCATTCCATTCCTAGCTTTTTGGATCATCTTTTCAATCAGAAAACAGTTTAGCATTCACGACAGAAGCAAGTATTGTGTGAATATTGATTTATTACAGTGCCTGTGTGAATTTTAAAATAAAAGGTATTGTGCTGTACAAAGGTTGGAAGTCCAAAGAGAGGAGTTGGTAGTGCCAGTAGATGAAATTTTCAGAGGCAAGTCCACAGTCATTTAAGTCTTTGGTCCAACTTAGACCCTCCATCCCAGTTGGGAAAGTTCTGTGAAAGTCAACAGAGTGAACGCTTAGCACACAATGGAGGATATCAGGAGCAGGTTGTCACTCCCTGGGGGGGATGCATAGCCATCTGACTCTCATTTGTCCTTCGGAGGACGACTCCTCTTTTTTTGGGGCAGGGGGGGGAACTCAGGTGCAGGCTGCCATGGTGCAGGGGACTCTCTGCCAGAGTCCTCATCCCTCCCTGTGGCAGTTGCAGATGTAGAAGAAACAGATGTATTGGGCACACAGGGAGGTGGGGTCATGTTGGTAGCAATCTGGCAGAGACAAGTGAGTATGTCCCTGTGCACCGCACTGAGGTCATCAATTTTGTCCATTTTGTCCTCCATCCTTGCCATGTGTTGTTCCATGTTGGCATGATGGGCAGCCTGCTGTTGTTTGATGTCTCTGAGGATCCCAACTACCTGGCCAAAGTCTCCGGTGCAATCTCAGTAGGCATGGAGAATGCTTGCCAACTGTGGGTCAGCTTGTTCATCAGCACCAGCTGCCTGATGTGACCTCTCCCTACAACCCCTCCCACCACCCCTACCCACACGAGCAGGACCGGTTGTTGCAGGCACAGACAACACTGGAACTCCTTCATCGTTGACATTGGTGTTGTTGTCTGCCAACTCCAGAGTGCCCTGTGATGCTGTGCTCTCTGTGGCTTGTTGTCTTTGTGTGTCCTTGTGAGTAGTGGTCATCTGGGTGTTGACAGATGTTGCAGGAGTGGTCACAGGTGGTGTTGGAGGCACAGCTGCTGGTGCTGCATGCTGACCCACGCCGGAGGGGCCAAGTAGTCCCTCGTCACCCGTTGATGGCTGAGAGACGTCCACACCGGAGATATCAGGGTCATCCAGAGTCTGGGACTGGGATTCGTGTTCTGTTCCCGCAGTGTCCCCAGCAGGCCCTGTGGTAAGATGAGAGACACAAAGTTTGTAGTGTTTTTGCACAGTTCATCGTATCATACACATTACATTAGCTATTGTAAATTATGATGAGTGTAGGTACATTAAATAGTCCTGTATGGTCACAGACCCAGGCCTATGTTTTCGGCAGACATTGTGATTATAACAAGAAGTGTTTTGCTGAGCATGTCCAGCTCTGTACATAAATGGGCATGTTTTGTTCATTTGACTATACATAGGCATTGACTGGCAAGTGACACCCTGTGCATGACACAGGTGTGTTGGTATTTCCCACATCTGTGCTTTTCAAATGATATACGTACTCTTCCTCTTACGATATGTTTCAGGATTTGTGCATGTGTGCTGGCGTTTGTGCATGTCGTTTGCAGTCAAATTGGTGTGGCTACCTACACAATCACAGTCCGGAATATATATGGTGTTTGGTTTATGGTATTTTGATTAATGTGTTCCTAGTTCTATTCTCATTGCACACATGTGAATGGCTGTCAGTAGAAATGGTTTGACTGCTTAGCTTTGTGCCTGATCACATCATGTATATTGTCCTTGTCCTCCATGGACAGATGAGTTAACCAAGGCTGCTTTCCGGCTTTTTCAGGCTCAGAGCTGTGAGGTACAGAGGTTTGTGTGCTTGTGTTATGCTGTTGGAAATTGTATCCCTCCTCCCACCCAGTCCAGCTTACTCTTCGTGGACAAAGTATCAATGACAGTGAGGGGAGTGTAGTGGCAAGGATGCTGACAACGCTGCATGATGTAGGAGTTGAATGCAACTCCCAACAGTGCTTTGTGTACATGACACCATGCAACAGTGTCACCCATCTTGTTGTGGCCCTTCCATTCACTGTCGGGTATCCCTTGTCACTGATGGACATGTTGCTTTGTGTGTGGGTAGTGATGAGTGCTATGACTGCAACTCACACCATGTCCTGTACTCCACACACCTTCACAGCCAGCTCCTGGGACAATGCATCCCCAGACAGTGAGTGGAAATGTACAGTGAAGATGGCTGGGAGTGGGCACTGGTGTGAGAGGCCCAGGGTCTAGTTGTGACTTGTAGCCAATTCATACATAAGGCCCATGTGTCAGCCATCTTGCCGGTACATTTCCACTCCCTGTGAGATGGGCATGGTTCAAGGTGGGATTGTTGGGCCATGTGGGAGGGGTACTGTTGGCTGTGACTACAACTCCCATCATGCTTTCAGCTACACCCACCTTCCCAGAAAACCCAACCTTCCTTCCTTTTGACTCTGCTTCCCTGAGAATGAGTGAAACAGCGATGGGAAGATGGCTGACAGTGGTGGGCTGGTGTTTGTTTGTGCACAATTCACTCTAAAAAGGGCCTTGTGCTCCCCACACCAGAGCCCAGTGTCGGCCATCTTGACAGTACTTTTCAACTCCCTGTGAGCTTAGCATAGTTCAAGGTGTGCTTGTTGGGCCATGTGGGTGGAGGATTTTTACCTGTGACTTCAACTCCCATCATGCTTTTTACCACACCCACCTTCCCTACCATCCCTGACACCCTTCCTGTGACCTTGGTTTCCCGTTGATGAATGTGTGCATACAAGATATCTGATTCCTGTGACTGGTGTTTGGTTACCACTGCCTTGCTGTGAATTGGTGAACAGTTTGTACATCTTTGTGAAATCTGATATTTCAACTCACATTGCAGATAGGTTGTTGATGCTAATAGATTTTTAGAGGACAGGTTCCATCAGGGACTTTTGCTGCCAACTCCAGATCACGGTGTCAGCCATCTTGCCAGTACATTTGTCTTCACTAGCAGGGACAGCATGGTCCCAGGTGTGCCGTTTTTTGGTGGTGGTAGGGGTGTGTGGGACAGGGCCTGGTGGTAGATGTAGTCAGGGCTACCACTACTCCTCCCAGCCATAGCTGGTTGACCACCATGAACCATGCTTCCTTGACAGTGAGAGTAACTTGACATTCAAGATGTCTGATAGTGGTGCCTGGTGTCTGTTGTACCACAACTCCCATGAGGGCCTCGTGCTCCCCACACCAGAGACCTGTGTCAGCCATCTTGACAGTACTTTTCAACTCCCTGTGAGCTAAGCATAATTCAAGGTGTGCTTGTTGGGCCATGTGGTTGGAGGATTGTTACCTGTGTCTTCAACTCCCATCATGCTTTTTGCCACTACTTCGCACATCATAGTACCTGTTCCTGATATCCTCCATTGTGCTCAGGCAAGGTGTTTGAGCATTCACCTTGTTGACTATCCTCTCCCACATATTGGTTTTCTGGGACAGGGGGGTCTGTTGGACTGAGGTCCCAAATAACGGGGGCTCAACTCTGAGAATTTCATCTACCATGACTTCCAACTCATTGTCTGTGAACTTTGGATTCTTCTTTGGGGGCATGGTGATGGAGATGTATGTGTGGGGGAGTGTGAAGGTGAGGATGAGTGTGTATGAGTTAATGTGTGTGTGTTTGTGAGTGTAGTAGTGAACAGGTACTAGTAGTGTACAGATTGTGTGGTGGATGAGTGTCTCTGATGCAGTGTAATGGTGGTATGTGCAGGCAGTTCTGTTGAGGTAGCAAAGGATCATGGGTAAGTTTTTGGCCCTTTATATAGGTGGAGTTGTAGGTGTGGCTTATTTTGAATCTCCTTATTTTTTTGTTTTTAAAAAAAAACATTTTATTTTAACATCTCCAATGCTTGTTTGGACTTGTTCTGTCTATTTATGTTGTATTTTGTTGGGCATTACAGAAACGTTCCGCTGACCGCACCGTATGCTTGTTCATGTATTGGCAGGGTGGTCCGAGTGTGTCCCAATGACTCAACGCTATGTTCCAGCGTTCGCGTACGCTTGGTTCGCATCGGGCTTGTTTCCGGACGGATCGCTCACACCGATTCATTTCCGTACAAGTTGGTTGTCAATATTGTTCTCGGTGCGAGTCGTTTGTATTTCACACGCATTGCATCGTACTCCGCCGTTCGGAGAGAGCGCGTACGTGACGCTCGGCAAAAATTCCCGAACCGAGTCGGTCATAGCGCTTTCCGAGCGAGATCGGAATCGGCCCCTATATGTTAAAAAATAGAAATAATTGTAAAAACTTTTACATTAAAAAATTGTTAAAACCTATATGTTATTAATAATGTACACTATATGTAATAATGTAATGAATATTTACAATATAAATAAATAATGTATCACTGTTACCAAAAACATAATTTGTTTAAAAAATTATATAAAAAGGAATGTATGACTACATATTTTTTTTAAAAATGTACATGACTATCATATAAAGCACAACAATGTTTAATCCTGAGTTTACAAAAATATTATATATAAATGTATACATAGAAAACTCTACTCCATGCTCTTTTCGACATCGCGGCGGTGCTGCCGCCAGCAGCCAACGCCGCAATCTTAACGGTGCGGAATCTGACCGCAGCGGTGCCGGTCCCATCCTAATGGGGTAGGCGGGACTGCTGCATGCATGGTGGACGGTCCCAAACACCGCTACGATGGCGGGCGGACCAAGGGGCCGATTCCGATTTCGGCCGGTAGGGCACCGAATCGGATTCGGCTTTACCGGATCCGATTCGGACGCCCTGTTTCAGACCGATTCGAACACCCGTCCTCGCGAGCAAGTACGATGCGAGCGTACGCGAAATCCCCGACCGACTCGTTCTCGGCTCCGAACCGCTCCGACCGACTCGTACGGACTCGACTCGCACCACGCAATGGAGACGTTCCCCGACCGGGCACGTACGATGCGTGCCTCGAACAGTCCGACCGACTCGCGCCGTCCGGCTCGAAAGAGCAGTCAGAGCCAGACTTCGGGGGTCCGTGTCAGACCCCCCTGTACACGTAGCCACGCGAGTCGCACACAGGGGGGGCCCATGGGTCCCCCCTACACATGCATGTACGGCGCGAGTCGCACCGATGCGTACTAGCTGTAGGGGGCGCCCTTGTTCGCGACGCACCCATTGAGTCGATCGGAGCCCGTGTACGTGTCATACGACCGGCTCCCATTGACTTCAATGGGAGTCCGACCGAATCGAGTCCGGTAGCGTGCGTCCGCATCGTACTCGTTCGGTCGGACTGCTAGAGTCCGGTTCGGTCGGATATCTCTCCGAATCCGACTCGGTCAAAGGGATTTCCGGCCCGAATCGGAATCGGCCCCCAAGTCTGCCAGCCATCGTAATCAGCCCCTATGTTATTTTAATAAACATTTATAAATATATCATTATGCTTACTCCAAAATATATTTTTTATTTTTTTACTTTTCCCACTGTAGACTACATTAATTCAGAAAAGGTGCTGGACAGTAAACATATATAATGTACTATTCCCACTCCAATTTATATTAAGTCAGGGAAGGTGCTGGACACTAAACATATATAATTTACTTTTCCCACTCCAATTTAAAATATGTCAGAGAAGGTACTGGACAGTAAACATATATAATTTACTATTCCCACTCCAATTTATATTAAATCAGGGAAGGTGCTGGACACTAAACATATATAATTTACTATTCCCACTCCAAAGTATAATAACTCAGGGAAGATGCTGGACACTAAACATTTATAATTTACTATCCCACTCCAATTTATATTAAGTCAGGGAAGGTGCTGGACAGTAAACATATATAATTTACTATTCCCTCTCCAATTTCTATTATGTCAGGGAAGGTGCTGGACAGTAAACATATATAATTTACTATTCCCTCTCCAATTTATATTATGTCAGGGAAGGTGCTGGACAGTAAACATATATAATTTACTATTCCCACTCCAATTTATATTAAGTCAGGGAAGGTGCTGGACAGTAAACATATATAATTTACTATTCCCACTTCAAACTATATTAACTCTGGGAAGGTGCTGGACACTAAACATGTATAATTTACTATTCACACTACAAAGTATAATAACTCAGGGAAGGTGCTGGACACTAAACATATATAATTTACTAATCCCAAATCCAATTTATATTAAGTCAGGGAAGGTGCTGGACACTAAACATATTTAATTTACTATTCCCACTAAAAAATGCATTAAATAATGAAAAGTGATAGTCAGTATGCATTTAAAAATTTATATTCATAAATAAAAATTAATCATAAAAATAAAATTCAAAAACAACATACACATATAATTACAATACCCACATATTATATGTCATAAACACATATATTTTTATATATTGTTTAAATATATATTAACAAATTCATAAATTAACAAATATAGAAACAACACTAATTTATTATCAATATATTTATTGCCAGAAATAAAAGTAATAAATAATATTTTTTTAAATAAAAATTAATATTTGTTTATAATATTTGAAATTGTAAATTTATACTTGCCCCAAAAAATATAAGATTATTGTTTTTAAAAACAGCGTAAATCACTATTAAAAATATTAATAATAAAAGTAATGTACACAATATATTTAGTTACTATTTATCAGAACACATTTAAAATTAAAAAAAATTATATATATACTATATCAACACAAAACACATGTACCTTAAACTCATTTTATACTGTATCATATTTCAATATTCACTACTATATCATAAATTCATAACATATTTTAAATATAATTTCATACACTATAATAAATATACATAATGTTTTCTCTATAATTAATTACTTTTTCTCAATATATATCAAATATTTAAAAATAAAAAAATAAAAAATAAATTTATTAAGAAAATGCACCATATGCCCCTTAAATAAAAATATTTACACTCATAAAACTAAAAATGTAAATACTGTAACAAGTTTTAACAAAATAATTAAATATACATAATATTTTGAAAAATTAAAAAAATATATGCATATATTTCACAATATATTACACACATAAATATTAATTTCTTTAAAAACAATTCAAATTATTTAAAAATATTTTTATTATTATGACCAAATTAAGATATATAATCCACTATAAACCAAAAAGATACTCTCATTAATAAAAAATTAATAATTACATAAATATAAAATGTAAACTTTTTAAAACACTACCCACCCTTATCCCCTATAAACCCAACATCCCGCTCCTAAAAAATAAAATTATAATTTCATTTTAAATTTGTAATTTTTTTTTAAAATTAAAAAAAATAACTTTTTAAAACACTCCCCACCCGTATCCCCTATAAACCCAACATCCGGCTCCTAAAAAAATGTATAATTCCAAAATTTTGAACATTTATTAACAATTATTATAACATTTACAAACATGTAACATAATAAAAAATAATACTAAAACGATACACTTTCATTACGATATTTTAGCAAACGACATTTATTACAACGATATTTTTAACAACACACTAGATCGATATTATCAACATCGATATTTTAAACATCGATATTTTTTACTATCGATATTTAAAACTCGATATAATGACATGGCGATATTAAAAATTCGATATTGTGTCTACTTACCGCTACAGGGACTGCCACTCTGCTGGACTGCTGCTTTAAAAGAACTGTTGCCCTGCTGTGTTGACCTGCTTCCCTCTTGCCTGAGGAAGAAAAACTGGACTTGCAACTTCATTTTAAACCCAGGTCCCCAGAGTGACTCAAAGGGATTGTCTGCCAGCCTCCTGATCTGAGCCTCAGGGACATAAAAGGCTCCCCAACCAGCTCCCGGACCCAGCTCAGCAAGTTCCTGACTCCCAAGTAGTAGCTCTCAGGTCCTGGACCCTTGATGCAGTTCACGGGCTGTTGAAATCAATTTTTTGAGCTCTTTGCGACCACAAATGGACCTATTCACACTGGAACCACACTGTTCACACCGAAAATCAGTGCAAGCTGCTGCCAGCCCGTCTCTTCATGCAGCACCATCATCAGCCCAATGAGATGCCCTAGCCCACCCATCTGCAACGCCTGGCTTGCTCTTTGTGCCACGCCAACCACGCCAACCACCACCCTCGACGCTCTCCTTGCTCCCTGCGACCCTCTCCAACACAAACAGGACTCTTGCAAGACAAACTTAAGAAGTAAACCTTCCACTGGACTAGACTGAGACTGTATCTTACCCACGCTCCATCGTGGTTGACCTAAACTTTTGACTTTGACCTGGTCCTGCGCAACCAGATAGCCGTTGTTGGCGCTTTACATTTTTAGGCACTATTTTACAGTTTATTCTTTAAAAATTCATAACTCCACTTCTACTGATTGGATTTTTATTGTTTGGGCTTGTTTTATTGATTAAACTCAGCTCTATTGCTCTAACTTGGCATGGGATTCTTTTTGTGTTGTGTTTTCACTGTTTTGCTGTTTGAAGTGTTGCACAAATACTTTTCACATTGTCTCTAAGTTAAGCTTGGCTGCTCTGTGCCATGCTACGAGGGGGTTGTGCACAGGTTAATTTGGGGTTTGCTTGTGCCTTACCCCGACTTAGGGGGTCATTAGGATGGCGGGCGGACTTTAGTCCGCCCACCATCCCAGTGGTAATGGAACCGGCTGTCTGCCATGCGGCGGTCCTGCACCCCTGATTAGGATGCGACCGCCACCCTGGTGGTCACGTTCTGCAGATTAACATTGTGGCGGGTGCTGCTTACAGCAGCACCCGCCGCAATGTCAATTTGACATGATGTGCATTTCCATGCACAATGTGGCAGGTACCTTGAACCAGCCTAGTACCCTGAACAATGACCCCACGGACTCATAGCAAACTCCTGACACAGTGATATGTCTCCAGTCACAATAAACAATACTGATCTTATTGATCACCACTGATCACCCCAGACTAGCTGGCATTCTGAGATGTACTCTGACTTATTTGGTTTGCGCGCACAGCATATTTAGTGTTTCACATTATAACACACAGAATTGCGCAAGGAATAGGATAGGGACTGCAAAAATGACTTCTATTTCGCAGAGTTCTGTGTATTTAACACAAAAGAGTACATAACCAGCTTTGCAAATGTAATGACTCACTAAAATAAGCAATTTACTCTTCAAAATAGTTGTATTTTTCCTACGCAGTTATTGATGCTTAATAAAGATGATATCTTCTAAGGGGTAATATGGAATTGGTCATCATATTCACCTTACCATGCTGCCCCCTATTACTCATCAGGAGGGATAAGGTCGTCATAGATCATGGTACCTAGTCATTAGACACTCTGGCCTTGAGACATAGCAGGCTTATTCTTCTTCTCAGGTGTTTAAACAAGTTGCAGCAGGTGCCAAGCTGTTCTCAAAGTGATCTTTAGCCAACATTTTATACAAATGAAACAATGGAGCATTCTATTTTTTTTATTGAAGTCAGCTTTAACACTTGAATAGAAGTGCTGTTTAATTAATTAAAAAATAGGTGTGATTTAAGCACTTTGGAATCGTGTGTGTTGGACCTGCCCCTTTTTGCATGCTCACCCCCAAAAGATTTCACTTCCTCCTCCTACTCTTTGCTGAATTAATTTTTTGATGGCTTTAGGATTCTGTGCACTTTACCACTGCTAACCAGTGCTATAGCGCTTGTGCTCTCTCCTTAAAACATGGTAAAATTGACTGATACACAATTGGCATATTTAATTTACTTGTAAGTCCTTAGTAAAGTGGCACTACATGTGCCCAGGGCCTGTAAATTAAATGCTACTGAGTGGGTCTGCAACACTGACCTTGCCACAAACATAAGTAGCACTTTAAACATGTCTCAGACCTGCCATTGCAGAGCCTGTGTGTGCAGTTTACATTGTTATTTTGACCTGGCAAAATAAACCTTTTGCCAGGCCCAAACCTTCCTTTTTAATACATATAAGCCACCCCTAGAGTAGGCCCTGGACAGCCTAGTGGACAGGGTGCAATGTATTTAAAAATTGAGACATGTATCTTTACGTTTTACATGTCCTGGAAGTGAAAAACTCTTAAATTCATTTTTCAGTACTGCAAGGCATATCTCTCCCATAGGAAAACATTGTAGTTGCCTTATTACTTTTGATAAGTGTCATTTCCTAATGGGAAGAGAAAACTGGTGCATGTTTGATGTCTCTGGAGTCCTAATTTCAAATCCTAACTTATGGGGAAGTCGGATTTTAAATTGCAATTCTGAAAGTTCCACTTTTAGAAAGATGGCATTTTCTTGCCCTAGCCATTTGGTGCCTGCAGACTGAAGCCTGACTCTTGGTAACATGACTGGGTGTAGCTGACAGTTGGGCTTTTTGTATTCCTCCTAGACAGCCACACACAATGGGAGCTTAGTGGTGACTGGATAGGCATCACTGGCAGGATTGGAGGATGGAGCTGGGCACAGTCCAACTTACACTTGAAAAGGCTGTGTCCTGCCTCCACACAAATGGCCTAACTATCCTGCACTGTCACTTTAGCCAGCTTGGAGCCAGGGTAGGGTGGGTAGGGAATTCCTTGTACTTCAAAGACGCTGTCTAGAAGCTTCTCCCACCTTCGAGATCAGGCACCAGGGTATAGAAGGACCTCAGACACCACCACTTGAATACACTTCTGGACCTGTCGATACTCTGCCAGGAAGAAGGACTGCTGTGCTGCTGAAGGACTGACACTCTGATGGGCTGCACACTGCTGGACTCCTGCTTTGCTGTGCTGACCTGCTGCCTACCTGCCTGGGTGAGAAGTACTGGACCTGCATCTCCTGAACCCAGAACCCAGAGTGACTCCAAGGGCTAGTTGGCTGGCCTCCTGATACGAAGCCTCTGTGACATAACGGGCTCCCAACAACCTTGCTTCTGCACCTGGACTGCCATCTGGGAGTCTACCCTGCCAAGTGGTGCCACCCCAGTCCTGGCCCCTTGGAAGTGGGCTTAAGGTGCTTTGCCAGCATCTGTGGATCCAGAAGAACTGATGCATCTCCTCTGCTGCATTGCACAACCCTCAGCAGAACTGACACATCTCTGCTGCTGCATGGATTGGACCAGTTACAAAGACTTGCATCGCTGCTGTGGCCCACATCGGCTTTGGAACTGCCACTGCATGACACATCCTCAGTGCAGGCCCTCGCATTTCTCATCGACGGCAGCCTTGACGACTACACCAGACTCCGCATCGCAGCCTAACAGCTCGTCGAAACTGATGTATTGTCCGATTGCACACCGCATACTCAACACCAAACTTTGCATCGCCCACCCCATCGGTGGTATCCTCGATGTCGATGCAACCGGACTTCGCACTGCAGCCTCACCACATCTTGGAACAGATGCCTCGCTTTGGCTAAACAACCCATCTTCAATGCAACTCCACGCAACTCGCTGTAAACCAAGATTTAAGGTACTCTTGTTCAGCGGGCCTAACTGGGTCCCTGTAGCTGGCCCACACTTAATCATAGTTGGCCTGAACTTGTGACTTTGTCCCAGTCTGGCATGACTAGATATCCACAGTTGGTGATTTATGCCTTTTGGCACTATTTTCTCTAAAAACTTTGAAATTCAATATCTCTGGTTCTACTAATTGGATTGTTAGCATTTTGGTCTTGTTTTATTTATTACAATCTACTCTATTGTTCTAACCCTGTTGTGGGCTCCTTTTAAGATGTGCTTTCACTGTGTTACTGTTTGAAGGGTTTCACAAATACTTTACTCATTGCCTCTAAGATGAGCCTGATTCCTCTGTGTCAAGCAACCAAGGGGTGAGCACAGGTTAATTTGAGATTTGCGTGTGTCCTACCCTGACAAGGACTGAGGTTGCTGCTTGACCAGGGCTCACAGTCCAGTCAATCAACAATCTAATTTCTTACAACGTTGTAACCTTCACAACAGCACTTATGATAGGATAAGTGGTTACCAGTTTTGTTTGCCACTCTCTACATCACCTTCAACTTGTCAATTCCTGGGCCTCATTAAGGGGCCTATTAGGATGGCAGGCGGATCGCCCGCCATCTGTTCCTGTCATACCCCCCGCCATATTAGTATGGCGAGGGGTACCGCGGCGGACGGAAAGACCGTCCGCTGCTTTTCCGCCGGTCGGCAATCGTTATGATTGCCGGCCGGGCGGAAAAAGTCCATAATATGATGGCGGTGCCTTGCAGGCACCGCCATCCATATTATGATGCCTGCGGTGGGAATGCCTTTCCATGGTGGAGACTCCGCCATGGAAAGGCATGCGGGAAATAACTTTGGGGGCCCATTGCAGGCCCCCGGGGGTGGGGGGGTGGGTGGCTGCACTGGGGGGTACCTATGGTACCCCCCTTCATTGCCATGCACAAGGTGGCAGGCACCGGGCGGTGCCTGTCACTTTGTGCATGGCAATGCACAACATGGACTTTAACATTGCGGCGAGTGCTGCTTACAGCACCGCCCGCCCGCCGCAATGTTAAAGTCGAGGATGCGCCCGCCAGTGTGGCGGGCGCATCCTAATTGGCCTGGCGGGACCGCCGCACCTCCGGCGGTCGGTCCCGTTTTCCGTTACGGTGGCGGGTGGACTAAGTCTGCCCGCCATTGTAATGGGGCCCTTAGTTTGGACTCTTTTTTCCCTCCTGGGAGTTGGACTTGAAGGGCTAAGGAGAGGTATGACCTTTTCTTAAATTATTTTTTCTTACGATCTAGTAATTATGTGGCACTGTTTCTCTTGTGTGAAATGAACACTGTCTTGCCTTGGATGCTCAGTCATTTGTTGGATGTGACTGACATCTTTTGTGCTTCTTAACAGATTGTTTGGCCTTGCGCTCTTATCCTCATAGGGAAGGTTGGTAATTGGCATGGGTGTTCATTTTGTGCCAGTTAGGCATGATGGATGGACATAACATTGGTTTCATTCTTTTCAGTGCACAGCAATTATTTGTATTTGCCTGCACATTGTGTTTTGTCTTTTGTTGTATGTTGGAAATGTTTTCTATTTGGATATGGTCACATTGGTGTCCAAATGCTCATGTTTGGTGTAGTGCTGTCGGCTCTTCTCTTTGGTAACATATTCTTAGGAATAGGTGTATGGGTTTTGCAAAGATTTATATTTGCTGAAGCTGTGTTCTGTTTTATATTCCTAGTCTGATGTGCAGGGTTGTTAGACCTGGCTTTTTCAGCGGGTTTATCCCCAGACTTTTTGCTTTTGTGCCTCTTGTTTTTGACCCTGTTTGTGTTGGTTTTATGACTCTGGGCACTTTACCACTGCTGATCCTTCTAAAGTGCATATGCTCTCCCTATATATTGTCTTTATGGATTAGCATTTCCATGATTGACTTATTTGATTTACTGCTAAGACCCTAGTACAGTGCACTGTGTGTGCCCAAGGCCTGTAAATCAAATGCTGCTAGTGACTGGGGGTGAGTGTTTGATTGGCTCAAGCGTTCCGTCCATCATCCCCTTTTGTATCGCTTTGTTCGCCCTAAGTTGGCGGGGGTATGCCCAGACGTGGGTCCCTTGCTCACTTTGCCACTGGATTCAAGCAAGCCTGGCTGATGACGGCTGGAATGCCAGAAACTGGTCCTAGGATGCTTGTTTCCGGTCCAGGGAAGACATGGCTTGGCAGTTCGGGCTGGACTGTTCCCATGAGGCACAGGGTCAGACTGATTTGCATATGGCCATGTCTGAACTGGGGTGGTGGAGTGAGCTAAAGAATGATGATGGATTAAACCCAGATCAGTTGACTGGGGGTGAGTGTTTGATTGGCTCAAGCGTTCCGTCCATCATCCCCTTTTGTATCGCTAGTGAGCCTGCAGCACTGATTGTGCCACCCACACAAGCAGCCTTTCAAAAGGTTCTCTGACCTGTCACTGAAGTGTCTGCACACAGTCTCTACTGCCATGTCGACCTGGCAAGTGCACCCACATGCCAGGCCCTAATCTTCCTTTTTATGACATGCGGGTCACCCCTAAGGGAAGCCCAAGGTACCCTTGTGGGCAGGGTGCAGTGTATGTGAAAGGTAGGACATGTACTGATGTGTGAAACATGTCCTGATAGTGATCTTATAAATATAACTGCCCATTGGGACAAGACAGGAAGGTAAAGTTTAGTATGCCTGAACTCAGTATATAAAGATGCATCTTTTAGTAAGTATGATTTTTACATTCTGCATTTGAAAATACCACTTTTAGAAAATAGGTATTTTCTTGCTTAGCCACCGTGTGTGCCTCTGCTGGTTTGTGTATTGACTGTCTGGTTTTGGAGTGACAGGGGCTGGGGATGTTCATTCGTGTAGACAGCCACTAGAAGGGGTTAAGGTATGTGCTGCCTTTCCTAGATGAGTCAGGGCTGGGCTGAATAGACCTGGGCTGCAGTTAGAGTAGGGGGAGGAGATTTCCTTGCACCTGCAAGGGCCTGGTCTGCCATTCACAATGCTGTCTCCACCTCCTGCCGGGAAGCTGGACCAGAGAGGACAGAACTGGTTTTGACTCTCTGCCACAAGAGAACAAAGAGAAATGCTGTATAAATATTGGGGCCCAGACCCCAGAAATGTAATTACTTCTGGAATTCAAGAGGAACCTTTGCCAAGGAGAAGAGCTGGAGAAACTGAAGGAGAAGTACTTCCCCTTTGCTGTGTGCTGTTTGCGGTTGGCCTGCAGAGGCTGTTCCTACCGATGAGAGGATAAGGACTTTGCTGTGTACTGTGTCTCCTACTTGAGGAAGATCTCCAAGGGCCTGAAGTAGAGCTTGCCTCCTGTTTTGAAGTCTCAGGGATACAAAGACTTCACCACCAGCTCCCCTGAACTTCCTTGCAGGGAGTTCTGACCTGCCAGGAGGTGCCTGTTGCTGAATTGGGCCTCTGGAGGTTGCTCCTGCTGTTGGGAACTGGAAAAGAAACACAACTACGAGAAGCACAACGCATCTGCACCTGTTTCCGATTCATCGCTGAAGAAACCGACGCAGTGCCTGCCTATGGCTGTAGAAATTGCCACATGCCGCATCGAGTGCACTGATCTACGAGGTCTGGGATCACTGCACAAATTCCAATGCAGGCCCTGCTGTGCGGCTGCAAGAACCAACTCATTGTTGTACCCCGGCTGGAGAGACCAACGCAGCACCGTTACCGCCGCCCGCCACATCGAGAACCAACGCATCCCTGATCACCACGCATTGCACCAGGGTGCCAAGTCTACAAGGACACTGGGGCCGCAGTAAGAAACCGACTCATCCCCTCCCCTTTCGTAAGGAACTGACACATCACCTCCCCTGCGTGGCAGTAAGGAACCAACGCATCACCTCCCCTGGAGTAAGGCACCGACGCATCACTTTCCCTGTGCTTAAGGAACTGACGCATCACCTTCCCTGTGGCTGTTTTTGTTTATGATTTTGACGCATCCAAAGTACTTTGTGTTGAAAGTGTTGCATCTATAGTTTCAAATAGACAGAACTGTTTTTACCTTCTAAGAAATACATTTTGATTACTGTATTGGGGATTTTTGTCGTTTTGGTCTTGTTTGGTTTAGATAAAGATCATGTATTTGTCTAAACTAATGTGGTGTCCATTTGTAGTGTTTTCACTGTATTATTGTATGTGTGCACAAATGCTTTGCACACTGCCTCTGAGATTAGCCTGTCTGCTCGTGCCAAGCTACCAAGGGGGCGAGCAGGGGTTATTTTAGAAGTGTATCCCCATTACCCTGACTAGGAAGAAGGGTCCCTACTTCGACAAAGGTGCAGACCATTGCCAACTAGAGACCCCCATTTCTAACAAGAGTCATCTACACTGACTCTACCTGGCTGAGACACTGGCAATCCAAGGACCCCGGGAACAATTCCTAGGTAGTTAATATATGAGCATTTAATTTCTAATATTTCATATCTGATAGGTTGGCCTAAGCATTTACCGTCCTCTTTGCTTGAATGCTTGAAATGGAATTTTGACAGAACATCGTCCATAATGTACCCACACTAATCCAACCAGATTCTTGCAATATTATTTGCAAATACTCTAAAATGTAATTTATCTGCCAGACAGCCTTATCAAGGTGAACTACACGAGCACCATCAAACAGTTTTGAGGTCCCTAAGAATCAAGAGCCTGTCAAACGGTCGCAAAAACAAAAAAGTAGTGCGAGAACCCGATGGACAAAAGTAAAAACGTAATGATGGTGAGATGCCACAACTGCACAGAATGCCAGAATCTTTTGTCCTCAAATGAGCACTGAAAAAACTCCATTGGCGCTAGGGTGAATAAAGGATAAAATTCAAAGAGTTTTGAATTTTTTAGCAATTATTCTGGAGAACAGGGGTGAAGTACCTACAAAATGACACTACATTGCCACCCTCGTTAGAAATTCAGGTCTAACAATGCAAAACAGTTCAGCCAACCAAAATACAAAAGAAACACAGAGGAAAACTCTCAGGGGCATATTCTCAAGAACGTGTGATAACTACCGCAAAAGTTGCTTAACGCAACCCTTCACATCGCAGTCCATCGCGGGAAAATAACACTGTGTCAACGTGGTATTCCCAACCCTGCGGCACCATGCGATAGTAGCAGGATAACGCGCCAAATGACCGCCCAAAAACCAACGCGACGCAGAAACAATGCGAAACACGAACGCGAAAAAACCTGCTATGTCCCAAACCGCGATGCAAAAATCAGCGACAACTAGCCACAGGCCCGCAAATCCCACGCGTCATGCGTGAAAATGCACTATAAGAGCAACCAAAAAATAAACACCAAAAACAAAACAAACTGCGTAGCACCATGGATGCACCCGGACCGAGTGCAGAGGACAACCCGAACCCCACAAGCCCCACGGAGGACCAGCCAGGAACCCCGTGTGCGGGGAAGGGCAAGGAGAAGAGGAAGACGGGGTTCAGTCCGCAGGAAGACCGGATCATCGTCACGGAGATGATAGAACACTACCAACAACTGTTCATCACCTCCACTGCGTCATTGGCAACACGAACAGAAATATGGCAGTCCATCGTCACCAACGTGAATGCAGTCGGAGTGTCGAGGAGGTCAATGGAGGAGGTCAAGAGGCGCTGGCATGAAGTGCACAGCCAAACCAAACAGAAACTCGCTGCCAACATGAAGGCAGCAAAGGCGACTGGAGGTGGGAGTCCTGCGCCACAGGAGGAGCTGGATGAGCTGGAGGAAATGGTGGCCACAGTCATCAGCGTGGAGACGGTGCAAGGAGTCGGGGGTCTCGACACAGCCCGATATGACCTGACCCAACAGCAACAGGGTGAGTAACGACCAGGGACTGGGGGGACGGGGACAGATGGGCACAATGCCACACATTCACAATCACGTGCAGCACACTGCACACCCACAATGACTGTGGAACATGTCCCTGATACCCTTGGCACACTGCAGCACACATAGAAACCCCAAGTAGTTCCCCGTCCACAATCTGCACAAATGGGCCCCCCTCCATATCACCAATGCCACAACCTACCCATGCACATGTGCTGAATCCCGAAAAGCAGCGGCTCTGTGAGCCACACCGACAATGCAAGTGACACTGCATGACAGATAGCATGGCTGAAGTCACAATGCATGACATGGTGCACGAGACAACACTGAGGTGGCTGAGTGTGGACCACATCCGTAAAGTAGCAGGTCACACTCTGACACATCCACGTGAACCAACGAACCATGACGTAAAAAACACATTTGCAGACAAACAATGCACAAGAGTACCAAATATCTCCAGTAGCACAAATGACCCAAGTCGCAAACATCCCAGCACCCGAAAAGCACACAAGTCAAATGCACACCGACTCAAAGGGATAAGGGTCCACCAATGCAGAGCTGCAGGGGCGAATCGCCAACAATGCAGCACACACACATAGCAATCACAGTACATCAACATTGACGACAATGTGGGACAGAGTGCAACCCCTACACCACAGGACAGAGGACACAACTGGTGCCGCTCGTGCGTAGAAACTGGCCAATCACAACTGGCAAAGCATGACACTGTGAGCTGATAACATACGAGTACAACCACACATCCGTCATGTAGTCGAAATGTCCACTGACTCCCATCAAATAGCCAGCTGCACCAAAACAGTCACAATGTACATCGTCATGCAGTCTGAATGTAATCATCTACAATGCGTCAACATACATGGAACACACTGTTAACCTGCATCTCCCCTTCACATTGCAGAGGGACAATCAACACCTCCTGCAGAGCAGACCGCACATCTCTTCAGTGATGATGAAGAGGACACCCTGCACATTTGCACACACACTCCAACGGCTCGTGGACAGCCTCCGCACCCCACCTCCAGGAGCAGGGCAGCCCAGCTGCATCGCGGTGAGCCCACACCCTGCACAGACCACACCGCAGGAAGCACACACCACCACGGCTGCCTCTCAGGACCCCCACGACCAACACACCGATTTCAAACTCCGTGTGTTAGGGTGCCAGGAGAAGATGGCAGATTAGCTGCGGCTGGGTTTTGAGCTCATGGCAGACAAACTCGATGCCATACGTGGGTGCCTGAGTACCATCAGGGAGCACCTACAGTCCCTAACAGATACCCACTGTCCGCACCATGCTCACCAACAATCCTTGACTGACATCGCTGGGTCCATTACTCGGTTACAAGAACTGTCTAGGCAGACAGGCCCAAGCGATGACAGCACAGAGTTGGCACAGATGCGGAGGTCAATGGAGACCATGGAGCCGATGCAGGCTGGAAGTATGGCTGCCACTGCTAAACACCAGCGAGATGTAGCTGCGATCTTCCATGCCTTGCAGATCCTCATCTTGCCATTGCTGCCACTGAGCCTGTTCCAGGTCACTGCTGCAGGAACCTCGACACACACATATCCTCCCCCTGATGTGTCAGTGGCACACAGTGATGCAGCCCAATCACCTTCGCACCCTGATGTGTCAGTGGCACACAGTGACGCAGCCATAACCCCACCACACACACCTGACACACCGGACACAGAAGACGTCTCAGAGGAGTAAGATGTGGAGGGTAATGACTGTGTGAGGAAGGAGGCAGTAGCATCCGGCCCCCCCATATGGCCTGTCCCTGCCTGGTCGTGCTTTCTGCATCATGCCCTGGAACAACCCCTCCCACTGTCCCCCGAAACACTCAGCGACCTTCACATGGACCCCGACATGGACTGCCATATCTGCTCCGGTACCAATGACACAGCAACCCAGCGGCGGACTGCACCCTTCCTCTTCAAATCAACTTTGCCTTGCCACAAGAACTCTGGTTGGCCCACCACTGGGCAACAATGTTATGTGGGCTTGAAGTGGCCATGTACGGCTCCAGGTCCGACACCCCCCAAAATGTGAATAAAACATTCCAAATCACACAGATGTGTCATGTCTATGTTCACTCACGAATAAATGTTTGGATGAATGTAGGGACATCGATAGCACTAAAAGGTACACCCTGGTAGATGTCATCAATGCGCATGTTTGACCCTGACCCACCTGGCCACTTAGATGACTGTGAAGGTGTGAACTAGCTGTGGCCACATTGCACAGTGACAACAATCCAGTTGCCCCCAAACGTAACACCACGTCCATGTATCAAATAGGGCTGTGTGTGGAAATGTCACATTCGGTAGCAGTCCTCAAGTGGTGTCCCCCATCACATGTGACAACAGAACGTCTCTTCGCATGCCTACTCACACACATCTGTGTGGACACAGTCTGTTTTGATGGATGACCTTGTTCTACATGGCGAGAAGTTGGACACCATACGCACATTGCTGGGGACACGTAGGATAACCCTGGGCGTAGTTCGTGTAGTAGCGCTACGCGTAGCTACGCGAAGTGCACTTCGCACTACGCGAGCTACGCGTAGCAGTAAGCGAACTGCGTAGTGCGGTAGGAAATGCTGTTCGCAATGATTGCACAGCTTGTCCGCACTGTGCAATCATTGCAAACGGCATCTTGCACAGTGCAAGCGGTCGTTTTCTGCCGCTCGAGTAGATTTGTACTCGAGCGGCAGCTTTCTCAATGCAGACTGGTAGTTTCTCATCGCGAGCGGTCGCGAGCATACGCGACCACTCGCAATGAGAAACCTGACCTCCCTGCGTTGAGAATCTCGCCGGGAGGTTTATTTTCCACGCTCGCGATCGGCAACTTTATGTTGCTGATCGCAAACGAGGAAAAAGTCTCGCCGGGATGTCATTTTGCTCGCTCGCGGTCGCCAACTTGACGTTGAGGACCGCGAGCAAGCAAAAAATGCCCGCTACGCTACGCGTTTTTGCACTGTGCTACGTGCAATTCACGCAGCGCATAGTTGCGCAAACTACGCGAGCGTAGCGTAGTTTTCCGCCCAGGCCTAACGTAGGAGCACAGGTCTGCCACCAACTATTCTAGCCACAATGTCTGGCTCACAGAGGTGGAGCTGGCAATAGGGACTCACCCCCAATTCACAAGCGTCAGTCAATGCCTCCCTGTGTACGGACAATGCACATGTAGGCACATGATCTGTCATTATAATCAACACTCATCACAGTTGCACACAGGTTAAGTTGCGTAGACTTTATTAGCATGTGCGTGTCAGTACGGGCAAGGCAAGGGCCACAACATGCAGACCAATGTTTAAGACACTTACAGGCAGCTTAGGAACATGTTGAGGTGCAAGTAATGGGGTGGCAAAAGTGCACACAATTCATTACGGATGTCAACGGTCTCAGCCCACCTTGCCTTGCTGGACAAGTCATGTGATGTTTAGCGTCTGCTCATCGGCCCGTGTCAGGGGACACGGCTCACAGCCCATGGGATCTGCATAGTGCTGTAGCACCGGACTGCGCTGACTGTGTTCTCTGCTGACAGTGAGCAGGTGAAGGGATCCTACAAGGTCACATGTCGTGTTACATTGCCATGTGTGTACTCTCCCCCCAGCAGTTTCTCCGCTTTTGGAACGTTGCCAGGCGACGCTGTGCTGCTCCGCCCATGGGACTGCATCACCTTGCACAGGTGTGTGTACGCACGCAAAGGTCCACGCACATGCATTCTGAGTCCAGGCGAAGGCAGACATGTCCACTGTTGTGGTGGGATATGTGGAAATTCATCCGAGATGCTACAAGGTGTGGGGACCTGTGCTGTGGGTGACAATCAATTGTGGCTGCAGGAACGTAGTTACTCGTCCATGTATGCGAGCGCTGTTTCATGGGCAATCTGTTCCAACAGTGCATCGTTGTCGAGGTCAAGGTACGCGAGGGCGAGCCAGTCCATTACCTGGTCCGGGCAGCTGTGCTCCGTCCACACCATTTCACCAATCCGCAACACAGCCCAATAGGGGAGCGCCTCGATGTGGTCACTGCACACGAGGTGTTGTGCAATCTCCCATGCCCAACTGCCTGCACATACGCCAAATATCAAGGCATCCCATGTACGGGTGTCACGGTTACACTCCTGTTCGTGGGCCAATAGGGGGTGCACACACGTGTCATAATCCAGTTCAGCTACCGTTGTGTTGGATAGGCAGACATCCATGGGCCACTCGAATGTGCATGATCGACAGTGGAACCAGGGCTGGACCCAGGTGACGTATGCAAGACGGAAACTCAGACGGTAACTGATGCGCAACAGTGGCAGTGATCCCAACAGATGCAGCATTCGTGCACGGTACAGTTCCACGAGACAGGGGTTGTGCATGTGCCCGGGATTGCCAGCCATTGCCTTTGTTGGTCTCGTAGCACCGGCACACTTCTGGCAGGCGGCAGTTGAGTGGATGAGATGCCACTGCTCGGAGCAATGAGTCGTGTTTGTGTGCAACGTTTGGGCGTATGGGTTGTTTCTTATTTATGCATCAGGGGCATCCCAAGCAGGTGTGCCTCAGGCAGGGACAAGTGTGTGTGGGGTGTGGACACGTTGGTCTTTCATTCGCGCAGTTCGTGGTGTGGGAGTCGTCACGATCTGGTTTGGTATCCATCGCAGGGAGTGCCAGCCGCATTCAGGACCAAGGTCGGGGGTTCAGGTGTCCTTCAGCCTTGTGTATTGAGACAATGGAGCTTTCATTCCTGATGTTGGTCTGACTACTGCTTGCATTTTTGAAATGTGATGTGGCCTTCGCGTTGCTATTGATGCCAGGCCTTTGACTTAGTGTGCACCAATAGCGATACACACACAACAGTTGGCATGTATGAGCCAGAAGCCCGATTGGCCTTGCGCTCCTTGTACAATTTCTCTATTCCTCTCTCTCACTCCCTCTCCCTCTCCCTCTCTTTCTCCAACTCTCTCTTTCTCTCTCTCTCTCTCTCACTTTCGCTCGCTCTCTCTGTCCTTTGATGAGCGCATGACACACCTTCTTATCTGGGAATTTGTTTTGCAGGCTGTGACTTCCAGATTGTCCTGGGTGGACCCGCCATGACTCTTCAAAATAGTTATTTTGTTTTTATTCTGTATGAAACAAATTATTTGCTGAGTCTAAAATGAATGTGTGATTCTCATTTTTCTGACGACACATGTAGGTTAGATGTTGTTATTGTGCGACATCGGGCACATTGTTTTGTTCATGATTTCGTGAGGTTGATGTGAGATATCTTTGTCCGGGTGTGGGTACCCAGAGTGGGGCCCCGGGGGGGGGGGTCCTGGGTGTGGTGGCAGTGGGTGTTGTTGCCCTCTCGGGGCTCCGGGATGCATGGTGAGTGGCTCCATGGCATCTGTTGTTCTTCATGTGTGGCTATGGGCTGGGCTCCCTTGTCTGTTGCAGGTTTTCGTCCGCCTTTGCACCAGGTAAGAGCAGGTGTTAATTTCCTGCTGCTAACGCGCCTTTTCGCATGTTTTGTGGTCTTATCGCGGATCGGGCTGGTCATTGAGAATGTTGTGGAGTGGTGTTGACCCGGCTTTTTGCTCGGGAACGCCTACTCTGCATATCATTAGCGTTAGTTGCCGGGGGCATCTGTGGCGATGTTTTTTGCGACTGCTATCGCAGGTAAACTGGTGTTATGGGCTGTTAGCACCAGCTTGGGAATGGGGAGATAAATTTATCCCGGATTTGGCTGCGATAAGGTGCCGATAACTCGGCGATAGCTCCTTGAGAATATGCCCCTCAGAGTTCCAAGCAGATACCACTGGAATTCCTTGGACCTTGCACTGAGTGTACTACCAAGTTTAACTGAATTCAAAAAGACATTCAAATGACCTGGTTCAGGGAGTCTTAGGTTTCATCATACAGCCACAACAGGACCACCACCCTCCACCTGGGACCAAATACTTCAACATGATTCCCACCAACTCAAAGTTTAATTTCAGTTTAGACATTTGACCTCCATCACTGAGCCATGATACTGAACATAAGAAAGTTAAAGCATATGTGGCACAGTCAAGTGGCTTTTTGTCCCATGTTCATCATGGTATAAATAAATAAAATCAATAAAAACAACATCCATACAACCCCTGCAAGTAAATACAACAATACATCATTCCCACTAGGTGCCCAATGTCCATGGCAGGAGGAGTGCGATAAAAAATAAAGGCTGTATACACTGTAACCATCAAACTCACCCTCGTCAACCCATTATAGGTAACTATACCTATGCAGGGGGATAGGAATCATGATGCATTGCACAGCCAAATGCAATGTCTGAAAGCGGAATGAACATCACAACAGCTTTACTTTACATATTGCTAATTCCGCACACATATACAACCTCAATTATTAGCTTAAAAAGAAGGGCTCACCAACCAAACAGGCAATAATCCTGCTGCCATTACACACCTGGACCAAAACAAATAGCAGTCCAGCTAAAGTATACCTGTCATACCACAAATCTGGTGGTACAGGACAACTACAGCTTTCTACAGAATGCTTAGACAAGAATGCCAGCGGAAACAATCTGAGATATCAAACACCACGAGGACCATGAGAACCAGAGCAGTGGTAAATGCTAAGATGCTCACCTTCACCAGGGCTGAAATGTTCTCTCTTGCTCAGATGGTAAATCTTCATGTGAAGCTTCGTTGCCATTACCAAAAAAGCCATCGAGGCCCTTAAAAAGGAGGCATGTTGAGACATTTTGGTAAACAAACAATACATTTAGGAGCAAAATCATATGTAAGTGCCCAAACACATATGGGCCTGATTCACAAAGGTAAACCTACACTTTTGTGTAAGTTTGCGATTGTTTGCTATTCACAAAGGAATTTACGAATAGTGGGGCAGATCTACAAGAAAGTGCCGCAGCGTGGCGCTGCAAGCCCTTTGGCTGCGCCACGCTGCGGCACTTTCAGAGCACAGGAATGCGACATATTTACAAGAATATGTCGCATTCCTGTGCTCTCCCTGCGCTGGCGCACAAACAGCTGCCAAGCGCCGGCGCAGGCACCCTTGCACCATGGTGCAAGGATGCCTGCGCCATGGGAAGATTGTTTCTGTGCAGGAAGGGGCACCTTTCTGCACAAAAACAATCAGTACAGGCTTTTCCTCTTTCAATGCGTGCTGCAGAATGCAGCACGCATTGAAAGAGGAAAGCGAGGAGAAATGAAAACATTTCTCCTCGGTGCGCCTCGCTACGCCACCTCTAGGGTGGCGTAGCTTTCAGACGCATCTCCAGAGTTACGTTTTCTCGTAATTCTGGAGATGTGTCTTGTTCCATGGGTGTTGCGTGGGAACACCCACAGCAACACCCATGGAACGCCCCTTCACCGCAAAGTGCTGCGTGTGAAGGGACGGTATTTACAAGGAGAGGAAAAGTCACGCATGGTGGCTTTTCCTCTCCTTGTAAATATCGAGGAGCCCCCTGCGCCACCAGTACGTCACGAAAAGTGACGTACTGGTGGCGCAGGGGGCTTGTAAATCTGCCCCAGTATCTTTACGAGTGAGGAGCATTTGCACATAAAAAGCCTATCTTTTTATGTGCAGGGACTCGGCACTCGTAAAGATACTATTCGTAAGTTCCTTTTAAATAGTAAACAATCGTAAACCTACACAATAGTGTAAGCTTACCTTTGTGAAACAGGCCCAATACATGTGTAAAATCACTTATGTGGCACAGTAGGCAGTAGTTGGGAAGACATCCCTGTGTAAATCATCAACTACAGAGAAAATATGTAGTAGTAAGATATTATTTTGGGTGAAAGTGTTTGTATCAGTATAATAGCACATTTGGTCGACAGCATATTGAGGTACTGCTCGTGCACCATTAGCATGAGTGTGGAAAGCTGTTAGACTAATTATGTTTGTGCACAATATCACAGGTAGGTGTGAAGTCACATTTAGGTACAAAATCATTTTTAGTTGAAAAATCCCTCTTGGTCCAAATTAAGCAGGATTGCAGAATCAAATTTAGAAGCATATTAGAGAAACAATCACATTTTGGTCCAAAAATCCTTTGGTCAAACATTGGTAGGATTCTAGAAACACGAGTGCATGCAAAAATCACCTTTAGCCACAAATGCACATACTTGTGCAATATCACTTTCAGGCACACATTACTTCCTGGTGAAACAGTAGGAGGAGTATTAAAACACTTAATACAAAGACAACATTTGGTGGCAAGATGTCCCAATAGATATGAAAGTTGGTTAACATCAGGGTGAGCTGCAACATCAACCTTGGTTCAACATCAGCCTGAATGTGTAAAAGTTAAGGAACAAAAGTCACATTTATGCGCAAAACTACCCTTCTTCGAAAAGTAAACAGAATGATTTTATAGTTTTTAGTAGTAAAATCACCTTTAGAATCAAAATCATTTTCATGTGAAAAGTCACTCTTGTTCTACTATCAGCAAGAGCGGAATAATGCCTATAAGTGCAAATACATTTCATTTAAGTGCAAGAACACACGATCAGGTGGAAAATATTTAGTGCAACATATACAGGAGTATGGAGACACATTTTAGGTGAGTAAACAGATTCAGATTAGAAGCAAAAAAACGCATTTTCATCCCAAAACTAATGTAGCGCAAAGCCCCTTTTGGTGTAAAGTCAAAATGGCTGTGATACTCAGCACAATGAGAAATTACTGTGGTAAGGTGTCACTTTAGGTGCAAAAGATGTGCATCAATACAACATCATGTTTGGTTGACAGCACGTGGACGTGCAAGATTACTACTGTTCAACAGCATCAGCGTGAAAAACGTTTAGGAAAAAGAAAAATCACATTTAGTGCCAAATCACAGTTTGTACAAAATCACTTTTATTGCAAAAAGAGTAGGATTACTATATCGAGGAGCACCTGCTGTTTTTTGATATTATAGAAAAAACATTAGAACTGCCTGTTAATCAATTAACTGTACTTGTCGATGTATTGACATGATTTACATTGATTTTTACCTAAGGTGATATGTGTAATTATTTCTAAATGAATACATTAAACAAATAGAGGCAAAATCGCATTGCTGTTCAAAATCAAATGTAAGAGAAAAAATAACCCTTGGAGAAAAAGAAGGTTGGAATGATATGCTGAAGTAAAAATCACATTTAGGTGCAAAAACACATTCGGATGCAAAAGCAAAGATATGTGCAAAATCACTTTTAGGTGTAAAAACACACTTAGCTTCAAAGTTACCTTTCGATCAACATCAGCAGGTATGCTGAAATACCTCTAGGTGCTAAACCACATTTAGGGGCATATTTATCAACATGTCACACTGCGTGACAAGGAAAAGGCACGAATGCACCGTAATTAACAAAATACGGCCCATTCATGCCTTTTCTCATGGTGCAAAGGTGACTGGGTTGTAGGCAGGATTGTTTTTGTGCAAGAAGGGACAACCTCCTTCACAAAAACAAACCCCGAGGTATTTTCCTTTTTCTAAGTGTGCTGCAGAATGCAGCACACATAGAAAGGAAAAAACGAGGAGAAATAAGCATATTTCTCCTTGTTTCACCTCTCCTGGGTAACCATAGCGATTTAAAGCATTCACAGTCTGCCACTTATGGTAAATCAGGGTAAGCTCCAAAAATCATGGGTGTTGCGTGGAAACACCCACGCAACACCCAAGGAACCCTCCCTGGGGCAGAGTAACACAACGCAGTGATTTGCATTGCATTGCATTACTCTGGATTTGCCAAACCACTCAGAGCCACGCAAGGTGTCTTTGCGTGGCTTGATAAATCGCACTTAAGGGTTGCATTGCGCATGCACCCCGCTGCAAAAGCGAGGCAACCCTTTCATGAATATGGCCCTTAGTTGCAAAATGATGTTTAGTTTTAAAATCTCACTTGGTGCAACTGTAACAGGAGTGTGAAAACACATTTAAGAGCAACAATCACATTAAGATTAGGGCTGGGTGGAGTTTGAGGAGCGACCAAAAAACTCTGAAGCGCTATGCGGGGTTTCGCAAGTGGCGGAGTGCATTAGGTCACCGTTTGCGCTGATTTTTAGTGCCAGGTGTTTGTCCAGCACTGGAAAATCAGTGTGAATGGCACGGGGCGTTGCTTATTTCTGCCGCTCGAGTGAATGTTCTACTCGAGCGGCAGCTTTCTCAAAGTGAATGGAAGGTTTCTCAATGCGAGCGCTAGCGGCCATCCGTGACCGCCCGTGTTGAGAAATCTCACCGGGAGGTGGTCTGGAATGAGATTTTGCTCGCACGCGCTCACCAACCTAACGTTGGCGAGCGTGAGCAAGGAAAAAACTCTGCTCCGCTACGCAGAGTGGAGTTTTTGGGAACGCTGTACACTGCGCAGGGTGCAGAGTGGGAAAAACTCTGCAAACTCCGTGAGTGGAGTGGAATTTCACACCGAGGCCTAATTTAGATGCAAAAACACTGTTGGGTGTCTTTGCCACCCTCACTCACAGTGCCCTCACCCACTCTGCACTATCTCACCCACTCCCTGGCCACCTCCGGCACTCTATGATCCTCGCCCACCATGTACCCCCAAACTTAACTCTGATCCTCGCTGGAAGTGCTTTGGAAATACGATATTCGTACGTGAATGACCATGTTTTTAGCACATTTCACTGGCTGAGACAAAAGAGGCATTGCAGTATTAATGAAATATGGTGATACTGATGGAGCAAGGATTCAAGAAAAGATCGAAACTTGCTCGATAGATCTTTCCCTAACGGTTATTAACGACTAAACATAAATAGAATAAGGTTAATACTCACCAGATTTCGAAACACGGGGAGGAATGCTTTATGCATGTTTTACTAATATTGAAGAAGACACGACGCAGCTGAAACCCGCTCTAACTTGATAAAATGCTTTGCGCATGTGCAACCCAGTGTCACGTAAATAATCACGTGAATAACCCACTTTGAGAGGTAAGAACTCTCAAGCATGCGTGGAAAGGTTTGCTAGGTGGACTCGTGAAGCCACATGCTTAGCATATGCTTCCCTAAATTTAAAAGTAGCTATTATCCTAAATGCTTTTGCTCAAGAACAATAATGATAACACGGGATAGAGTAGAAGTGGGTGGTGAACAGTGAGAATAATATATTTGAAGAAATAACATCTGTTTATGATTCTTTAATTAATAGTGTGCATTTGGGCCTGTCTTACATTGACATCGAATGAAGATGGCGCTGGATGATCACGAGTCACGCATGTCTGTTAAGGATGTGAGATGACCCAATGACCGCAGTAATTGAATGTCTGCCAAGGAGCAAGGACATGAAGACGTGAGAACCGGCAAAGAATAATAATTTCATCAATGGAGCTTAAATAAATTGTTAATGTTTTTGTAACAGTGCATGTACATGAGTTAAGACATCCGAATGAGCTAAAGGGGAGGGTTTGAGAGACAAAAAGAAACTTTAACAAAATAGAATATGTCGGCATAGTGTGATGAAGACTCCCCCTGTCTTGTCCAATCATAATTCGAATTTTATCCACATTCGAAACTTCGAGGGTGGGATATGTAAATCTGTAGGTATAACTAGAGTAACTTTAGGGGAAACTGGTACGGTACGGAGACTGAGGCCCCTGGCGTAGCAAGGGGGGGGGGTGGAGGGGGTGGTGCACCCCGGGCAGCACGAGATTTGCGGGCGGCGGCTAAAATCATCGCGAGCACCCCCACCCCCCAGAGTGCCTAGCTACGCCACTGACTGAGGCTGATGCTGATGCAGATGCCTTTGCAGATTCCAATGCGGGTCCTGTTGCCGAGATTGCCAAATACTGATGCACGGAGACAGAGAGAGAAATAGAGCAGACTGAGAAGATTCAGATCCAAGACATCCTGATTAGATTCGAAGAATATCGAGGAGGGAGAGAGTGTAAGAGAGATGCGCCAGGAATGCGTCGGGATTTAGAAAGGTTTAGTAAGTATTTTTCCCTGTCCTGATCCTGTCCTATAGTCTGGGACTCCTGATCCTAAAGTCAGGGGTCCCTTACCAGTCCTTTGGCCAGAGGGGTGGTTTTCCGTTTCCTAAATAGGTAATATAAATTTGCATACTTTCTTTTGCAAATATATTTTACCTGAATCTGCTGTCTCTTCATCTATCCACTCTCATGTGTTTATTATTGTTGAAAGTTTGTGTTATTGACTGACTTTGATTAATTGAAATTTTCTTCTGTGGATGGTGGAGTTTGCACTGTGAACTGTATCAATGAGCGTTCGTTTATGACTAAAATTTAGATAAAACTTATGAATCTTACTCAGAGTCTGTGGTCATTTATTAAATACCGTGCATTAGTTAGATAGAGGTTAATATCACCATCAACTAACTCAACTAAGGGTCCATCGACCAGAGGAAAAGTTTGTTGTTTGTGATGATTAGTTAATATTGAAGTTACATAAAAAGTGGTGTTGCATAAGTAACTAACTAATCCGAACACAGGAAATTTATAAAAACTTGACCCACATTCCAGCAAAGAAAATTAGCCAGGGAGTGTGATTGCACTGTTTTGCGTAGTCTGAATTATGGGCCCATTGAATGAGTTGACTGCGTAAGTTTTGCTCCCTGGCCTTTTGCGCTGGATCAGTTTTTCTGGTAGCAGAGTTATGGTTAATATTGATTAGTTTGGTGATTACTAGTTACTGATTATTCACTGTTTTGAATTTTACTATATGTTTAACACAAAGAGTTAGTGTCCTGTTCTATGTTGTCTGGAAGTACAGGTACAGAGATACCTGGGAATCCCAGGAATGGAATTTAGAACAGTGTGGTAATGAAATCACACTGCGGAAGGTTACTCGTCTGTTGTCGTAATACCTAAAAGCTACGGAGGGCTAAAGGTGTTACATTAGGGACTAAATCGTATAAAAGTAGAGTGAGAGTGATAGCGGAGGATCTACCTATGAAACTTGGCGTACTCAAAGAAGAGTATATATCTGGAGGAGTAGTGGGTTTTCCAGAGCTTAAGTGAAGGGTAAACAGTGGTTTTTACTCTAATTGAAAGGAAGTACTTTCTCTTTGTAGTGAGTGAAGCAACTATCTCTGATTTAGTTGAGCAGACAGAGCAGCGCTGTTTTTACGTTGTTACTAATCAAGAAATTGAGTAAAGAAAAGTTAGAAAATGATTACCTTGTAAAGGGAGGGTCAGTAGCCGGAGTAATACTGACGTCACAGTGATCCGCTCTGGTATTGGTTAACACAGCGGGCGCGTGACAAGAGCAAAATTGTAAAGGGAGGGTCAGTAGTAGGAGCAATACTGACGTCACAATGAGCCACGCTGGCATTGGTCAGACAAGTGGGTGTGTTGTAAGCTCCTATTGGCTAGTGTGAAAGAGTTGCGCTGGTATTGGTTGTTGAAGGAAATTACGTAGTGAACACCGATTGGAGAGTTAGTGCGAGTCGCGCTGGTATAGGACGAGTTTTAATAAACAGGATACGTGGTGTCACAGAAGAGTGTCTGAAGGTTTTGTATGCCAAATCAATTGGTTACAGGAGTTGAGGAAAATGAAGTTAATAAATAAAATTAAAAATTTCTTTAAGAAAGATAAGCGTGTGGTGACAAGGGAGGGAATTCTTATGCCACCTCCTAATACGCCTGCTTCTTTTATGATGATGGAACAAGGATATCATACGTGTGTGTGGTTAGAAAATTGGGTTGAGTATACGAAAGATGATGGTCTTTTAGCTTTTCCAGTGCATGGTACGTTCAATGTAAGAGTTCTTCAGAATTTAAGAAATAGGATGAATTCACTGGAACCTGCTCCTAGATTAACACAGTATGAAGCTTTAGAAGAATGGGACGTTGAAGCATTTGAACGAGAGAAATATAGAGGAGGTAGAAGGATGAATAGAGGATTTCTTCCTAGATACCCATTTGGCACTCGGGGAGACGAGATGAAACAATGGAGGCGAGCGGTAGTAACAGAGGGTCTGTATCCAGTATTGATGGCTGAAGATAAAGGACGGAATAAGTGTAATGAGAAAACGAAGCACATGGGAATGATAGGTGAGGAAACAGATGATGAGTTGCTAGAAGACATTTTAGTCAAAAGACCTCCACCTTACCAAGAAAGTGCTAGAGATGCAACCCCAAGTGCCCCAGTGATGGGAACTCCATTAGTTCCACAGGTTCTGTATGATTCAACAATTAGTAGAGCATTTCAAGAAAAAGAAAGAAATTAATTGAAGAAGAGCAAAGTAGAATTAATTCAGAGAATAACCCAATTAGGAGTGAATGCAGAAGCTTTGACAGTACCAGTAACAGTTGGACCTGTTATTCCATTATATGGTGAGAGACAAGAAGCCCCAAAATTGCAGACAGCAGTGGTCCCACAGAATAGGGTTAGGAAGGAAACAGTAGTACTAGAGGATCAATTTAGTGAAAGTGATTCAAACGTTTCGTTATTAGACCTTCCAAATATTGAGACAGTGACCGAAACCGCTAAAGAAATTACACCAGTAAATACAAGGAGGAAAGAACCAATTGGCACTCCAGTAGCAGGAAATTCTAAAGGGTTTTCACCAGAGGATTTAGAGGAATGGGTTAGATGATTGGAAAAGAAAAAGCCCCAGAAGCAAAATATAGATGTGAGTAAGTTGAGAGTGGATTTGGAAGAAATGATTATTGGTACCATAAACACGGATAGATTAGGTTCATATGGAGATGAATAATTGTTGTTTCTATGTAAGAGTATAACTTGGAGAACAAAGAATTTGCATGAGAGGATAATGCAGGTAGCTTCAGAATTTGGAGTAGATGTAGAAAAATCAAAGGTATTGCAAAAACCATATAGGTCAGAATTTACCGAAAAAGATTTGGAGAGTCTGAATGCATCCGGAAGGCGACTCCAGATAAAAGAGTTAATATATATTTTAAAGAAATGGGGAGATGTGGATAAGTGGACAAGTAGATGGACAAGAAAAAAGGATGAAGCAGCTATGAAAGGGACATCGGCATTTCCATTAAAAGAGACAGAACAGGCTGAGAGGATGTGTCCAATGAGAGAAGTGCCTGGTGGAGTATATGTTCATGTTCCTTGGTCTAGGCAAGATATTTTGTCTTTCACAAATGATTTTCCCCGATTGAGAGAGAAGCCAGTTGAATGGTATGAGCAGGTAGAGAGGTTTGTGAAGGTTTCAAAGGTCTTGTTGAAGGATTTAGATGGTCTGTTTGATATAGTGGTACCAGCAGATTTGTGGACGGACTGTAAGATTACGGTTGATTAGCCAGCTGAAGAATATGCTAGGGATGCAAAGACAGGAGCACCTTCAGAGGATGTGATGAGAAAGTATCACCAGGTGATCACTTTCTTGAAGAGTAAAATTCCTCCAAAAGAAACAGATTGGGTTAAGATAGACAGAACAACTCAAGAACCAAAAGAATCAGTGCATGCGTATTATGAAAGGTTATTGCAGGTGTTCAAACAATATAGTGGATTTGAAGATATTGGTGATAAGGATATGGGACATTTTGTGTATCAGTTTGTGTATGGACTAAGGTCAGAAATGAGTCAAATGATTCAGCAACACATGCTCTGTTGGCAGAGTAAGCCAATAGACGACATCTTAAAGTATGCCAAATACTGTAGTGATGATATTGATGCAAAGCATAAGAAATTGAAAGAAAAGATGATGTGGGTGCAAGTGAAGTTGGCAGAACAACAGGAGGCAAATGCTGTTTCTCAAAGTGATAGCCAGACGAATGAACAAAACAAGAATAGTAATGGAAATAGGGGAAAAGGACGAATGAGTAGAGAGGAAGCGAGAAAGAAATATCCTTGTCATGCGAGCGGAAAACATGGACATTGGAAGAATGAGTGTAGAAATATGCAACAGAATAATGGGGTAAATCAAAACTTAAATCCACAGATGCAGAATGAGGTGGTTGTGAATCAGCAGCAACAGATAGTTACTCCTCAATTACAGGTGCCACAAGCTCCCATGCAAAGTCATACGAGCGCACAGGTGCAGAGATACAGTGCAAACGCCGGATTCCGTGGAGAGAGTGGTAAGAATACACAAACAGTTCAACAATATTGGATGCAGAGTAATGAGAGTGATTCAGATATGTCCCAATGAAGGTGCCTGAGGGGGGAAGAAGAATCCGTGCTTGGCGCATTCTTAGTGGTAGATCAGTCAGGTCCATTTGTTGATGGAAAAGTGGAAAGTAATGACATCACTTTCCTAGTGGATACTGGTGCTACCCGTTCTACTGTGAGAGCAGCAGAAATTCCAAACCTACCCCTCTCGGGAGAAACTATCCAAGTTGTAGGAGTCTCAAACAAGCAAATAAAGACCCCAGTCACTATGCCAATAGAAGTGAATATTGGAAATTTTAGAGACATGCATCGATTTGTAGTATGTGATTCAAGTCCAGTGAACCTGTTAGGAAGAGATTTGTTGTGCAAAATGAATTGCACTATCTATTGTACGCCTGATGGGGTGCCTTTCCAGACACCTAATGAAGATGTTGCGTTCAAGGTGATGTTAGCGAAACATGGAACAGAAGTAGATGAAATGTTTTCATTGCTTACTGAAAACAATCTGCCTGATGAGTTGAGAGACACGATCAGATGTGTGGGATTTTGCAGGAAAAGAAATTGGTCTGATGGCAAATGTAGACCCAATTAAGATCATGGCAAAGGAAGGTGCAGTTTACCCAAATACACCCCAGTATCGAATGAATCCAGAAGTCAAAGCAGGAGTTGCTCCAGTAATTGATCAAATGATTGAGCAAGGCATTTTAAAAGAAATCATGAGTAGTCCATGTAACTCGCCAATCATGGGGCTTAAAAAGCCTAGTGGTAAATATAGAATAGTGCAGGATTTAAGGAAGATCAATAAAAGTAGTACCCTGTTGTCCAGTAGTACCGAATCCAGCAGTGATCCTGTATCAGATACCATGGGATGCCCATTGGTATACAGTGATTGATTTGTGCCAAGCATTCTTTTCGATTCCTTTACATCCAGACAGTCAATATTTTTTTGCATTCTGGTTTGGAGATCGTGTTTTGGCATGGTGCCGAGTTCCACAAGGGTACACAGAAAGCCCATCGATTTTCAATCAAATTCTGAAAAAGTGCTTAGAAACATTGGCTATGCCTGGGAATTCGGTTTTGGTTCAGTACATTGATGGCCTATTGGTGGCATAAAAGACCCGAGAAGCTTGTGTTACTGACACAATTGCTTTACTGAACCATTTAGCAGAAGCTGGACACAAAGTATCACCAGAAAAATTACAGTTTTGTCAACAAGAAGTTCAATACTTAGGACACAAGATAGAAAAGGGAGTGAGAAAAGTGACACCAGAAAGAATAAAAGTGATTCGACAAATGAGTTTCCCTAAGACCAAGAAAGAAGTACGAATGTTTTTGGGAGTGGTGAGATACTGTCGTCAATGGATTAATGGATTCTCACTACTAGCAAAACCTTTAATAAGGTTGACCCGAAAAGATGTGACAGACCAGATTGAATGGGATTACGAAAGTCAAGAATCATTCCTGAAATTGAGAGATTGCTTATGTCAGGCACCAGCATTAGGAATGCCAGACTATTCAAAGGAATTTGCTTTGTCTGTTGTGAAAGAGAAGGATGTGCATTTTCTGTATTAACACAAAGACATGGATTGTCACGACGTCCAGTGGCATATTTTTCTGCCACTTTGGATCCAGTGGCTATAGCATTGCCTGGCTGCTTAAAAGCAGTAGCTGCTACTTGTGTGAGTCTTGAGCAAAGTGAATCGATAGTGATGGGTCATACCTTCAAGGTATATGTTCCTCATTCAGTTAAGATCCTTCTAACAAGGACTCGTACCCAGCATTTGACCCCTAGTCGGCTGATTAAGTATGAAAGAGTAATCTTAGGTGCTGAAAATGTGAGTGTGATAAGATGCACAACCATAAATCCAGCTACCTTGCTGCCAGTTCCATACTGTGAAGAAGTAAAAGAGGAGGTTGACCATGATTGCTTGGATGTAGCAGAAATGTGTACAAAACCCAGACTGGACATCTATGATGATCCACTGGGAGAATCAGATTTTGTGTTGTTTGTTGATGGATCATGTTTGTGGAATAAAGATGGCGAACTGAGCTCTGCCTATGCTGTATGTACTGTATCAGGTATTCTAGAAGCATCCTATTTGAAAGGAGTCAAGTCAGCACAAATAGCCAAATTGGTGGCCTTAACAAGGGCATGTAAAATTGGGAAAGGGTTGAGAGTAACCATATTCACGGACAGTCAATATGGTTTCGGGGTTGTGCATGACTTTGGCCAACTGTGGATGCAAAGGGGATTTCTGACTTCTTCAGGTTCTCCTAACAAAAATGGTAAAAATGTCAAAGAATTGTTGGAGGGTTTACAATTACCAAAAGAAATTGCTGTGGTCAAATGTGCTGCACATTAGTCAGGAAATGATTATGTGACGCAGGGCAACAGATATGCTGACCAAGTTGCACAATTATGTGCTCGAAATACAATGTCATTGAACAGAGGGATGGAAAAAGAAGTTACCAATTGCCAACTTATGTTTTCTCTTCTTTTGAAACATGGCATGAGGTTAGGCAGTTATAGGATGAGGCAGATGTCAAGGAAAAAGAATGTTGGATAAGATCAGGATGTACAAGAAGGACAGATGATGAAGTGTGGGTGTGTCCAGATGGAAGACCAATAATGCCTGATAGCTTGTTATCACAGATGGCATGAGTTTACCACGGAGCTACACACATTGGGAGGGATGCCATGATTAGACATTTTAGACAGACATGGTTCAATCCCAAGTTCAGGCATATTGCAGAGAGTCTTTGCCAGAGATGTTTAACATGTCAACAGCAAAACCCAGGAAGGAAAACTGTTGTTAACTGGGGAAAAATTGGAAAAGCAGAGGGACCATTTACCAGATTGCAGTTGGATTTCATAGAGTTGCTACTGTGCAACGGATTGAAGTATGTCCTTGTCATTGTGTGTTTGTTCTCTTGATGGGTAGAAGCATATCCTACGAGAAGAAATGACAGTCTCACAGTTGCTAAGCTACTGTTGAGAGAAGTCATACCTAGATTTGGATTTCCAGTCACTTTAGAATCAGATAGAGGACCTCATTTTTCAATGAGATAATTACATTGATTTGTACAGCATTCAAAATTGAACAGAAATTGCATTGTGCCTATCGACCGGAAGCTTCAGGAATAGTTGAACAGCTCAATGGCACGATAAAATCCAGGTTAGGGAAAGTGTGTGCATCCACTTCACTGAAATGGGCTGACGCTTTGCCCCTTGTATTGATGAGTCTTAGAAGCATTCCTGACAGAAAAACAGGATTGAGTCCTCATGAAATTCTCATGGGAAGAGCAATGAGACAAGCATTTGTGCCTGGAAACAAACTGATGACTATAACTGATGATCTAGTGTTGGACTATTGTAAAGGACTAGCTGATCTGGTACGTTCTGTGTCTCACCAGGTTGGAGAAGATGCAACAGCAACACAGCCGAATCAAGCCCATGACTTGTGTCCAGGAGATTGGGTGGTAATAAAGAAACACACAAGGAAGTCGTGTTTAGAACCCAGGTGAGGAAGACCACATCAAGTCATACTGGTCACAACAACAGCAGTGAAGTGTGCTGGCTTGCCAAACTGGATACATGCTAGCCATACAAAAAGAGTCCCAAGTCCGCCCGAACAAGAAGAGCAGCCACTGGTAGAACAAAGAGAAGAACCAGGAGCTGAAGTTTGTGAAGTCGAGAAAGTCAGAGGAACAGACTCTGAAAACCACATAGATGATGAACAACCAAGTACAAGTCAAGTAGGGTGGGCACCAGATACTGGGTCTCAGGAAAGAGGAAGAAACTGAAAGACCAGAACAAACTGAAACTGAAATTCCAGATCAGATTCGAACAGAAGAAGAAAAAGAAATCCTGACCGATTCAGAACAAATTGAATCAATAGAAGAATCTACTACAAGCAATAAAGAACAAGCTCAATTAGAATTAGGGAAAAGAAGACTAGAAGATCCAGAATCCAATGATTCAACTAAAAGAAAGAAATTAGAAAATTCAGAACCAGTTCAGACAAAAGGAAAATAAAATAAAAGAACATTATAAATAGGTGAAGAAGGTGAAAAGGCAGTACAAACAAAAAGAATAAGAAAGGGTGAACACTGGTCAAGTGGAGTAAAGAGACTGAGATATTTTCTAAGAAGAAAAACAAGAAAAGAACCAGAACAAGTGAATGAAGTGTCAAGTCAAGTAGAACACGGACTATCAAGAAGAAAAACATTAAGGAGTTCGAAAAGATTGAGGGTGCCAAACAGAAAATATAGGGCTCCTGAATGTACCTACGTAATTCTTGAAGAATTTGAAAATCTCGATTTGAATGAAGAACAAGACAATGTCTCAATTGAAAGAACTGATGAAAGCAAATTGAGACCACCTTAAGAGAAAAGACTTTGACACTAAATGGTGGAAAATTGACAAAAGAAAATAAGAAGAGAATAAAGAAAGTCATTGATGAAAAGAAAATAAGGAAAAGGGCAAAGACGAAAAGCTTTTGAAGTGTGGGATCACACAGTCTAAATTAATATTGAATAGTTAGAATACTAAAATGGCAGAAACAGAAGTGACTGAACGTCCAAAATCTAGTCTTAAACAAAGATGTACTAAATACTGTTTGTGCAGTGTCCTTTTACTAATGTCTTTGTGGTTATTACTAACTGATGTAATACCAGTTTTTATGGTAACTAATAACAAAAATAATACTAATACAAGTGATCGAATGAATACAGTTACTAAATAAACGACTACTACTAATTTAGGACAAACGAATGAAGGAACATATTTCCATGAAAAATCAAATAGTTATTCGTCATTAAATGTATTTACTAAGCTTTTAAACGAATATGTAGATACAATGAATGTGAGTGATTCTAATGTTTGCATGAAACTACCTTCATCTGTCTCGGAGGGGGTGACGTATCACCATCTTCCATTAACATATGGTGTGTCATGTAGTGTGGTGTCTAGTTTGTTTTATGCAACTGGCAAACTGCAGTATTATTATTCAAACATAGATTTAGTATTTTCAGAAATCCCTATTAGAAGAAATCTAAACCCTGTAGTTAGTGCCAAAGATGCAGAATTCATGGGTGAGTTTTTCTTAACAACAAACCCAATAGATATAACACATGCTCATACGAATAACCTTACATGTATTTTGCGTGATGAAGAAAAAGATTTATTAAATTTAGTAGAAGAAAGAAGGCAGGATTTCCAAAAGAAGGCTGTTGAACAAAAGTCACATATACCACTGTGGACTAGTGAGGAAGGGGAATATAAGAAAGGCGAGACTCATGCTGCAGTGTCCCTAGACTTGTCAAGAATGGGGAAATTCTGTCTACATAGACTAAAAACAGACTTTAACAACATTTTCATTGGTACTAGTGAATGTGAACATACCTTCCTAATTATGGGAGGATGGGGACTAAAAGGTGGATCCGATCCTGTATTTCCAGGAGTGTACTACGTATGTGGTAAAAATACCTACTATAGGTTGCCAATACAATGGTATGGCAGCTGTTATTTGGGAATAGTATTTCCAAAGGTATATCATATAACTAAGACCAATGAAATGGAAGAAGTAAGTCAAGGACTAACACGAACAAAGAGAGCAAGTTTTTCAGAAATAGTTGGTGACATATTTGGTGCACTGATACCGTCAGTTGGAGTCGTACTAAATTCACATAAAATACATAAATTATCGACAGTAGTTGATCGTTTATCAACAGATACTGCTGGAGGATTTTTGATGATAAATACTGAAATGGTTGCAATCAGATCTACGGTTTTGCAAAATCGACTTGCCCTTGATATATTATTGGCAAAAGAGGGTGGAGTCTGTGTAATGTTGAAAATGCAACATTGTTGTACATATATCCCGGACAAAAGTAAAGGTATTGAGGGATATATAAAGAATATTACGAAAATTCATGAAGATTTGACCCAACTGGAGGTTGACGGTGTGTGGGAAAGACTAAGTAAAAGAATTACTTCTATAGGTAGTTGGTTTTCTGCTTTTTGGAGTAGTCTATTAGGGAAAATACTGATTCCTATCATCTCAGTAGCAACTATAGTATTAACAATAATGATGATATACAGGTGCTGTAAGAGGAAAACAAGAACAAGAGTAATGACTGAGACAAAGAATAAAAAGATTAACAGAAAAAGAAATAAAAATGAAATCGAGTTGGAAGAAATAAAAGGGAGTCTATATGATAGAATGAAATTACTATACATGGGAGAGAAAAATGAAGAGTTTGAAGAAGGGAAGAAAGATACTAACACTAAATAAAAGAAGTTGGCACTTGGTAATGATGGGTATTTTATTTCGATCCTTGTGACTGGGGGTGAATGTTTGCATTGTCCAGCATTCCGTCCATCAATTGTTTCTTTTGCATTTGTCGCCCTAAGTGCGAAGGGTATGCCCAGACGTGGGTCCCGTGCTCACTACACCACTGGATTCAAGCTAACCTGGCTGAAGAAGGGTGATGCCCTGAAACCGGTCCCAGGATGCTTGTTTCCGGTCCAGGGAGGACCTGGCTTGGCAGTTCGGGCTGGACTGTTCCCACAAGGAACAGGGTCAAGACTGATTTGCATATGGCTGGGTCCAAACTGGGGTGGTGTGGTGAGCAAAAGAATGATGGATTTAACCCAGATCCTTGTGACTGGGGGTGAATGTTTGCATTGTCCAGCATTCCGTCCATCAATTGTTTCTTTTGGGTATTTTATGATGGCTCAAAAATGCCATCAGAGGGGGGATTGATGGAGCAAGGATTCAAGAAAAGATTGAAACTTGCTCGATAGATCTTTTCCTAATAGTTATTAACGACTAAACATAAATAGAATAAGATTAACACGCACTACATTTCGAAACACGGGGAGAAATGCTTTATGCATGCTTTACTAATATTGAAGAAGACGCGACGCAGCTGAAACCCGCTCTAACTTGATAAAACGCTTTGCGCATGTGCAACCCAGTGTGATATAAATAATCACGTGAATAACCCACTTTGAGAGGGAAGAACTCTCACACATGCGTGGAAAGGTTTGCTAGGTGGCCTCGTGAAGCCACATGCTTAGCATATGCTTGCCTAAATTTAAAAGAAGCTATTATCCTAAATGCTTTTGCTCAAGAATAATAATGATAACACGGGATAGAGTAGAAGTGGGTGGTAAACTGTGAGAATAATATATTTGAGGAAATAACATCTGTTTATGATTCTTTAATTAATAGTGTGCATTTGGGCCTGTCTTACATTGACATCGAATGAAGATGGCGCTGGAGGATCACGAGTCGTGCATGTCTGTTATGGATGTGAGATGACCCAATGACCGCAGTAGTTGAATGTCTGCCAAGGAGCAAGGACATGAAGACGTGAGAACCGGCAAAGAAGAATAATTTCATCAATGGAGCTTAAATAAATTGTTAATGTTTTTGTAACAATGCATGTACATGATTTAAGACATCCGATTGAGCTAAAGGGGAGGGTTTAAGAGACAAAAAGAAACTTTAATAAAATAGAATATGTCAGCATAGTGGAATGAAGACTCCCCCTGTCTTGTCCAATCATAATTCGAATTTTATCCACATTCGAAACTTCGAGGGTGGGATATGTAAATCTGTAGGTATAACTAGAGTAACTTTAGGGGAAACTGGTACGGTATGGAGACTGAGACTGAGGCTGATGCTGATGCAGATGCCTTTGCAGATTCCATTGCGGGTCCTGTTGCCGAGATTGCCAAATACTGATGCACGGAGACAGAGAGAGAAATAGAGCAGACTGAGAAGATTCAGATCCAAGACATCCTGATTAGATTCGAAGATTGGGGAAGAATATCGAGGAGGGAGAGAGTGTAAGAGAGATGCGCCTCGAATGCGTCGGGATTTAGAAAGGTTTAGTAAGTATTTTTCCCTGTCCTGATCCTGTCCTATAGTCTTGGACTCCTGATCCTAAACTCAGGGGTCCCTTACCAGTCCTTTGGCCAGAGGGGTGGTTTTCCGTTTCCTAAATAGGTAATATAAATTTGCATACATTCTTTTGCAAATGTATTTTACATGAATCTGCTGTCTCTTCGTCTATCCACTCTCATGTGTTTATTATTGTTGAAAGTTTGTGTTATTGACTGACTTTGATTAATTGAAATTTTCTTCTGTGGATGGTGGAGTTTGCACTGTGAACTGTATCAATTAGCGTTCGTTTATGACTAAAATTTAGATAAAACTTATGAATCTTACTCAGAGTCTGTGGTCATTTATTAAATACCGTGCATTAGTTAGATAGAGGTTAATATCACCATCAACTAACTCAACTAATGGTCCATCGACCAGAGGAAAAGCTTTTTGTTCGTGATGATTAGTTAGTATTGAAGTTACATAAAAAGTGGTGTTGCATAAGTAACTAACTAATCCGAACACAGGAAATTTATAAAAACTTGACCCACATTCCAGCAAAGAAAATTAGCCAGGGAGTGTGATTGCACTGTTTCGCGTAGTCTGAATTATGGGGCCATTGAATGAGTTGACTGCGTAAGTTTTGCTCCCTGGCCTTTTGCGCTGGATCAATACCACATTACATACTTGAAGAACCATTGCTGTCACCATCAGCAAAATACTGCTGATGATCATTCCATCCCTAAACTGTCATTCAAATGATTACCGCAAGGTATTTTTTTATTCATGCTTGGAAGTGCCTAAACCAGAGGTTATACCGCCCACCGACTGCAGGAATATTATTATCACATAACGGTGCTGTTCCTAAATTAGTACCAATGTCTAAATGAGGGCCCCTCATGGCCTGTGTCCCTAAACTCCGTGTAGTCCCCACCTGCTCTGTGCCCATTGCCTATGCTCCTCACACTATGTGCGTGGGCCCTTGTGGCTACAGGAGAGAGGAGAAGTCTCGGACTTATCCCCTAGACACAGTGCACTGCCTAACGAGGATGTCAAATGGTGGCAGGTGAGCAGGAAGCGTGGCTACAGGGCACATGAGCAATGTTATGTCCTGGTGGAAATTCTAGATTTTTTTAATATTTGCTACATATGACTCGTAAAATAAACATGGGGTAGTTGTACTGGTTCAGTAATGATTAAGCAATAGATAACACACACACAAGAATGTATATATGACATTAGAAACCAGTTTCATGAGGCGACTGGAATCCGATGACATTTTCTCTAGTTCAGTCATTGAGAGGACCAGCAGCCTAGACATGCCCATTTGATATCTTAAATATCTTGTTCCGAATTGATGATGCAGACTTATGTTGTATAAACTTTACACCTTCATCATGTATCTTCTGCCTTCTTGCAGGATAACCAGCGTCGTTAGCTGCCTGTTACTCCTCAAGTTCATGGAAGCCATGTCGGCCATGCCACAGATACATCTTAACAGTAATACCACTGGTGACCATGCTAGCGCCATCTCAGATGTGTGTTTAGACAGAAAGGAAGATGGCTTGAGGTTTGATGGTCAAGAAGACATGGCGAACAGCTTCTATACAGATTTCATCAATGTGAGACAGTCCTAAAACAATACCAAGCCTAAAAGACAGCTGCCTTGCTTGCCATGCAGTACACAGGCTTAACACACGATGGCAGATGGGCTGGGGCAGAGTCAGTCACATGTCAGTCCTGTGAAGGCACTACCAGTCTTTCATAAGTACCTGCCTTTGCCGAGCGCTCCATACAGGTCAGACCTTCCCTCAGACAACCAGCGCTCAGACACATTCTGGAAGTATTCAGGACACTGATACAAGTGATGTGTTCATCAGGGGTTTCTGATTGATCATGCATCCTCCATTTCTTGAAACAGAGTTAGCCCTGGTTTTCAGTATGTTGTAAACAAAAACTAGAGTAGTGAGCACAGGGCTACCCAACTGCAGCTGAGTCTTGGCGTCCATATGCTTCATATAAGAGAGTAAACTAAGGGGCACACAAAGGCATTTACGAGTATGTGAAATAGTACTACGGGAGAAGTGCTGATTATCTGCACTTCTTTAACTAGCAAGGAGTGTACCAGCACTTTTCATCAGAGTTGCAATGCTTATAATGGGAGAGTATCAGCACTTCTCACTAGCATACTGTATTCTGGGAGTTTTTTTAGTTTGAAGCATGGTATATGAATGGGTATGCTGAAAGGCTTTTCCATTTTTCATTAAATTGGGTGGTCAGTTGAACACAGCGTGGCTTATTTAGATTTTGTTCTAGACATTACTGCTAGCCAGCTAAATACCTATTAAAATAAATGTGCTATTGCACGCATAGGGGTATGGTGTGATCAAAGTAATTTTATCTGAATGTGGATTGGTACAGAAGTGCTGTTGATGTGGCAGTGCTTTTCCAACTACAGGGCCTCTTATTTGTTGGCTGGTAACCAGCCTGGTATCCCCCTGGAATTACCAATGACGTGTGCATCTGCAGTTCTGGGGTGGGTGGTCAATTACCTTCAATTACAAGATAACCGGGAATAATGTTCATGAATAGGTGTTTCTACATTTTTGTTTGGATAGTCACCCACCCACAGATTTTGCCTTATTTCTGCAGACAGATTGGCCAAGAGAAAAACCCTCGACCTGGGGTGTTCCCTCACATCTTGGGGTTCCATATGGAGCCAGTAATTACCACTACTGGCACTATCAGGATTTATGGGCCACTTTTAACACTCCCCTTCCCTGTTCCATGCCAGGTTGTGAGCATGAGAGCATCCCTGTTTCCCTCTTTCTGCACCTCTCTTGCTTCTTTCAGCACCTCTGTTGATTCTTTCTGTACTTCTCTTCCTTCTTTCTGCACCCCTCCTGCCTCTTTCTGTATACCTCTTGCCTCTTTGTGCACCTCTCCTATCTCTTTCTGTACCCCTCTTGCCTCTTTTTGCACCTCTGTTGGTTCTTTCTGCAGTACTCTTGCTTCTTTCTGCACCTCTTTTGCAAATTTCTGCATCCCTCTTGCCTCTTTCTGCACATCTCTTGCTTCTTTCTGCACCCATGTTCCCTCTTTCTGCACCTTTCCTGACTGTTTCTGCACCTCTCTTGCTTCTTTCTGTACCTCTGTTGCTTCTTTCTGCTCTTCTCTTGCTCTTTCTGCACCCTTAGCGCCTCTTTCAGCACCTCTGTTGCTTCTTTCTGCACTTCCCTTCCTTCTTTTTGCAACCCTCCTGTCTCTTTCTGTACCCCTCTTGTCTCTTTGTGCACTTCTCCTACCTATTTCTGCACACCTCTTGCCTCTTTTTGCACCTCTGTTGGTTCTTTCTGCACTGCTCTTGCTTCTTTCGGCACCACTTTTGCAAATTTCTGAATCCCTCTTGCCTCTTTCTGCACCCCTCTTCCCTATTTCTCCACCTCTCTTGCTTCTTTCTGCACTGCTCTTGCTTCTTTCTGCACCTCTCTTGCACATTTCTGTATCCCTCTTACCTCTTTCTGTACACTTCTTACCTCTTTCTGCACCTTTCTTGGCTGTTTCTGCACCTCTCTTGCCTCTTTCGGCACCTCTCTTGCTTCTTTCTGCACTTCTTTTGCTTCTTTCTGCAACCCTCTTGCCTCTTTTTGTACCCTTTTGCCTCTTTGTGCACCTCTCCTGCCTCTTTCTGCACCTCTCTTGCCTTTTTCTGCAGTTCTCTTGCCTCTTTCTGCACCTCTTTTGCTTCTTTCTGCACTTTTCTTGCTTCTTTCTTTACCCCTCTTCCCTCTTTCTGCACCTTTGTTCGTTCTTTCTGCACTGCACTTGCGTCTTTCTACACCTTTGTTGCACATTTCTGCATCCCTCTTGCTTCTTTTTGTACCCCTCTTCCCTCTTTTTGCACCTCTCTTGCCTCTGTCTGCACACCTGTTCCCTCTTTCTGTACCCCTTTTGCATTTTTCTGCAACTCTTTTGCCTCTTTCTGTAGTTCTCTTGCCTTCTTCTACACCTCACTTGCCTTTTTGTGCACTTCTCTTGCTTCTTTCTTCACCCTTCTTCCCTTTTTCTGCACATCTCTTGCCTCTTTCTGCACGTCCCTTGCCTCTTTCTGCACATCTCTTTGTTCTTTCTGCACTGCTCTTACCTCTTTCTGCACCCCTCTTGCCTCTTTCTGCACCTCTTTTGCTTCTTTCTGCACTTCTCTCTCCTCTTTCTGCACCCCTCTTGCCTCTTTCTGCACTTCTGTTGCTTCTTTCTGCACTGCTCTTGTTTCTTTCTGTACCTCTCAACCCTCTTTCTGCACCCATATTCCCTCTTTCTGCAATTCTCTTGCCTCTGTCTGCACCCCTGTTCTCTCTTTCTGCACCTCTTTTGTCTGTTTCTGCAACTCTATTGCCTCTTTGTGCAGTTCTCTTGCCTCCTTCTGCACCTCTGTTGCCTCTTTCTGCACCTCTCCTACCTCTTTCTGCACTTCTCTTGCCTCTTTTTGCAGCTCTGTTGGTTCTTTCTGCACTGCTCTTGCTTCTTTCTGCACCTCTGTTGCAAATGTCTGCATCCCTCTTGCCTCTTTCTGTACCCCTCTTCCCCCTTTCTGCACCTCTCTTGCCTCTGTCTGCACACCTGTTCCCTCTTTCTGCATCCCTTTTGCCTGTTTCTGCAACTCTCTTCCCTATTTCTCCACCTCTCTTGCTTCTTTCTGCACTTCTCTTGCTTCTTTCTGCTCTGCTCTTGCTTCTTTCTGCACCTCTCTTGCAAATTTCTCTAACCCTCTTACCTCTTTCTGCACCCCTTTCCCTCTTTCTGCACCTTTCTTGCCTGATTCTGCACCTCTGTTGCTTCTTTCTGTACTTCCCTTGCCTCTTTCTGCACCCCTCTTGCCTCTTTCAGCACCTCTCTTGCTTCTTTCTGTACTTATTTTGCTTCTTTCTGCACCTCTCTTGTTTCTTTCTGCACTTCTCTAGCTTTGTTCTACACCTCTCTTGCTTCTTTCTGCACCTCTCTTGCCTTTTTCTGCACACACAGGGCTACTTTTAAACTGACCTCAGGCTCAGCAGTGCACACATGCAAGTGCAGAAAAGGGCTGCTGGCCTCTAAACTGCCATTCCCGATTATATGCTAGGGACTTAGAGGTAGTTTTAATCCCCCTGCCCTATTATGTACTAGGGCCTTACAGGGAAGGTCATGCCCATCACATGGGTACCCCAACCCATAGTGTACCCTAGTGTATGTAGGTGTTTTCCCTGTATTCTAAGTGTCTTTCAGCATAGCACTGGCTCTGGGCCTGGTTAGGCAGAGCCCAGAGTCAGTTACCACCAGTACCAGTACCAGTCAGCAAAAAGTTTGGGTCACAGGCTGACTTTGCAACAAGGCCTCTTTCTGCACCTCTATTGGTTCTTTCTGCATATCTCTTGCTTCTTTCTGCACTTTTCTTCGTCTTTCTGGCCTTCTGTTGCCTCTTTCTGCATTTCTCTTGCTTCTTTCTGCGCCTTTCTTCCTCTTACTGCACATGTCCTACCTCTGTAGGCATAGTTAGAAATTAGCATTTAAAAAACCTTTTGAAATTCACTGAAAAAACCACAGGTTTCAGGGACGTTATAGTTAAAAATTAGCATTTAAAAAACCTTAGAAATTCACTGAAAAAGCCACAGGTTTCAGGGACGTTATAGTTAGTAGGACATTTCACTCGTACAAAACCAGAGAAATTCGGCCGTTATAGTTAGTTGAGGTAACTATAACTTGCACCCCCGCAATGCACTGCTGATGACGTCACATATTACATCACTCATGACATGGTCAGTGACATCACTGATGACATCACTGATGACAACTCAAATGACATCACTAATGACATCACTGATGACATCATCCACGTGATAATCTGATGCACCTCCTCACACCCTAATATAACCTTTGATACACCCACTCTAAAATACAGACTATCATTTTTTAAACCAAAGACACACCAATACCAGTTACTACATACCCACTCACTGATTCCTAGCTCTACATACACATCTACTCATTCAGCATACATGCAGTCACTCATCAATACAGCACTATCATATGCACTCATACACCTATACAGACACTCACCCATAGAGTTACTCACACACATAGTCAGTCATGCAAAGAATCAATCACACTCCCATTTACTCACCAACACAATTATACACACACCATCTCACTTATTCATACAGATACTAACACATACTTACTCTCTTATACAATCACTGACACAAGCACACACTCATCCATACAGCCACTCTCACAATCACTCACTCTCACATATAGTCATTTATATAGTCCAACACTCACATATACTGCCTTTCACATATGTAGCTACTCACACATTTACCACTGAGACATCTAAACACTCACCAACACACCCATACACACACTCAACCACCCATACAGCCCTTCACAGATGTACTCTTGAACCCATACACCCAGTGAATCACCCACTCACACATCTATGCACAAAGTCACACACCCCCCACCCACCCACACAGACACTCAGGCACCCAGACAGATACTCAGACAACCAATCAATAACCCATATAGACACTCATGTAGCTACTCATCAACCCATGCAGCCGCTTACACACCAGCTGACAGACTGATAGACATTCACACAGTTTAGTCACTAACTCATGCATTCAGTAAGACACGTTTAATCACTCACTTATACAGTCAGTCATGCACCTACTAAATCATCCATTCAGACACTCATACACCCACTCATTCTTCAATACACCTTGGCATATATATATATAAAAACATATTTGAACTTTTTAGAAATACTCAGTCACTGGATGATGTCATCAGTGATGTCACAGACCATGTCATGAGTGATGTAATATGTGACGTCATCAGCACTTAATTGCGGGCGCGAGTTATAGTTACCTCAACTAACTATAACGTCCAAATTTCTCTCGTTTTGTACGAGCAAAATGTCCAACTAACTATAACGTCCCTGAAACCTGTGGTTTTTTCAGTGAATTTCTAAGGTTTTTCAAATGCTAATTTCTCACTATAACGCCCCTGAAACCTATGGTTTTTTCAGTGAATTTCAAAGGTTTTTTAAATGCTAATTTCTAACTATAACGTCCCTGAAACCTATGGTTTTTTCAGTGAATTTCAAAGGTTTTTTAAAATGCTAATTTCTAACTATAACGTCCCTGAAACCTATGGTTTTTTCAGTGAATTTCAAAGGTTTTTTAAATGCTAATTTCTAACTATAACATCCCTGAAACCTATGGTTCTTTCAGTGAATATATATATATATATATATGTATGTATGTATGTATATATATATCAAAACTGCTGTAACTCCAATCAACCAAAGGACCAGGCCCAGACACCATAATACTCTCCACACTTCGTTGGATGAATTCCAACACAATCCGCACCATAATACTCTCTAAAGATTATTGGATGAATTCCAAAACGATCCGCCATGACACGTTTCGGCCGCAACACTTGGCCTTTTTCACATACACACAGCTTCATTTTAGTTCTTTTATATTGTGCCAATGTGATTAACTGAAATAGAAAAAATACTGCATTTCTCACAGCTTTGAATTAACTCAAAATTAAATACACAATTTTAACATCTGCTTACATTTGTGCTCATACTTCATCTCTGATGTTTTAAATCTCATTTGAACATTACACATAATTCTCAAACTTTTTGGAAGTGTTTACAATGACTGATTTCATGTTGCTTGAAACCCGATTTCATACAGGTATTTCATTCTTTCACCTGTAAGTATTGTTTACCTTTCCACAAAACAAAACATAATTGAGCCCAAGTGGGTGAGCACTTTGAATTCAGAATTCATAGTGTAAAGACGTCATTCACATGATTTATATAATTATTACCCTCAATAAACACTACAGAGACCCAATATATAATCAGATCTGCGTCAACCCACACTAAAAGAAAATTATACCAAAAAATATTCAAGTTCGAAAATAAAATTGAATAAATCAACAAATCTAAACCCTGCTCTTAGCCTCTCTTCACATCAGGCAGTAACTAATAATCAAAGTAAAGGAATGGAATGCAGCTTAAATTACAAAACTGTATACATTTCTTTATCAAGATTTAAGCTATTCGGTGACTTGTCATATATACATTTATATTGAACTCAAATTTGGTAGGAATTAAAATAACAAATAATAGTGATTTTTGGAGCATCAACAATAATATTTTTATCTTTATAATTAGCATTTGTGAAAACTGTGATTGACTTGGTGTTTATATTCTGGAGTTGGAGTTTCTGCCTGGTGCATTATATAGTGATATATATCTATTGCAATTAACCTTAAGCCCTTACAGTAATAAAATAATTCTGAGGACATGTAGTTCTCTGGTACATACGCCTCTGAATCTCAGATGTCTCCTTGCCTCTCTGAAAATACACATCCAGATGACTGAAGGACCCTCCGCTCTATTTCCCAGTGAATTTTTGATGTCAGCTTCCACCAGGCATGTTACAGTCCATCTTGATATTTTAGATCAACTTCGGCCAACATTTTTGTACCCTAGCTCATTTGCTCAATCCACTTTGGAGGCTGATCCTTTTCTTTTCTTGCACCTATGCTTTAGAAATTTCGTATTTCTCATCTCAAGGCAATTCCTGTACAGCTCACATTCTGTAGTGCTTTAAAAATGTGATTGTCTTCATCATCTATTCTGCTTTGAAGCTTAGAGCCCTGTCTTCAGTGTTTCATGTGCTAGGTTACCTCATTGAGGTCACTGTTCGCATTATAGAAGGAGAACTGTCCCTTCTGTGGCAAGACATGCAGGAGGGGTAGTGTGGTGTATTAATACTGTGTTCTTCCTGCTGCAGTCATTCCTGCTGCAGTCATTGATCCAAAGAACTCCATGTTATCCTGGCGATTCTGCAGCATGCCAATCATCAGCTGTTGGTACTGCATGTGGAATGCCTTCTTCAGAGAGAATAAATAAACATATACGGCCTCCTAGGTATTAGAGAACCTATAAACACAGCCCAGCACATTACCCAATGAGTACACACGCTGATCTGGCTCACACAAACATGCCACTGAAGTACCACAATGCCCCTGCGTGTCTCAAAGGGGCACTCGGTTGAGTTCCATTAGACTATTAAGATAGTCATTTATTATGCTGTTATGTGGAGGAGGCTGGCTGCTTCAAGCCCATCATACATTCACAGGCAAGTCAAGTGGCCTTAATCATGATGCCCCTTGTGGCTAGAACCAACTTCACAGGTTTGGGCTAAGAGGGCTGTGTGGGCTGAAGTTATAAGAGTTCTAATATAGAAAGTCTAGTAGGAAAGGTTGCATGTTTAATCCAGGCCTGCCTGGTGTGTGGAATGTACAATTTGATTATAGCATACAATTGAACCCCTTTTAATACTTACATTCCTTCTGTCAGCAGGAGGCTGTCTCCAAACACATCTAATCTTCTGCTATCTGGCCATCCTTTTAGAATTGTTTGATGGTGAATGATTCCAGGTCATGCCTCCAATTGCAGTAGTGGAGTATGTGTTTGCAAGTCAGTGACTCACATCTATCATATATATAATATCATCATATGTGGAGACAGTGCTTGACCATGCTTGCCTGTGCCAACAGAGTCCATGATTTTTCTATACTATTGATGTCACCTAACCAATATGTGACAGGTTAACTAGCACAGGGCAGATACGGAGGTATCCATTGGCCCAGCAGCACTGCAACAAGTTTGCATCAAACAGGTAGTGCTTGGAGTCCATTGACCCTGCTAGAGGGGGGAAGTAAGAAATGCAATGGGGATGGGAGACAAGACAACTGACAAAGATACATTTGGAATCAGATATTGATTTCGAGACACATAGTTGTGGTGATGCACATCAAAATGATAGGAGAAAGCAACAGAGAAGCATGAAAAACATGCTATGTGACTGACCTTGGCAAACAGCAATGGATTGAAGAATACCAAATCTGTCGAGCACTCGGGGTTGCACAATATGCACCCGGGAGAAATAAGTCAATTTGAAGATGATTACCTGGCTGTGTCCCAGGCCCAATCAACCCAAATGCAGCTCTCACATCAATCTTGGGGGCGTTTCTTAAGCTGCACTCTTCTAATTTTGATATTCATTCTTCACCTTCCACAATTGTGCAATTCCCACCTCAGCATGTTCACACATTTCTCTTGCTTGCCAATTGTACTTTAGGCTCTTAGGGGCTCATTAGGATGGCGGTCGTAAGCACATCCGCTTTGCCGGCGGTGGCGGAAAATGTCCTTTTCCGCACTCCATCGGCGGTCCTCGCGTCCGCCATATTACAATGGGCAAACATAGCCCATTTTCCGTCCGCTGCGGAATTACGTGAACCGCCAGAAATTTCCATCCGCAACGGTGGCGGAGGGAGCCATTAGAGAAACACCACTGTGCGGAATGACGTCCCGACCGCCGGACAAATCACGATGCCGCAAACAGCCCATCACACCGCAGCGGAGAATCCAGCCATCCGGAGACGGCGGAAGCACTGCTGTGGAGAGCGAAACTCGAATCCCGGTCACCTCCACGCGGTCCTGACCGCAATGGATCCAGCTCTTCAAGCCCTTCCGCTGCTGTACCTCATCCACTACCAGCAAATAAGACGTCGCCGCGGACAACACCGCAGGTATGCAAAAACACAACTCCACATACAACCACAACACACAACTCCTGTGCTGACATACGGTTCCTGTCCACATCAGACACTCTGGTGGGGACAGGAACATACCCCCCAGTGTACTCACACATGTCCTGCCTGATAGAAACCCACACCTCCGCATCTGGGTCACCCATCAACCGCGAAATCACTGCAATATCCCGGGCAAGTCACTGCAGCGGTGAAGACGCGTGAAAACCTGCGCACAATGTAGTTGGCAGGGCCGGCGCCAGGCATGGGCAGTCCGGCCAGATTCACAGGGCTCCACCTCCACCCTACCCACAGTACGCTTCCCACACCCATTTGGGCACATGCTGTGTGCCCCTTCTGTGCCCCCCCTGCACAATTTATCAGCCAGGTGTGGCTAGACCTCGCACCTCACACATCAAAGGACAAGGGATATTGACTGGGAAGGTGGGGGTGAAGATGAACACCCTGCACAGAAGGTCAGGGGCTGGACAACCCCCCTCCTCACACCTACCTTCCACTCATGTGAATCAAACTGAGTATAGTTAAGAAATGAAGACTCACACTGCATATGAACAACCACTGAACTGTTCACACTGCTTGTCAAGTCCCTCAGAAAGATCCCACACTGACACACTGCCACATACACATACCATAGGTCAGCAGCAATGGAGGACAATAAATGTGCTAGCCCAAAGTGAAGTGGACAGTGCTGGAAAGCCATGGAGCAAGCCACATAGCATGTGTACATCACACGCAAGAGGAGGAACACATCACACCACAATTAGGCCCTCAAATCAGACATGGGTAGCACAGTGAGTGAAATTAAACCACAGTGACCTCTGTGCAACAACTCAGGGATACATCAATGCAAGCCATGCATAGGCACAGGAATGATAGGAAGTGTCAGAAGTCATACAGTGACCAGCCACACATCTGTGTCAACTTACTTGACATGTGTTTGCCATCAGCACAACACACATGGCTCACTGTCAAACCCAAGTAGGACCTTCACACATGCCCCTCATCTACCCACCTCACACCTGCAACACTCAACACCTGTGAGAAACACACATACTGGTGCAAATGATGTCCTGTGAGTTCACTGACAACCAATCACACACCCTGTGGTGCATACACAAATGTCAGACTCACACTCATGGATGCCTGAACCAATGCTGACACAAAACCAGTAGCCAAACACAAATCTCACAAACAACAACCACAGAAGTCCAACAAGCCCAGCCATGTGCAGCCAAACAGTGGAAAGGCAATGTGACCCTAGACAGAACAGGAATACACAACATTGTCACTCTGGACCAATGCACAGACACCATACCCCAACACAAACAAGAAGTGCATCATCAAAAAACAATCATGAACAATAACTGGGATCAATGGGACAAATCAGCTAACACACACATACATACCACACCAGTCATCAAGTGAACATGGTGTCATAGTGTACCACAAGCATGCACATGCACAAACCTGACAAGTGACAGGCCAAAAATAGGAGGACAAACCACTATTGTGCACTCAAAACAAGTTCATGAACATGAATCCACATTGCTGCATGTGGCATACACACAAGAAATGTACACTACACATGCAACACACATCTGAATGTTTCACAATGCACAAACTACTCACACACAATGTCATGCAAATAGAACATCACACACACATTGCACCTGTCAGCATAAAGAGCCAACACATGTCAAACACTGCATACACCCACAAGAAAAATACAACAGAGGCACATACCAATCCATCACATAGCAAACTCAGCTGGACATCAGGGGGATGCACACCAAGCAAGTACAAGGCAACATACACTGACAGCACTGCATGCACACCAAGCAGTGTGTGCACAACTACAAAACCAGCAGCACACATATCTGAGTGCCCCACCATGAACTCACACAACACAAATCATCAAAGCACACAGATAACATCACACTCATGAAGGGTAGCAGTACCTCAGCAAACACACATGCAGCTTAGCCTTCACCCACAGATGCACAACTCAGGAAACCCAGATGCAAACAACATGACTAGAGGACTGTGCTGCTCAAACATATGCACTGCACATGAGCAACTATGACTGCAAACTAGTAGAAGAAAATAACATGAAACTAATTGTGAAACTGTCCTGAGTGGCACATTGGTCCTGTACACAGATCATCCTCACACAGTATAGTGTCACACTATGAAGTGGTGGGGAGGCTCACACATTGGCCAGGCATGGGGTGGAAGACATGAGACTGAAGTGGTGTGTACATCAGTATTGGACAGGTGAGGAGTGTACAGTCCACAAACACATAGAGGAGTAACTCACAATGTGTAGGCATCAGAAGCACCTATAGTGTATGGTATGACTTCTCATACCACATCCCATACTGGAGCCAAAAATGGGTCAAGTGACAGCAATGCATGAGAAAACTAACAAATAATGTCAGTGTGGCTGAGCAGGTCAGCACAGTGAGTACAAACAGAAACAAGACACATGGCTGATCAATAAAACACAACACAGACTTTGCAGTCACACACTCTGCATACACACAACTGGCAGCAACAACAAGTAGGTGTCCCCCAGGAGTGCAAGGACACACTGACACACTGCACAGTGCTCAACCTACTACTCCTACATGTGCCCACAATCTGAAGCATATGGCTGACAATTTAAACAAACAGGCACTCATTACCTGGGTCATACATGTGTGTAGTTGACATTGCAGGGGCACACACACATCAACACCACTGACAATGACAGGCCATTCACACTGTATGACTACTCAAGTGCACACATTCAAATGTACCCATGTGACTATGAACACAGGCACACACAAGATGACTACACACCAACTTTGCTGTACACACATCAAGAAAGAGCCCACAGAAATGCCGGACTCTGGCCACCCCGCAAGTAATCCTGTGGATAGCATTCACCTCTGTACTGGTATTGCATCCTGACATGACATGTGTACAATTTAGAAAACCTGAGCACAGAATGATTAGGAAAAGAGTAGACCATCACGAACAACCATTATTGCACCCTCAAGCCTCAGACTGAAGAAGAACAAAAGTACCTGTTACCTCTGGGAACCTCTGAAAAAGTAAAACAAGCAATTGGCAATGTTAAAGTGGCATACAGAGCATGTGTCACATGAACCGATACCCATCCATAAAACCTTTTATTTAGCAAGGACATTGACAAAGCAGACAACAGGAGTAACTGTCTTTATTACATAATACCCAGATAGGCATCAAAAGTACAAAACAGGAAGGCCATTGGCCAGTACAAATTCAAAGTATGCACATGTGTGCATGAGAAACTGCACAGGGAATTGGCATCCAAAGTGACAAACAGCAAGGCCATTGGCCAGTCCATAGTTCCGGTGTGCACATGTGTGCATGAGAAACTGCACAGGGAATGGGCATCCAAAGTGACAAACAGCAAGGCCATTGGCCAGTCCATAGTTTCGGTGTGCACATGTGTACATGAGAAACTGCACAGGGAATGGGTAACACCATCCACTGCCATGGGAATCACCCCAGCTCAGGGGATACAAATGGGCAGTCCAGGCACCGCTGTGGGAGAGATGGTGTTGGGAGGGGGACTTTGCCTCAAATCTGGCTGTCAGTTGAACTGGTAGGTGGCTGATTGTCGGGCCAGTTGGAGGACTGGACCTGGGAGAGAGAGAGGACCAGCTGAGGTAGAGGCATCAGTGGCTGTGGAAGCCTGAGGGCTGCTTGGACTGGGTGGCATGGTGGCACGGGGAGGCAGAGACATGCTGCCGTGAGACACAGTGTGTGAGGGTGAATGTTGAGGGCTGGGCCTCAACTTCTTGGGGATTCGATAGCCCACAATTGTCTTGGCTGGAGTGGGAAGTGAGATGGGCACAACAGCCTCACTCTCCACCAAAGGTGTATCAGGTTCAGGTGGCTCTCCCCGTGGAGATTTGCTGGATCTGGTGGTTCGCTTGGGGTGGCCTTGCCTTTTCCCCTCCATCCCCTGTTGTCCAGGTGAACCCCCCACTTTGCTCTCCTGTCCCCGCTTCGAGGGGTGTGGGTGGGAGTTGAGGTTGTGTGTGAATGTGCCTTAGAGAAGTGTTTGTGCTGAGTCGTTGCAGGCACCAAGTTCACAGCAGACAGGGCAACTGTTTGTTTGTCTGTGTGAGCAGGTGTGGGGATGGGAGTGCCCTTGGATGGGGGTGATTTGGATGAATGTGAGGTTGAGGCCTGCTTCTTGGCCTGATGCCCCTGAGTGTCACGTGATGGGCTTTTGCCTTTGCGCTCCTGTGTGCCTGTTTTCTGTTTTGGGGATGGTGTCTGTGGTCTGGGCCGCTTGGAGTGCTGCTGTTGTGTGCTGCATGTGGAGGACTTGGTGCCTAAGGGCTGTGGCGTGTGGGCACTCTCGTCAGGTGGTGCCACTGGCAGGGTGGTTGCTGAAGGGACTGGAGCTGGACTGGGAGCCTGTGACAGCTGAATGGCTGCCGTCACTGTGGAGGACAAAGACTGGACAGTTCAGTGTAGCCCACCCACGTCCGAATGAATGCCCTCCATGAAGGCAACTATCTGTGCCAACTTTTTGTCATGATCCTAGAAGGCATTCAGGAGAGCAGCCTGACCCACACACAGCTGGTGCAAAAGGTCCACTGCCTTCACACTGAGGGCAGCAGGGGAGACAGGGGCAGGGGCAGCAGTGCCTGGGGGGAAGGAGACTCTACCCTTCCTAGGGCTGTGGGCACGGACAGCACCTGTGGGAGCATCCGGGAGGGTGGGCACTGGACTATGTGTGGTGGAAGAAGAGGCAGATTTGGAACTCCCTGTGCCCGTCAAAATTGAGGAGTCACCGCTGGAGTCTGATGATGTTGAGGTTGGTGTTTCCAGGCGTGATTCATCCAGGGCACTCCTGTCCCCCTCCGAGGCGCTGGTCACATCAGTGTCAGTGAGCTAATGTGTAGCAGTCGTGCCAGAAGCTTCACCACTGTTGTCCGTCCCCTGTCCTTCCGTGCCCTCAGTAGATGCTGCAATATACAGAGACGTAGGTTCAGTATAGGGCTATACTCACAAACATCATATGCAGGTAAAGCACCAAACTAGAAAATGATCCCCCATGTTGCCCACCACCACGTGCAGTCTGCATGTGCAACCTTTATGCAACCATCCGAAGATGCATGGAAACATGCATAGTTGACATTAATGACACAGCCAAATAGCTGGCCCGTGCCTCCTTGTAACCTAACATACTAATCTCTGTAAGCATACCTACGTGCCTGGAGGTGAGATAGATATACATCTCAACATTTTGCCTCTGTCACATATGGAGTCACTTTAAGGGAACACCACAGAAACAGACTCCCAAATGTCCTTTTGCAATGGCCATAAGCTCCTGATATCCACCATGTTGTGCTTTGAAGCACAACTACAGTTGCACATTGGTGCCAGATGTGTAGTTATCACAAATTTTAAGTTGTGCATAGCACACATCTACAAAATCACACTAAGATGATGCTCACTGCTGTTCACTGCCAGGTGATGCCTATGACAAACATAATGCAGCATATGTCACAAGGCCACATCTCATCTTGCAATGTCAAGGGTCATTGTGTTAAACACATGAGAAACTACATGTTGTGAAAATGCATGACAGCAGCACTCAACACAGAGGCCACTTAGAAGCCATTGCATCACACTAGAAACATCACAGAGCTCCGCACTGGCTCAGGGTTGGGATTCATGCAGTCACTCACACCCAAAGTCACACTTAGCAGAATACTCACCCTCAACTTGCTGCTGATGGGCCCTCAAACGTCCATCCAGCTCTGGCTGTGTCACTGCCAAGATGTGGGCCATTAGTGGTGTCATGCTCCTAAGCGCCAACCTGCCACTCTGAGGGAGCACCCCCAGCGTCATCTCTGCCACGTTTTTGCTCAGCCGGCAGATGTCATCCCACCTCTTGTGACAGTGTGTATGCCGCCGGTTGGAGACACCCAGAGCCCGCACCTTGCGTGCAATGGCCCTCCATATGGCCTTACGCTGGTGGACCTTAAGCTGCAGGCATGGGAGACAAGAAGAGGAAGTTTCAGTGACACTGTTTTATGTACCACTGTGTGTCAGTACAGGAGCATGAAAAAACATAGCACACCAATACCTAAATGTTGAGCCGAGGCCATACAGCATGACACGTAGTATACTTGCATCAAATACTTTCATATAAATGTATACATGTATGAGGATGGACACAGTACATGGCCATCTCATACACATGCAGAGTGCCAGCACAGAAACCAATGTGAAGAAGACCCTCATCTGTGATGCAGTATGTGAGTGAGCAAGACATACAATACATTTGAAATGATGTGTCGGGGCAGACTCACTGTGTCCAACACTACACACCCCTCAATGTCCTTGGCCAGTGAATGGCTACCTGTGTCATGGAGGTCACATTTAGGGCCATGATCTTACATTCTCACACTCTTCTCACAAGGTCTGTCTTGTGCAATCCTCAGGCCTAAGATAGCTCATTGAGAAATAGGGTGGCAGACAACACATATGTTTCACTCTGTCCATTTACTGATGGGTCCTTGTCAAATTGGGCAGTTTCTGTGCAGGCCAGGGAGACTCACATTGAGGTTAAACGTGGGCCATCAGAACATTCACATGCATGTACAATATGAGAGGGCAAACAGTGCCTACACATGTGAGTCAGAACACATAAGGAAAACAATGGAAGGATGATATCTCCAAATTACATTTATCTGATGTGTCATAGGTGAATCACCACCAAAAGTGTTACACTCAGGCATTTTACTCTTGTGCATAATGCACACATATCCATGGGGGCAATATGAAAACTGTACACCCATTCTTCATTATCCTCTGGAAGACATACCTTTGCAATGTCACAAATGAGCATGTGAAAACCTCGTGGACTATGTCATCACATAGCCCAGGCAAAGTTTTTTCAGACTTCGACTGTGCAAACCAGCAGTGTGACAGTATGTCTGCAAAAACACTGCATGTCCCTCCCATCCCTCAATGTAGCCATGGATCTGTGGAAATAAGGCTACACACCCCATCGACATGAAGTCAGTATGCCAGGCAGTGTATCACTCATTTACATTACCCAGTCTCAGACCAATATTTGTATTTTACTTAATGGAGAAGGGCTGTTGTAATGTCCATGTTTCCATCCTCCACAAATAGTCAAGTGCAATATTTACTAGGCCAGGTATGGAGCATGGTACATCAAAAATGAGGATGCATGCACATTAACTTGCACACACAGGCACATACTACTGCAGAGCAATATCATGTGAGCACTGTGAGCACTCTCAAACTGTCACTCTGAGACACTTACCAGTACATCTGGAGCACCATATAGCCCCCCATACTGTGAAAGCACCTCCTCCACCAGGACCTCCAGCTCCTCTGTGGTGAAGGGACGGGCACTGATGTTCTCAGTTCTCGCCATCACTGGGTCCAGGAGACAGGAACAGCAGCAGTTGTTGGTGAAGCATGGCAGGCAGCAGTGTCTGGATGCAATTGAAATGTGTGGCTCTCTCACAGACATATATATCCCCTGGGGTTGTTTCAGTGGAACTCAGATGCTGCAATTGGTGTTCCTGGTCAGCTTTTTTCAAATATAACCAATGACCGCGGTGGCGGTGCACGCCTACCGCGATTTTCAAATGTGTAATTCACTACCGCGTTCGCGGTTCCCATTGGATGGTAGGGCATGGGCATTGGCGGAGTCACACCACAGGGCCCAGGCGGTCGCTACTGCAATTGTGCATCTTTTGATAGTACCCAATGACCAGGCCCACGGTAGCGGAGCACACCTACCGCGGGTTTCAAATGTGTAATTCACTACCGTGATCGCGGTTCCCATTGGCTGGTAGAGCATGGGCATTAGCGGTGTCACACTGCGGGGCCCAGGCGGTCGCTACCGCAATCGTGCATCTTTTGATAGTACCCAATGACCGGGCCCGCGGTAGCAGAGCACGCCTACCGCAGGTTTCAAATGTGTAATTCACTACCGCGATCGCGGTTCCCATTGGCTGGTAGGGCATGGGCATTGGCGGTGTCACACCGTGGGGCCCAGGCGGTCGCTACCGCAATCGTGCATCTTTTGATAGTACCCAATGACCGGGCCTGCGGTAGCGGAGCACGTCTACCGCGGGTTTCAAATGTGAAATCACTACCGCGATCGCGGTTCCCATTGGCTGGTAGGGCATGGGCATTGGCGGTGTCACACCGCGGGGCCCAGGCGGTCGCTACCGCCATCGTGCATCTTTTGATAGTACCCAATGACCGGGCCCGCGGTAGCGGAGCACGCATACCGCGGGTTTCAAATTTGTAATTCACTACTGCGATCGCGGTTCATATTGGCTGGTAGAGCATGGGCATTGGCGGTGTCACACCGCGGGGCCCAGGCGGTCGCTACCGCCATCGTGCATCTTTTGATAGTACCCAATGACCGGGCCCGCGGTAGCGGAGCACGCATACCGCGGGTTTCAAATTTGTAATTCACTACTGCGATCGCGGTTCATATTGGCTGGTAGAGCATGGGCATTGGCGGTGTCACACCGCGGGGCCCGGGCAGTCGCTACCGCAATCGTGCATCTTTTGATAGTACCCAATGACCGGGCCCGCGGTGGCGGAGCACGCCTACCACGGGTTTCAAATGTGTAATTCACTACCGCGATCGTGGTTCCCATTGGCTGGTAGGGCATGGGAATTGGTGGTGTCACACCGCGGGGCCCAGGCGGTCGCTACCGCGAATTGGCATTTTTCAATTGTGGCCAATGACCGTGATTGCGGTGGCGGAGCACGCATACGGCACCTATGGACACATCATGCTGTAGCAATGGCAATGGCCAATTCTCATCATTGAACACTAAACACTTACAATGAATCATGCCACCTGAATTGTAAATTCAATGCTAGTGTGACATTGATCTCACTGATGACTACACATGCCATGTCAGTGCACAGGATTACATGCATTGGCATGTACTTCCTCACATGTCACATATGATATTTGTGTGCATGTACACAGATCTGTTGTGTAATGGACTCTCATGTTTGTGAAAATGTCAATGTGTGAGAATGGCTAATCAACCCCCAGTAATGATGGACTGACTACATAATGTGCCTATTTCACTGTGTAGATTGCTGAAATCATTTTGATAGTTGATCTGCTTACACACACTGTGCTCATTGTGTTGAAAATGTGTGCTCTGTCCGAATTACGCAAGAAGGTGTGGCAGGTACAGCAGCTACGTAGAAGCCAGCAGTGTTGCTGTTTCAAACATGTGCTGTGTCAACTACTCTCAGGGCTGGTGACACAAGATGTCGGACTGTACCATTTTCCATTCACATAGTCAGAATCTGTTATGGAGGTACTCAGTATGTACATACTGAACACATGTACAACTACTTGAGATCAAGGTGTCTCTGCATGTGACTTGTGCTCTAAGCTGTTGTTTCAGTCCAGTCATTGTTTGCGCTGTGTCAGTCAAGACGTAAGATGTTGAACACATCTCATAGGGGAATTGAATTGACATGTGTCCACTTTCATTTTATGTAGGAGACGACCAAATGTGCATCGTCCGTTCACAGTGCAGGCGGACATGGAGGATGAGGACATCATAAGGAAGTTCCGTTTGGATCGACTTACCCTTCAAGACCTATGTGGTCAGTTGAAGCCCCATCTGAGGCCTCACAGAACGTATCCGACTGCTTTGACACCAACAGTTAAGGTGATGGCGGCCCTGCATTTCTTTGCAACTGGTTCTTTCCAGTACACGGTGGCCAGCGCAGGTGGGATGTCTCAACCAATGTTCAGCATGGTGCTAGGTGATGTCCTGTCCACAATGATGACATACAAGGACCGCTACATCCATTTTCCCAGGAGACATGAATTGGCAGATGTGAAAGGTGATTTTTATGATGTTGGCAACATACCGAATGTTGTTGGCGCCATTGACTGCACACATGTTGGCCTGGTTCCACCCCAAGCACGTGAGCACATATACAGGAACAGGAAGCATTTCCATTCCATTAATGTGCAAGTGGTATGCCAAGCGGATATGATTATCTCCCATGTCTGTGCCAGATTTCCAGGATCAGCACATGACTCCTACATACTGCGTAACAGCATCATACCATAGCTGATGGCAAATCTGCATCCGGAGTGTGCGTGGCTTGTTGGTGAGTACGCAGCGTCAAGTAGTGTGCTGTATGTGTGACATGCTGTCCTCAGCTACTGTTTATATTACAAAATTGGTCTGTGTATCTCACACCTAGGTGACTCTGCGTATCCCAACCGGCCTTGGTTACTGAGCCCACTGAGGAATCCCAGGACACCGGGTGAAGTCCGCTACAATGATGCACATGGGAGTACACGTCGTGTGGTGGAGTGTACTTTTGGGCTTCTGAAGTCTAGATTCCGGTGTCTGGACAAGAGCAGAGGGGCACTACTCTACTCTCCCCAAAAGGTGTGTCAGATCGTAGTTGCATGCTGCATGCTCCACAACCTGGCCTTGCGCAAAGAGATCCCCTTGCTCCTGGATGATGATGAGCAGCAGATGCCCCCCCAGCAAACCCACACATGTCCAGTAACGACGATAGTGGAGAGGAGGAAGGTGTTGACCTGTGTCAACAGTTCATCAACAACTACTTCCCTTGAGGGTGAGTGACATTGTACAACAGTGACATTGTCTGTTGTCTTTGATGGTAGTGACAAGGCCTGGAAGAGCTTTTTGACTGCTGGCTGTTGTTGCCTCTGTGCTAATGGCTGATGTGTGTGGCACAGGGTATTTATGACCAGCTACATAATGTCTATGTTGATGTTGTTGCTCATTGTTATGTGTGCTGGTTTGTGTACCTTGATGACTAGTGGTGTGTTCTAGCTGTGATGGCATCACCTGACATGTAAATGTCATTCTCTTGTTTCTTTTTAGGTCCCTTCACCCTCTCAATGCCTCATCACAATCAGAGCTTGTGGTACATTGGAATCTGAGTTGACATTGTACATACTGTGATAAACATGGAGCTGACACAAAGACATAGGTGTGTAAAGAGTGTTTATTTACAATGAGTATTTGTGACAGAAAAGTGATTATTTACAAAATGGTGCTAAGTGAATTTCTGAGTTGTCAGTGATGGTAAATGAGACAATAGAGTAGTCACCACATTGACGTAGTCACACAGTCCAACAGACACCTGCCATCAACATGGCAATGTGGGTTAGGATAGTCAACAAAGTCAATGTCAAGGGGAACAGAGGTGCCATCATGGCTGGCTCGGTGACTAGCGTTTGGATGGTGCATTGCCATGTGATCCTCCCCTGATGTTTCTCGGATGACCCCTTGTGCGTTTGGCAGGGGGGGCCACTGCTGCGGGCTCAGCAGTGTCTGAGGAGTCATTTTGTTGCAGCTCACCCCTCTCTGTGGCCACAGCTGAGGTGGTGGGAGTATCATCCTGCGGGCCACTGGAGGGGGGTTGAGCTGTCCTTTGGGCCGCATGTCTGTCCCTTAGAACACCCACTAGCTGGCCCATGAGGTCCACAATTTGGCCCATACTTGTCCATGGACCTCAGCAGCAGGTGGCGCTCACGCACTTATTCCACAACCTGGACATGTGTTCCTGGGTCTGCTCATATGCCCCAAGGACTCTGGCGATGTTGGCCATGGCTTCGGTCCCAGTGTCCTCTGGAATTCCTCCCCCAGTTGCCCTCCCACCTGCCCTGCTGACCTGGACCTGTGGCGTTGGCACTCGACGCACCCGCAAACTCTCTCTGCCCTCCTCTGATTGTGTGGTGGTGTTGGTAACCACTGAGGCAGGGAGAGTGTTGCAGTCAGCAGTGGTGCGGGTGGTGGTGGTTGAGGCCACACAGGTCATTGCAGCAGGGATCAGCGCTGTTGTTGTTGCTGTGCTGGTGGGGACAATGGGGGCCTGGGACGTGGTGCGCCCTGGCAGTCCGGATGGGCCAGGTCATTGCTCCTCATCCGAGAAATGTAGGGAGTCTGCATCCGAGAGTTCATGTTCCGGGGGAGGGAGACTGGCTCTACAGGTTGGTGTTGTCTTCTGCAGCAGTCAGTTGTTGATCTCCTGTTGAACAGAGGTGAAATGGTCATTGAAGTGCACTCCACAAGCTTGGTGTTAGACGTTTGGATGTTATATGTGATACCCACACACTTTACATTGAAATCACTTTATATGGCTGCAAGGTACTGAGCATCATGACATGATGTTGAGGTACATACATTACTTGTCCATGGTGTGACATGTAAATAGAAACCATGTGCCACGTACAGATTGTGTGATTACAAGGACATGTCGTCATCTAATGACTTGCGGCCCATCAACTTTATGTGATGCGTCTTTTTGGTTTGCTCTGCATGGAATCAGTTTCAGCTAATCAAGAACTAGCCATTGTAATGTTATACATACCTTTTTCATATCATGTACTTTACTTTGTTTTTCCAATTGACCAAGCATGTTTTGTGTTCATATGGGCCTTCATGCTCTGACACCAAGGCACTTACACATTGCATTCTGTGCATGATTGGTCCCTGAATTTCTTCAACATGTGACTTGGTGAGTCAAAGTTTAATTTCAGTGACAGTTACGTATGCTTAGCTGTCTGCACACTGGATGTGGCTTTTGGATCTATGCCAAGTTGGCCGACATGTGAGGGCTGGTGTGGTCATATGGCTCCATGCATTTTGAGAAGGATGGCAGGGTGCATGCACTGTCTACCTACCTGTTTGGTGACACAGTGGAGGGAAATAGCTGCCACATGGTTGTGGATGTTGGGGGTGCTCCATCCTGCTGAGTTGTGGGACAAGGGGTCCTGGTGGGAGTTGTAGTGCAGGCTTCCCACCCACAAACTCCCCTCCCTGTTAAGATGGCTACCTACCTGTGAAGTGGAGCAGAGGAAGGGAATAGGTTACACATGGCTCTTGGATGGGGGGAGTGTTCCATCCTGCTCAGGGGTGAGACAAGAGAGCATGACATGGCTACCTACCTGTAAGTTTGAAGAGAGCAATGCAATAGCTGCCACATGGTTGTGGGTGTGGGGAGTGCTCCATCCTGCTGAGTTGTGGGACAAAGGGGCCTGGTGGGAGTTGTAGTGCTGGCTTCCCACCCACAAACATCCCTCCCTGTTAAGATGGGTACCTACCTGTGAGTTTGAAGAGAGCAATGCAATGGCTGCCACATGGTTGTGGGTGTGGGGAGTGCTCCATCCTGCTGAGCTGTGGGACACGGGGGCCTGGTGGGGGTTGTAGTGCTGGCTTCCCACCCACAAACACCCCTCCCTGTTAAGATGGCTACCTACCTGTGAGTTTTAAGAGAGCAATTCAATGGCTGCCACATGGTTGTGGGTGTGGGGAGTGCTCCATCCTGCTGAGTTGTGGGACAAGGGGGCCTGCTGGGAGTTGTAGTGCTGGCTTGCCACCCACAAACACCCCTCCCTGTTAAGATGGGTACCTACCTGTGAGTTTGAAGAGAGCAATGCAATGGCTGCCACATGGTTGTGGGTGTGGGGAGTGCTCCATCTTGCTGAGCTGTGGGACACGGGGGCCTGGTGGGAGTTGTAGTACAGGCTTCCCACCCACAAACACCCCTCCACATTAAGATGGCTATCTACCTGTGAGTTTGAAGAGAGCAATGCAATGGCTGCCACATGGTTGTGGGTGTGGGGGGTGCTCCATCCTGCTGAGTTGTGGGACAAGGGGTCCTGGTGGGAGTTGTAGTGCAGGCTTCCCACCCACAAACTCCCCTCCCTGTTAAGATGGCTACCTACCTGTGAAGTGGAGCAGAGGAAGGGAATAGGTTACACATGGCTCTTGGATGGGGGGAGTGTTCCATCCTGCTCAGGGGTGAGACAAGAGAGCATGACATGGCTACCTACCTGTAAGTTTGAAGAGAGCAATGCAATAGCTGCCACATGGTTGTGGGTGTGGGGAGTGCTCCATCCTGCTGAGTTGTGGGACAAAGGGGCCTGGTGGGAGTTGTAGTGCTGGCTTCCCACCCACAAACATCCCTCCCTGTTAAGATGGGTACCTACCTGTGAGTTTGAAGAGAGCAATGCAATGGCTGCCACATGGTTGTGGGTGTGGGAGTGCTCCATCCTGCTGAGCTGTGGGACACGGGGGCCTGGTGGGGGTTGTAGTGCTGGCTTCCCACCCACAAACACCCCTCCCTGTTAAGATGGCTACCTACCTGTGAGTTTTAAGAGAGCAATTAAATGGCTGCCACATGGTTGTGGGTGTGGGGAGTGCTCCATCCTGCTGAGTTGTGGGACAAGGGGGCCTGCTGGGAGTTGTAGTGCTGGCTTGCCACCCACAAACACCCCTCCCTGTTAAGATGGGTACCTACCTGTGAGTTTGAAGAGAGCAATGCAATGGCTGCCACATGGTTGTGGGTGTGGGGAGTGCTCCATCTTGCTGAGCTGTGGGACACGGGGGCCTGGTGGGAGTTGTAGTACAGGCTTCCCACCCACAAACACCCCTCCACATTAAGATGGCTATCTACCTGTGAGTTTGAAGAGAGCAATGCAATGGCTGCCACATGGTTGTGGGTGTGGGGGGTGCTCCATCCTGCTGAGTTGTGGTACAAGGGGGCCTGGTGGGAGTTGTAGTGCAGGCTTCCCACCCACAAACACCCCTCCCTGTACTTTACTTTGTTTTTCCAATTGACCAAGCATGTTTTGTGTTCATATGGGCCTTCATGCTCTGACACCAAGGCACTTACACATTGCATTCTGTGCATGATTGGTCCCTGAATTTCTTCAACATGTGACTTGGTGAGTCAAAGTTTAATTTCAGTGACAGTTACGTATGCTTAGCTGTCTGCACACTGGATGTGGCTTTTGGATCTATGCCAAGTTGGCCGACATGTGAGGGCTGGTGTGGTCATATGGCTCCATGCATTTTGAGAAGGATGGCAGGGTGCATGCACTGTCTACCTACCTGTTTGGTGACACAGTGGAGGGAAATAGCTGCCACATGGTTGTGGGTGTGGGGGGTGCTCCATCCTGCTGAGTTGTGGGACAAGGGGTCCTGGTGGGAGTTGTAGTGCAGGCTTCCCACCCACAAACACCCCTCCCTGTTAAGATGGCTACCTACCTGTGAAGTGGAGCAGAGGAAGGGAATAGGTTACACATGGCTCTTGGATGGGGGGAGTGTTCCATCCTGCTCAGGGGTGAGACAAGAGAGCATGACATGGCTACCTACCTGTAAGTTTGAAGAGAGCAATGCAATAGTTGCCACATGGTTGTGGGTGTGGGGAGTGCTCCATCCTGCTGAGTTGTGGGACAAAGGGGCCTGGTGGGAGTTGTAGTGCTGGCTTCCCACCCACAAACATCCCTCCCTGTTAAGATGGGTACCTACCTGTGAGTTTGAAGAGAGCAATGCAATGGCTGCCACATGGTTGTGGGTGTGGGGAGTGCTCCATCTTGCTGAGCTGTGGGACACGGGGGCCTGGTGGGAGTTGTAGTACAGGCTTCCCACCCACAAACACCCCTCCACATTAAGATGGCTATCTACCTGTGAGTTTGAAGAGAGCAATGCAATGGCTGCCACATGGTTGTGGGTGTGGGGGGTGCTCCATCCTGCTGAGTTGTGGTACAAGGGGGCCTGGTGGGAGTTGTAGTGCAGGCTTCCCACCCACAAACACCCCTCCCTGTTAAGATGGCTACCTACCTGTGAGTTTGAAGAGAGCAATGCAATGGTTGCCACATGGTTGTGGGTGTGGTGGGTGCTCCATCCTGCTGAGTTGTGGGACAAGGGGCCTGGTGGGAGTTGTAGTGCAGGCTTCCCACCCACAAACACCCCTCCCTTTTAAGATGGCTTCCTACCTGTGAAGTAGAGCAGAGGAAGGGAATAGGATACACATTGCTCTTGGATGGGGGGAGTGTTCCATCCTGCTCAGGGGTGAGACAAGAGAGCATGAGATGGCTACCTACCTGTGAGTTTGAAGAGAGCAATGCAATGGCTGCCACATGGTTGTGGGTGTGGGGAGTGCTCCATCCTGCTGAGTTGTGGGACAAGGGGGCTTAGTGGGAGCTGTAGTGCTGGCTTCCCACCCACAAACACCCCTCTCTGTTAAGATGGCTACCTACCTGTGAGTTTGAAGAGAGCAATGCAATGGCTGCCACATGGTTGTGGGTGTGGGGAGTGCGCCATCCTGCTGAGTTGTGGGACAAGGGGGCCTGGTGGGAGTTGTAGTGCTGGCTTCCCACCCACATACACCTCTCCCTGTTAAGATGGCTACCTACCTGTGAGTTTGAAGAGAGCAATGCAATGGCTGCCACATGGTTGTGGGTGTGGGGAGTGCTCCATCCTGCTGAGTAGTGGGACAAGGGTGCCTGGTGGGAGTTGTAGTGCTGGCTGCCTGTACACATGCCCCCCTGGGAATGTTGCTAGCTACCTTTGGGGTGATTCAGAGGAAGGAAATGTTAGATCTGTGAGACATGTGTTGGGAAGAGTGTGTTGTACATAAGTGCATTTGGGCCTAGGAAGTGTAGCTTTGTAGTTGTGAAAGACAGTACATAGCAGTGTAATAGGAGACATTTTTTGTAACTTACCAGCCTCCACTCCCCCCGCTTCTCCTGTAAGACTCTCTGGATGCAGTGTGGCAAGCACCTTCTCCTCCCATTCGGTGAATGTTAGTGGTGGAATGGGAGGGCCACCGCCAGTCCTCTGAGCCAGCTCATGGTTCTTGTTGGCACGCTCTTTTACCTTGGTCTTGATGTCATGCCACCTCCTCCTGATCTCCTTCTGGGTGCGCGGGGTGGTCCCTACTGCATTGACTTTGTTGACTATCCTTGCCCACATTTGATTTTTTCTGGCTACTGGTGTCTGTTGGACCATGTTTCCAAACAAATGTGGTTCTACTCTGATTACCTCATCTACCATCACTGACAACTCATTGTCAGTGAATTTGGGCATCTTCTTCTGTGACATGGTGTGTGATGTGCAAATGTGGGAACAGTGCAGTTGTGAAGGTGGTGGTGGTGATGTGTGTGGTGTGTGTGTGGTTGTGATGGTGTGATGTGTGCAGATTTGCCTCTCCTTTGTGCTGTGGGGTTGGGCCCTTCAGTTGTGGAGTATTGCAAAGGATTCTGGTCAGGGAAGGGGCTGGTTTTATACTCAGCTATGTGGGTGGGTCTAAATGGAGTATTCATGTCAGGTGTGTTGTGTGGGTTGACCTGGGATTTGTATTTTTTACTTGCCATGGGGATGTGTCATTGGGGTGTGTTAGGTGTTTTTTGAGGCTGAGCCAGATTAATGGCCACACTTGGTAGCTTTGTTGTGTGGTTGCTTTCGACCGCCATTACTCTTCCGGAGCGACGGCGGCAGTCGGAATACAACAGCCCTTCTGCCTGCTCTCCCATTCATCAATTGTTGCGGTCAGAATACAACAGCCCTTCCGCCGGCTCTCCCATTCATCAATTGTTGCGATTGCGGTGGTCGGAAACAACTGATCGTTCCGCTGTCACCGCAATCGTATCCTAATTTCACTTGCGGTCATTCCGCTGGTCGAACGGCAGTTTTGGCTCTTTCTGCAGCAAATTCGACCGCCGCGGATGGATTTTCACCTGCCCGGGACAGTCCCGGCAGAGTTTCGTGGGATCCGTCCACCGCGGTCGGATTTTTCTGGCAGTTCATCCTAATCTGACCGCCAGTTTTCCCGCAGTACATGCGGATGGTTAGTTTCCGCTGCCACGGGGGTCGGAATGGTTTTCCGACCGCCATCCTAATCGACCCCTTAGTGTATTGTTTGTGAAAATGTAGTACTCATTATAGGGCTGTACTATATAGGACGCTAGGTTCTCCTGTTTTTCAATTACCTTTCCTCATCAGCGCCGTATGTTCACTTTTAGTATGGTATTTGACTATGCACACATAAAACTGCTACTAACATGAAAATCTAGACTGTGACTCACAGTATGGGCAGAATTATTACAAATTTTAAGCTATGCAAGTTTTCTAGATACAATTTATCCAATAGATGTTTCCATAATTCATCACAGAGCATCTTTTTATATTGAACTGTATTTCTAATTTTAAAAGTGCACACGTATTAATTTTCATGATCTGAAATCGATGAATATACATTCATATATTCTTTTTAATATGTGCCTTTGTTTTCTTAAATTATAATCTAATGGATCAAGAAGTATGTATGTATGTATGTGTGTGTGTGCGTGTGCATGTGTGTGTATATATAGCAACAATTCTGGCTCTTTAATGAGTATATTTACTCATCTGAAGAGCCAGAATTGGTGCTATATATACACACACATGCACACACACACATACACACATATATATATATATGCTCTTTTGAGACCTCCTAGTTCCCAGGTCATATTCCTGTACACTCAAAAGTAAGGTACACAGGATTGAGTCATACCTATCTATGCATTACATTGAAATTAGAAATGGGAAAAAAGATATAAAAATAGAGAGAAAAAATCGAAAGTATGCAAAAAAATGAAGAAAGACTTCGGAATCATTGATGTCTTTTATGTCTATTACAAAATACATGGGCTCCAAATGCACCACAGGTGTGTAGAGGTTTTGAACAAGTTATAAATGTTTGTATTCAATAGTAGCTCTGTGTGCAGGCAGATGAGAGTTGCCTTGTGTTCATTATGTTCCACACAGGTTTTTTGGTTCTGTAGAAAAAGTTTTCAACAGGAGTAAGATTCTACATAGTAGATACTAACTTTTGTAAGCAGCCTTGAGTTATTAGAGAGAATTGTATCAGCGTAGCAATTTCTACTTAACGATTGTCTCCTCCATTAAGATTCCATCCTTGGAGGAAATTACATCTTCTTCTCATGCTAAGACCGAGATTTTTCCAAAATCCTCTGATCCTACTACAGAGCATGTTACATCTCTGATTAAATCCTCCAAGTCGGGGTCCCTTCTAAATCCCAGTCCTCCTTCGGTGGTCAAACAGGCACCTGAAGTTATAGTTTCTACTCTCATAACCATCTTTCACCACATGTTTGCTACAGGATACTTTCCTACTCAGTGGAAGATAGCATCAGTGTTGCCCCTTATAAAGAAATCTACTCTTAGCCCCACCGACTCAAACAGTTATCGACCTATTTCCCGCCTGCCCCTACTGGCTAAGATTGTCAAAAAGATAATGAACTCCCAACCAGCCACCTTTATTCAGGATAACAATCTGCTGGATCACACTCAGGGGCCGATTGCGATCTCGGCCGGTAGGGCACCGAATAGGATTCGGCTTAACCGGATCCGATTCGGAGCCCTCTTTCCCGACCGTTTCGTACGTGCGTCCGGGTGAGCCGGACTTTGGGGGTCCGTGTCGGACCCCCCTGTACGCATAGCCGCGCGAGTCGCACACAGGGGGGACCCATGGGTCCCCCCTACCTGTGCATGTACGGCGCGAGTCGCATCGATGCATACCCGCTGTAGGGGGCGCCCTTGTTCGCCTCGCACCCATTGAGTCAAATATACGCGTTGTACGACCGGCTCCCATTGACTTCAATGGGAGTCCGACCGAATCGAGCCCGATAGCATGCGTACGCATCGTACTCGTTCGGTCGGGCTGCTAGAGTCCGATTCGGTCGGAAATCTCTCCGGGTCGGGCTCGGTCGGAGTGATTTCCGGCATGAATCGGAATCGGCCCCTTAATATTGGTTCAGAAGTGGGTACAGTAAGGAGGTAAGTAGACACAATATCGACTTCTAAATATCAACGTGCCATTATATCGAGTTTTAAATATCGATAGTAAAAATATTGATGTTTAAAATATCGATGTTAATAATATCGTTTTAGTGTGTTGTTAAGAATATCGTTGTGATTAATATCTATTGTTGAAATATCGACAATAAAATATATCGTTTTAGTATTTTATTTTATTATGTTACATGTTTGTAAATGTTATAATAATTGTTAATAAAACAAAGAAATTTAGAATTATAATTTTTTTTAGGAGCGGGATGTTGGGTTTATAGGGGATAAGGGTGGGGAGTGTTTTAAAAAATTTTTTTAAATATTTTATAAAATTAAAATTTTAAAATGTAATTACATTTTTATTTTTAGGAGCGGGATGTTGGGTTTATAGAGGATAAGGGTGGGGAGTGTTTTAAAAAAAATTATGTAAAATTAAAAAAAAATGTAATATTTAAAACGAAATTATAATTTTATTTTTTAGGAGCTGGATGTTGGGTTTATAGGGGATAAGGATGGGGAGTGTTTTAAAAACATGTTTTTTAAAAATCCTAAAAAATTTGAAAATTTAATTTCAAAATATAATTTTATTTTTTAGGAGGAGGATGTTGTGTTTATAGGGGATAAGGGTGGGGAGTGTTTTTAAAATGTGTAATTTAAATTTTATAAACTTTATTTTTAATGGAATTATAATTTTTGGGGAAGTGGGATGTTGTTTTTATAGGGGATCAAGTTGTTTATTTTATTAAATTTTGAAATTTTAAAATTAAAATTTTATATTTATGTAATTATTAAAATTTTAATAATGAGAGTACACTTTTGCTTTATAGTGTATTATATATCTTAATTTAGTATTAATAATAAAAATATTTATTAATTGAAATAAAAGTATTAAAAATTTAATATTTATGTATGTAATATAGTTTAATTTTTTTAAAAAGATGGTGTTAAAAATTGTTACAGTATTTAAATGTATAGTTTTATGAGTGTAAATATTGTAATGTAAGGGGCATTTGGTGTGATTCCTTTATAAAAAGTTTGAAATTTGAAATTTAATTTGAAATTTTTAATATATATTCTGAGAAATACTAATTAATTATTGAGAAAACATAATGTATATAGATTATAGTGTATGAAATTATAATTTAAATCTGTTTATAAAATATTTAGTTATGAGAGAAAAATATTTTTTAAATTAAAACATTTTCAAATTTTTAATTGTTATGAATGTATAATATAGTAGTGAATATTGAAATATGATACAGTATCAAATGATTTTAATGTAGATGTGTTTTGTGCTTACATAGTATATATACATTAATACATTTTTAAATGTATTATAATAAATAGTAATATAAAAATTTAGTGTGCATTATTTTTGGGAAATAATTTGAACGTTGATTTAATTTGTTTTTAGAAACAATAATCTTATACATTTTTGGGCAAGTATATATTTTAAAAATTGAAACAGTATTAAAAATGTATTAATTATTAATACAAGACATTTTAATTATTAATTTTATTTCTGGGCAAAATATATTGCTAATAAATTACTGTTTTTTATATATTTGTTAAGTTATGAATATGTTAATATATATTTAAACAAAATATAAAAATAAAAGTGTTTATGATATATCATATCTGGGTATTATAATTATATGTGTTTGTTGTTTTGGAATTTTAATTTTATGATAAATTTTTATTTATGAAGATTAATTTTTATTGGATACTGGCTATCACTTTTTATTAATTAATGTATTTTTATTGAGAATGGTAAATTAAATATGTTTAGTGTCCCACACTTTCTCTGAGTTAATATATTTTGGAGTGGGAATAGTAAATTATATATGTTTAGTGTCCAGCACCTTCCCTGAGTTAATATACGTTGAAGTGGGAATAGTAAATTATATATGTTGAGGGGTCGATTCCGATTCGGGCCGGAAATTTCTCCGACCGAGCCGGACCCGGAGAGATTTCCGACCGAATCGGACCCGTGCAGTCCGACCGAGCGAGTACGATGCGTCCGTATGTTATCGGACTCGAAGTCGGTCGGACTCCATTGATGTCAATGGGAGCCGGTAGTACAACGCGTACGCGGGCTCCATTGACTCAATGGGTGCGGAGTCGGACAAGGGCGCCCCCTACAGCGGAGTACGCGGCGGAGCGATTCGCGCCGTACACGCATAGGTAGGGGGGACCCATGGGTCCCCCTGTGTGCGACTCGCGCGGCTACGCGTACAGGGGGTCCGACACGGACCCCCAAAGTACGGCTCCGACAGCTCTTACGAGCCAGAGTGCGCGGCTCGGTCGGACTGCTCGCGGCGCGCATCGTACTTACCCGGCCGGGAAATGTCTCCATTGCGCGGTGCGAGTCGAGTCCGAGCGAGTCGGTCGGAGCGGTTCGAGCCGGGAGCGAGTCGGTCGGAGCGGTCGGGACGCCCGGACGAGTCGGTCGGCGATTTCGCATCGTACTCGCTCGGCCGGACCCGCGTACGGTTCGGTCGGGAAACAGGGCTCCGAATCGGATCCGGTAAAGCCGAATCCGATTCGGAGCACTACCGGCCGAGATCGGAATCGGCCCCTGAGTGTCCAGCACCTTCCCTGAGTTAATATAAGTTGTAGTGGGAATAGTAAATTATATATGTTTAGTGTCCAGCACCTTCTCTGAGTTATTATACTTTGGAGTGGGAATAGTAAATTATACATGTTTAGTGTCCAGCACCTGCCCTGAGTTAATATAAGTTGGAGTGAGAATATTAAATTATATATGTTTAGTGTCCAGCCCCTTCCCAGAGTTAATATTGTTTGGAGTGGGAATAGTAAATTATATATGTTTAGTGTCTAGCACCTTCCCTGAGTTAATATACTTTGGAGTGGGAATAGTAAATGATATATGTTTACTGTCCAGCACCTTCCCTGAGTTAATATAAGTTGGAGTGGGAATAGTAAATTATATATGCTTAGTGTCCAGCACCTTCCCTGAATTAATATATGTTGGAGTGGGAATAGTAAATTATTTATGTTTAGTGTCCAGCCCCTTCCCAGAGTTAATATAGTTTGGAGTGGGAATAGTAAATTATATATGTTTAGTGTCCAGCCCCTTCCCAGAGTTAATATAGTTTGGAGTGGGAATAGTAAATTATATATGTTTAGTGTCCAGCACCTTCCCTGAGTTAATATAAGTTGGAGTGGGAATAGTAAATTTAAATATGTTTAGAGTCCAGCAACTTCCCTGAGTTATTATACTTTGGAGTGGGAATAGTAAATTATATATGTTTAGTGTCCAGCGCCTGCCCTGAGTGAATATAAGTTGGAGTGGGAATAGTAAATTATATATGTTTAGTGTCCAGCACCTTCCCTGAGTTAATATAAGTTGGAGTGGGAATAGTAAATTATATATGTTTAGTGTCCAGCCCCTTCCCAGAGTTAATATACTTTGGAGTGGGAATAGTAAATTATATATGTTTATTGTCCAGCACCTTCCCTGAGTTAATATAAGTTGGAGTGGGAATGGTAAATTATATATGTTTAGTGTCCAGCCCCTTCCCAGAGTTAATATAGGGGCCGATTACGA